>JAEIGF010000021.1:0-472117 GCA_018903485.1 Drosophila littoralis | reverse complement strand
TATCTCAAAATTTGTAAATAGTTGCACTGAAGCAACTGGGCAGTCTAACAGTATCTTATTCTGCCAGAATTACTCTCACTGGCGGAAACCGCGGTCGAGGTAACTACAGAGGAAGGGCAACCGGCTCATATGGTAGCAACTCATAGCGGTGGCTACTACCGCGGTGGTAATAACAACCGCGGTGGTACAAAAAATAACAGAGGCCGTGGAGGATCTAGAGGTTATAATCATAACAACAATAACAATAGAAACAATGTTAGGGTAGCCCAAAATATGCGGGGAAACTAAGACACCCAGATACTCAGGGTTAAACAGTAAAATATACACTGTTAACATAAGTCTCAAACAATTTCATTATCATCCAAAAAATGTTGCAACAAATAAAAAGATAAAATTTTTGATTGATACAGGTGCAGATATTTCAATTATAAAAGAAAATTCTGATGTCTTTCATGACTTCCAAATCAATAGAATTATAGACATTAGAGGCATAGGAGAAGGAGTAATAAAACTCCAAAGGACTAGTCTCAATCGAACTACAAACAGACAAATACATTATTCCATACAAATTTCATCTACTTCATTTCAAATTTCCCGGCAATCCCTTGCGATGGAATAATAGGATTAGATTCATAAAAACATTTAATTGCCAATTAGATTACAATAGTTCAGAAGATTGGGTTTATAATTAGACCGCAAAACCTAACGTGTCCTATCTATGTTCCAATAACATTTAGTTCTGGTACTAATATCACACTTCTACCAGCAAGATCTAGAAGTGATACGCAAAATAGAGTTGTCTTCAGCAGAAGAAAACATTTTAATTCCAAATCAGGAAATTAAACCGGGTGTTTATGTTGCAAATACGATTGCCAACAGCTCAAAAATACTTTTTGTCAGATGTTTAAATACCACAGATAAATGCCAAATTGTAGGCATTAATAACATAAAATTTGAATCACTTTCGAACTACGATGTAGTTCAAAATCTAAAAGACAATAGAACAGAGTCTGTAATTAATAAATTAAAGAAAATTTTCCAACTTTGTTTAAAAAACAACTTGAAGAAATATGCACCCAGTATAGTGATGTGTTCGGACTTGAAACCGAACCAATTACAACAAACAATTTCTATAAGCAAAATTGAGACTAAAGGATGATGAACCAGTATATGTTAAAAATATCGATGTCCGCATAGCCAAATAGAAGAAATCCAGCATCAAGTTGGAAAGTTAATTGAACAAAATATTGTTGAACCGTCTGTTTCACCTTATAATAGCCCACTCTCATTAGTCCCAAAGAAATCTCTTCCGGGCTCTAAAGAGAAAAAATGGCGATTAGTAATTGACTATCGCCAAATAAATAAAAAATTGCTGTCAGATAAATTTCCACTCCCCAGAATTGATGATATTCTTGATCAATTGGGTAGAGCTAAATATTTTTCATGCCTTGATTTAATGTCAGGTTTCCAAAATTGAGCTTGAGGAAAGTTCAAGAAATATAACCTCTTTTCAACAAGCAATGATTCATGTCGCTTCACGCAATTACCATTTGGTTTAAAAATAGCGCCTAATTCATTTCAGAGAATGATGACAATAGCATTCTCAGGCCTAGAGCCTTCACAAGCTTTCCTTTACATGGACGATTTAATCGTTATTGGTTGTTCTGAACGACATATGATTAAAAACATAACAGATGTTTTCAAACTTTGTAGAACACAATCTGAAATTACATCCAGAAAATGTTCATTTTTCATGCACGAGGTGACGTTTTTAGAGACGAATCTTACCAGACGATAAAAATTTGATGTTATCAATAACTATCCAGTCCCTACGGACGCAGACAACGCTGGCCGATTCGTTGCATTTTGCAATTATTATAGACGATTTATAAAAAACTTTGCCGAATATTCACGGCACATAACAAGATTATGTAAAAAGAATGTCCGCATTTGAATGGACAACAGAATGTGAAAAGGCATTCAATACCTAAAAAATCAACGAGTTCAACCAAATTTATTACAGGTACCCAGATTTTAGCAAAGAATTTTGCATAATCACAGATGAACCAAGCGAGCATGTGGAGCAGTTTTAACTCAAAACTATAATGGACTCCAACTCCCAGTTGCATATGCATCAAAGAGCATTCACTAAAGGTGAATGCAATAAGAGCTACAGAACAAGAACAGCAGAAATACATTGGGCAATAACACATTTTCGACCATATATATATGGCAAAACATTTTACAGTAAACTGATCACAGACCTTTAAAATTTTTATATTTTGATAAACCCAAGTTCCAAAATTAACACGTATGCGACCCGAATTAGAAGAATATGATTTTACGGTAGAGTATCTGAGAGGAAAGACAATTTCGTGGCAGATGCCCTGTCAGGCTAAAATATTCCGACGTTAATTGACATTAATAGAAAAGTCCTGAAAGTCACTTAACAGCACCAAAGTAGACAAAACAATTTCTGCGCAGAAATAAACAAGAACTATTGCCAAAACATAGTCTTGAAAAAGCTTCCAACTTTGTAGAAAACACAAATCTGAAATTACATCCAGAAAATGTTCATTTTTCATGCACGAGGTGACGTTTTTAGATGTAGCACAAATGCACAGATAAAGGAATCTTACCAGACGATAAAATAATTTGATGTTATCAATAACTATCCAGTCCCTAC
Organism: Drosophila littoralis; assembly: GCA_018903485.1. Classification (NCBI taxonomy): domain Eukaryota; kingdom Metazoa; phylum Arthropoda; class Insecta; order Diptera; family Drosophilidae; genus Drosophila; species Drosophila littoralis. The sequence continues at coordinate 469,431 of JAEIGF010000021.1, read as the reverse complement.
GGACGCAGACAGCGCTTAGAAGATTCGTTGCATTTTGCAATTATTATAGACGATTTATAAAAAATTTTGCCGAATATTCACAGCACATAACAAGATTATGTAAAAGAATAGGTCCCATTTGAAAGGACAACAGAATGTGAAAAGGCATTCCAGTACCTAAAAATCAACTTGTTCAACCAAATTTATTACAGTACCCAGATTTTAGCAAAGAATTTTCAAGATGCAAGCAAGCATGTGGAGCAGTTTTAACTCAAAACTATAATGGACTCCAACTCCCAGTTGCATATGCATCCAGAGCATTCACTAAGGGTGAAAGCAATAAAAGTACTACAGAACAAGAACTAAAAGGGCAATACATTGGGCAATAACACATTTTCGACCATATATGGCAAACATTTTACAAAGTCTTGAAAAAGCTTCTAGCCCAACGTATACGAAGTCATCACAAATGACGAGGTACGAAAAGTAGTGACCTTGCGAATAACAGATTCGACATGTTTATTGAAACATGGAAAAACAGTTATAGCAAGAATTAATGTTAGCGATTTGTACTCCAATGGAATTCTCGACTTAGGTCAGGTTTTTCCAAAGGCTTGAATGGCAAGCCGGTGTATCTAAAATCAGCCAACTAAAAGTGGCACCGAGCGAAAAGATCTTTGAATCAATTTCAACAGATACTTTCAAACACATGGGCAATAAACATTTAAAATCATTAAGAGTAGCGCTACTCAAGCCGGTGACCCAAATAAATAATGAACAAGAAAAAGAATCTATATTGTCTACATTCCATGACGATCCAATTCAAGGAGGTCATACAGGCATAAATAAAACGATATCAAAAATAAAGAGACAATATTATTGGAAACACATGACTAAACATGTAAAAGAGTACATAAATAAATGTCCAAATGCCTGACGCCGAAAACGACGAAACATACAAGATCACCTATGATAATAACCGAAACTCCACAATATGCTTTTGACAGAGTGATAGTAGACACAATTGGTCCACTACCACGTTCGGAAAAGGGGAATGAATACGCAATCACTTTAATATGTGATTTGACAAAGTATTTAGTAGCAATTCCTGTTGCAAACAAAAGTGCAACAACTGTCCAATGAAGACGTTCATTACGGACATGGGAACAGAATACAAAAATTCAATTATAACTGACTTGTTCAAATATTTAAAAATAGACAACATAACGTCTACAGCACACCACCACCAGACATTAGGAACCGTTGAAAGAAGTCATAGGACATTCAATGAGTACGTTCGTTCATATATATCAGTAGATAAAACTGACTGGGACGTATGGTTACAGTATTTCGTGTATTGTTTTAACACAACACCATCAGTAACTCATAAAATAACTTACCAATACAATTTAATAGCGTAAATACCATAGAACCTATATATAATATAGAAGATTATTCTAAAGAAGTTAAGTTTAGACTAGAAAACGCGTATAAGAAAGCTCGAATACTTTTAGAAAAAAATAAAATTAAGCAAAAAGAAATAATTGATAAGAAAGTATTAGATTTTAAAATAGAAATAGGAGACCAAGTTTACTTAAAAAACGAAACAGGTCATAAATTAGAATCTTCTTATATAGGACCATTTGAGGTCATTAGTATAGAAAACAATAATAATATAATTATAAGGAATAAGAAAAATAGGGAACAAAAGTACATAAGGATAGGTTAAAAATTTATAAACCATAATCATTTTTGTAGTATGGCCATACAAACACAAAAAAAAAATAATAAATGAAAAATTTATAAACACAAAAAAAATGTATACCTTTAATACTTTTGTATTTTTATATTCCAACATTTTTAAATTTCTTGTTATATTCAACAATTTAAATTTATATTAAAAACAAAAAACAAAGAAAACCTCAATAATTAAGTTCATTTAATAACTACACATTCATAATGTTACGTTATTTCCCTAAAAGGGAGGTGTAGTGCGTATATGCCCGTACAGAATACACTGTATTCAAACATAAAGTATGCAGCACTTTGTATTTCTTGGTTTGGTATAACAACTGTATCTTCATTTGTCAGAAGCGTTATTTTTCTTATAACTTCTGATCTAGTTGGTAACAATATTGAGTTATCAATATCATTATGTAATAGCGGTATATGTATTTGAAAATTAAGTGATTCTGGTTTCATGATGAGTTCATCATGTTGGTAATCTATTATGCAATTGAATTTTCTGATGAAGTCTAGTCCAAGAATTCCATCGCAAGGTATGGGAAATTCATTGGTGACTATTTGAAAATCGTGACTGATAACGAAGCAATGGAAAAGTTTATATACTTGATTTATATTGAATCTATTCTATTATTCTTTAAAATTGAGACAATTGCTCCTTTATCTACTAGCAGAGTTAATGGTATATTATTTTTCACATTTTGTATTTTAATGAGAATACTGAGATTTAGATTTATATGTAATATTTTTATTGTAGGTTGCTCAAGGGTGTTTGGTGGTTTTCTGAGTTTCCTTTTGTAACTCGGATCTGGTTTTGCTGTCCGTGTCCTCTATTTGTTCCGCCTCTATATGAGCCGCCTCGGAGTTATCTGTGTTATTATTGTATCTATTACCATTAGTGTTATTATGTCTGTAGTCGCCTCTGCTGTTTGGTCGGTCTCTATTATTCCACCATGAGAGTAATTTTGGTAATAAAGGACAGTATTTGCTTGTCCAGTTGCTTCTGTGCAACTATCGACAAAGTTGGATGGCATCATTCATGTTATTGAATGTGCCTGCCTGCATTACAAGTTTTACCATATCTATAGCGCAGTTCTTGGTTATGGTGGCTAAATCTCAACTTCTTGTGAATAGGTATTGGCAGTTTTGCTGTTTTGCTGTAGGTTAAGGAGTTTAGCTAATAGTAATCGGCCAAAGGTCCCCGAGGAGGGTAGTGGATCCCAATCTGGTCTCTCGAAACGTGGAGGAACGCGCACAGGAAAGGGCCCTAGCGAAAAAAGCCGGCGGAACCGCCACCGTCGACAAACGGCCACCCGGTGTAAGCGCCGAGGAAGTGGAAGCCAACGACGACCCAGCGTCGAGCGAACCCCGGTACCGATCCCCAAGAAATCTCGCCCGGAAACCGAAGCGACTGGAGTACCGCAGCTACGCGTTCCGCGTTCGGCCCGCGAGCGCCAAGAGGGCCCTTCCCAGCCCAGGAAGTTGCGGAGCCGTGGCCACTCCCCCAGGTGGATACTCCGAGCTTTGGTTACGCGATGCCCCTCTCGTGCCCCTAACACGCGCACGGGCACTCGGTGCTACTTCCCGCAGGAGATGGAGGATGCATGGTTCAGCTTTAGTGCCCGTTAAACGCATAGAGGCACCTGGCACCCCCCGCTGGACGGATACGGAAGAGGCGTGGTTTGAAGATCGACGCTTTCCCCACAGACACCACCGCGACCCCCACCGGGCCCTACGCCGACAGAGACCCTCCAAAACTCAGTCGAGCACCCGGCTTCTGACTTCCCTCCCAGGGGATGGTAGGTGCTTCCGCCGAGAACAATGTCGTCGAACCCTGCTATACAGCGTCACGTTGAATGCCAGAGGTGACGTAACCGTCATTTGCAATATTTTACTTAAATTAAGTTTACGCTACTAAGTGTTGGTTAGTTTTCTAACTGAGACATTGTTAATTTCCGTACCTAGCGCAAGCGCGAGATGGATACTTAAAAGAATTAAGCGAGGCGATAACGTTTGTTAGCCCGCTTCTTCCTGTTTTGCAATAGGGTGTTGGTCTGCTTGGTTTCCTCCTGTAGTTGCTTTCTTGTTGTTTCCTCCGCGTCAGCTTGGCGTCGCCGGTGCTGGCACGCGTTATTGGTGTACCCTCTGCGAACGTCGGGGTTTCTGTTTCCTTATCGGTCATGTGACGTTGTTGCCCTTTTTATGTTATTGTAATGCGGCCACTAGGGTAGCCAAGGAGCCCAGTTTGAATTTAACCGCCGGCTCAACACCGCCTTCGAGAGCGCAACTTCAACTCGGCGGCGAAGAGCGAAAGCTTCGAGGCGAAGTTGCGAAAGCTCGCGTCGAAGTTGAGCGGCCGAGGCAAGGGCGATGTTCACCCTAACCTAGGGGAATAGTGTAGTTGGTGCGAGGCTACAGCCCGCTAGTGTAGTTGGTGTGAGGCCAAGGCCCGATGGTGAAGATGGTGCGAGGCTACGGCCCGCTAGAATAGGTAGTACGAGGCTGCGGCTCGATAGAGTAGGTAGGATAGAAGAAGTACGAGGTATAGTTTGGTCGAAACATTCCCACCCCCACCCACGTGCATTGCTCTGCTTGATTGACTCCTGTAGTTGCTTTCTTGTTGTTCCCTCGGCGTCAGTTTGGCGTCGCCGGTGCTGGCATGCAGATGCTTCCTCGAAGCAGCCTTTTTCTTTTGTATTCCTCTATTGTTATTGGCCTGGGCCCATCTTGCGGCCTAGCCTCCAGCACTTCCTTAATTGTTGGTGTACCCTCTGCGAACGTCGGTGTTTCTGTTTCCTTATCGGTCATGTGACGTTGTTGCTGTTTTTGTTGTTTGTTTTTGTGGCTGCGCTTGGTTGATGCCTTTTGTGTGTGAATTTTGAAACCATACCAAGCGCTGCTTTGTTTCTGGATTACGTCGTTGCCAGACGACAGCTATCATTCATGTTTGCATGAAATATGTTGTGAGAAACACCACGATTCGGAGCTCTGTCCGCTTCAAAACCTAATATATAGATATTATTGTATGAATCGCTCTGTCGCAGCAGAGCATAATTAAAAGAGAGAGAGTGTGTGGTATATGCATGCTTTGGTGAGTACATATATGGTGTTTTTGGCTTGCGCTAAACGTCCAGCTAGAGTACTAGATATACGTAATATGAGCCTAGGTCAATTGGCTCAGCGCTTTATGTTTGTTATGTTATGCAAAAAAGTGTAGCATACTTATGTATTTAAATACAGTGTGTTATTTAATGCATATACACACAACAGATTGTATAGACTTGAATCTATATCTTCCAAAGAAACCATTTGACCTTTGTTTCTCGGTAAAGCCACTTAAACCGATTTTGTGACGCCACCACAAACTACACACACACGCTTTTAAGAAACTTAATATGTGTCATCATGTCATTGTGGAATGGCTGACCACAAATATGCAGAATGTCGTACTTGATTGGAGTGGTTACCTAGCACAAAAGGAAAGAGTCACAATTGGAGCAAATGATCGACCAAATAAAAATGTGTTAAGGGCGACGAGATTGGGCATTTTGCATCTGCGTATCCAAAAGGCCGAACAAAAGGAAACGACGAGACGTACGCAAGGCGTATAGAGCTCTGCACGGTGGCCTCGTCAAGTTTATCCGGAGAGTCTATTCTATTCTGAAACTTCTCTGGTCAAGGAAAGTGTGGCAGATAAATTTAAGGGAAAAAGACTTCGCAACATTGTAATCTAAATGGTATAAGCAATGGTTTTATTTGTATTACACCACAAATTCTACAGTTGCGAAAAAAAAAATAGCACCGCCACCACAATCAATTTTTAAATAGTTGCCACACCCACATTTTTAACATTAAGGAAACGTGAACCACACTTTTAGAAATGGTAGACTCTTACAAACATAGGAACATTGTTGAAATTGATAAAATTAGGCGAAAAAATAATAGCACCACTCTTCAAAAATGGATTTAAAATGAAAAAAAATGGCCAATAAGTGACGAATTCCTTAGTTAACAATTTTGAACTATTAATACTAAATATATATATATCATTTAATATTTAGTAGAGTTTCCTTCATTGGCAATAACAGCTGCGCAGCGTCTTGGCATTGAATAAACTAAGTCCTGGCATCGTTTTAGGGGAATTTTGGACCAGGACTCTTTAATTTCTTCCCAAAGTGCTCCGATAGTGGTTGGTTTGGAAGCAGCAACTGTCTTCTTGACGTCGGACCACAGATTTTCGATGGAATTCAGGTCAGGCGAATGAGCAAGCTTTCGACACAATATAGGACGTTATAAAAAAAATCATTCAACCCATTTACATGGGCTTGGATAGCCACCTCAATATGTTGGCCACCGAAAGTAATGGTTATTTCCTGGCAATTCACGATGTGTATTAGTTCGAATTTAGCAATTTTCGGTCAGTTTCAGTTTCAGTCCCTGAACTCCTGAGTAATATTCCTAAGCGAAATTTGAGGATTTTTCTTAATTTTTCTAAGAATTTTTCGCTTCTCTCGGACAGAAATTTTGCAGGAACGACCACTTTCTGGCTTTGCCTCTAGCCTATCCACCTTATTGAATATCGTTGTTTTTGATAAATGAAACATATAATAGACCAGCTAAGCGACTTCAAAAGTTATGTTTTTTCCTCCTCATAATTCGTACCCACGGCAGCAATTTTGCCGTGCTTTGGGCACTGCTTGTATTGGTGGTAAATTGAAAACAATTAAAGCAGCCTCCTTCCGGTCTGTTGGGACGCACGCAATTATTTCTCAGATGCCCCATTTCATGGCAGTTGCAACAATCGTTGTGGCGTCAGAGGCGCGAGAACTGAAACTGAGCCCCAAAAGGTAAAGTATTTTTTGCATTTTCCTCAAATTTTCGTTTCTGAGGAATATTTCAGATGGCAATGAAATAGCTCAAAAGTTATTCTCCTTTTCCAATCGAGCGCTTTGCAATCGTTTCGCAGGACCGAATACGTTGACTAGAGAATCACTTTGCTCCATCCTAATTTTTATGTTTTCTTACATCATATTTAGTTGTTTATTTATTTATTAATGGTCGACAAAACGAGTGTCTTCCTAATTATTCAATACAATATACATATATTATGAAAATTTAATGCTAAAAGCCTAGTTAGAATTCACAATTTTCTAATAGCATCAACGACCGATGGAGGTGTTTTATTTGCCAGTCCGGCCAGCTGTGCCCATTTTCACAGATAATTTTGTCAGTAACGCAATTAGAGCCTATAGCTAAGAAGAGTGTTAGTAGAGAAAATAGTGTTCTTTAGTAAAATTAAAAAAATCTTAGTTTGTTATATTAATTAAGAAAATACAATAAATAGGAAAAATAAAGAAAGAAGCTATTAATAAAGTAAAGGAATTTGAACAAGATTTATAGAATGTTAGGTAGATACGATAGAGAGATAGAAATGGGAAATCACCGACCCGGTGGGGGAAAATTTATAGCCGGTCCGGTTAGATATGCCCCTCCTCATAGCTGGGAATGGTCAGTGACTTCCCGAAGGTATCCTGAAAGCAACGATTTTATTAGGGGTAGAGAAAGCTCGGTAGAGAAGAAAAGAAAAGAATTGTGCATAGTCTGTTGAGCACGTAGATAGGAATAAGGTGCGATAATTTCTAGTTGTTCTAGCCGGAACAGAGAGTTAAAGACGCCCTAGCAGAGAAGGAGTATCTATATCGCCAACAATCAACTTATGTTGAAAGACAACACCAAGAATTGTCCTACGGTTGGTTAACGACGGAAAATTAAGAAGAAGCAGCCTGCTGGAGTAAGATGGCAACCGAAGATTATGGTCCCAATTTAAACCTCGTAAGGCAAAAAGCAGAAATTGCTTCTGAACAGATTTAATACGATCCTGGCTATTGTTATACTGCAGAGACCAGATGCAAGAGCGGTATTCAAGGAAATGTACAGAAGTTTCGTTATAAAAGGATCGTTAAACTCTTTAGACCATCGTTTAATGAGTACAAGTACACCATTTGCCTGATTAACGATGGTATCTATATGAATGAAGATTGAAGCAGAGTTTAGAATCAAAAAGAACGCCTAGATCCTTAACTGTTAGTATACGTTGCAATCGAGTATTGTCGATTTTATAACTAACAAGATAAGTTGTAGTACGACTAAATGTCAAACATACACTTTGAACAATTCAGATGCAATTGATTGACCGAACACCAAAGTTGCATAGCGTTCAAATTGTCTTGTAGATGAGAATGATGTAGGCCATGATGTAGGGTGTTAGTAGAGAAAATAGTGTTCTTTAGTTAAAATTCAAAAAAATCATAACTTACTATATTAATTAAGAAAATACAATATATTGGGAAAAATAAAGAGAGAAGTAAAAAGTAAAGACATTAAACAAGATATATAGAATGTTATGTAGATAGGATAGAGGGATAGTAATGGGAAATCACCGACCAGGTGGGGGAAAATTTATAGCCTGTCCGGCAAGCCCCTGCTCATAACTGGGAATGGTCAGTGACTTCCCGAAGGTATCCTGAAAGCAACCATCTTATTAGGGGTACAAAGAGAAAATGTGATGCAAACTATTGTAATTTTTACATAGCACGCGAAAAGGATTGTGCATAGCGTAGTCTGTTGTGCACGTAGACAGGAATAAGGGGCGGTAATTTCTGGTTGGTCTAGACGGAACAGAGAATTGAAGACGCCCTAGCAGAAAAGGAGAATCTATATCGCCAATAATAAACCTATGTAGAAGGACAACACCGAGAATTGTCCTACCGTTGGTTAACGACGGAAGGTTAAGAAGAAGCAGGGTGCTGGAGTAGGATGGCAACCGAAGATTAGGGTCCCAATTTAAACCTCGTAAGGTAAAAAGCAGAAATTGCTTCTGAACAGATTCAATACGATCCTGGCTATCGTTATACTGCGGAGACCAGATGCAAGAGCAGTATTCAAGGATAGGGCGAACAAGAGAGATGTACAGAAGTTTCGTTATAAAAGGATCGTTAAACTCTTTAGACCATCGTTTAATGAATCCAAGTACACCTTTTGCCTCATTAGCGATAGTATCTATGTGAAGATTGAAACAGAGTTTAGAATCAAAAAGAACGCCTAGATCCTTAACTGTTAGTATACGTTGCAAAGGGGTATTGTCGGTTGTATAACTGACAAGATAAGGTGTAGTACGATAAAATGTCATAAACATACACTTTGAACAATTCAGATGCAATTGATTGGCCGAACACCAAAGTTGCATAGCGTTCAAATCGTCTTGTAGACGAGAATGATGTAGGGGATTAGGGTATGATAGAATAAGTTTCACATCATCCGCATACATGAGTACCCGGATATGTGATATAACAGAGGGGGGATCATTTATGAAAAGAGTAAAGGTCCAAGATGACTATCTTGAGGAACACCAGAAGTAACGTGAGCAGTACTCTTTGGGTCCTACCTTTTAAATAAGAGCTAATCCAAAGCAAAAGAGACGGAGGGAAACCTATTCGGTCAAGTTTAAAAAGTAAAATGTCGTGGTGCACAGAGTCAAACGCCTTACTGTCAGTGTTAATGACATCAGTTTGCATTATCGAAAGGAAAACATCATTTATCAAGTAAGTAAACGCTAGCAGACTGGCCGTAGTTGACCGTTTTACGAATCCATGTTGAACAGGGGAGACAACAGATTTGCAGAAATGCTGCAAATTCGAAGTAATTATTTTATCAACTAATTTGGGGATAGCGGACAAACTGTCCTGCAAAACGCAATGCCCCTGTAATTTTGTATATCAGACTTTCCAACTTTATTGTGGAGAGGTATGATATAAGATTCTTTCCAAAGAGATGGAAAGAGAGAAGATTCAAGGGATAGATTAAAAAGCTTTAGCAATGGGCGAAGAAGGGAAGAACTACACTCCTTGAGTAGACAACTAGGAATATTGTCAGGCCAGTAAGCGGATTTTAAAGAATTTTAAAAAATTATAATTTAAAGAAGACAGGAATGGAAAATAATAGGAACAGGAATGGAAAATAATAGGAACAGGTATAGAACCAGGTGAAGTCATATAGTAAGGGTAATAATTATTATTGACAGATTGAAGAGTAGGTTGTTTGGAAAAAATTTGCAAAGAGATTAGCAGAATCGGAATCGTTGCTGGCTTTATCTAACCCGAGAGAGAAAGTCGACGCCAAACTTGAGAAAATTGGCTTTTGCAACGAGTTAGATAATTCTCATAGCACTGAGAATTAAGAAGAAAGAAGTTCGACTTGGCTATGGAATATTTCGCGAAGTCAATACTCGAACCAGACCAAACCAGACCTTTTAAACTCTTTAAAATATTTAGACTTTATAATTTGTAGGTTTGATAGTCTGGGAGTGAACCAGAGTGGCTTTGAAGAAGCAATTGACGGAATTATCTACCGAACTTTCTCTACCCCTAATAAAATCGTTGCTTTCAGGATATCTTCGGGAAGTCACTGACCACTCCCAGCTATGAGCAGGGGCATAGCTTGCCGGACAGGCTGTAAATTTTCCCCCACCGGTCGCTGATTTCCCATTACTTTACTTTATTAACAATCTTCTTACTTTCTTTTTTCTTATTTATTGTATTTTATTATTTAATATAGCAAACTAAGATTATTTTTAATTTTACTTAAGAACACTTATTTCCTACTAACACCCTTCTTCTTAGATGTAGGCTCTAATAGCGTCACTGACAAATTTAGCTGTGAAAAGGGACACAGCTGGCCGGACTGGCAACTAAAACACCTCCATCGGACGGTGATGCTATTTAGAGAACTGTGTTATCTAACTAGGCTTTTAGCATATAATTCCATTATCTATTGTATGTATAATCTACTGAATAATGAGGAAGACACTCGTTTTGTCGACCATTAATAAATAAATAAATAAATAAAATGAATTGAATTAGGAATACAATCATCTAACATGGAGTTCAGGGTATTATAAAAAAAATTACCAGCAATATTTATATCAACCGCGTCATATAAAAAAGACCAATCGATTGCATAAATACGTTGAATAAGCAAAGAATAGTTTCATTTGCGAAAGCAACGGTGGGGGGAGGATTGCAATTGAACATTGAAATATACATATACATCCTCAGGAAGGGATAAAGGAGGAGACCTGGACACACTAGTAATCATTAACAAATACCAGATCAAGAGTTATATTCAAAAGATTAGAAATTGAATTGATTTGAAACAACGAAAGATCAAGCATGCAGTCTATAAAGTCATGCAAAGATAATGTTAGGCAGTGAATAATGACCAAGAGATGTTCGGTAAATTAAAATCACCCTACACAATATATAGGTCATTATCACGCACGTGTGAAGAAACTTCTTAAATACAAGAAATATGTTTCATATAAACTAGAATATCAGAAAAAGGAGGAACATAAGAGCATGTAATAAAGATATTCCGTGTAGGAAAAGACACCTTGACTGAGACAATCTGCCTACTGACCATACTAAAACAGAAAAGTTCAGACTGGAGAGTGGCTTTAACGGCAATTAATACCCCACCACCTCGAGTCGGCCGATCATTTCTATGCAAAATTAAATTATTCGAAAAAAGCTTAAAATCAGATTTGGTTGAATTTAACCATGTTTCTGAAAATGCGATTATATCCGAATCGAAGGATGAGCTGGCCAAAAAAAGATTTTTAAGCTTTGAAATAAGACCTCTAACATTCTCATAATGCATAGAGATTTGGTCAGAAGACGAAGTTAGTTTTTTGGGGCAGAAATAGTCCCATGTATTGAAGGCACTGGAAGGGTGACAGGCTGGTTACGCTTTTTTCGCTTGAACTCGTGAACAATCATGTGTACTGGCCAAAATTTTGATTCTAGTAAGATTTTCTCAAAACTTAAATTATTCTCTTCATGTTTTCCAAAAATCGTATTGTTATATAAATTAATATCACTTCTCAGTTTTGGAATTTCAATATACTACTTTATCAACTTTATTATGTATGAAAAGCTCCAAGTCCTCGTTTGACTTGTATAATATATTTTGAACATAAAGTTTATTGTCAACAGAATCTCTATTTTTAGCTGAGGAGTAATGTGTAAATGTCCAAACTTGTCGATACTCATTTTAATAATGTCAGTTAAATACAATTATTTTCCCTTTTATACATTTATTTGATAATTTTTGCTTCCCGAAGTTCTTCAACTATTGAAATTATCTCATTGTTATGATTACTATGACCAGTTGTTTGTGAGGTAATGTAAATCCACCAAGTGATCCTAGGGCTGTTAAGATGGGTATTAGCGGTAAGAAACCACCAAATTTGGGAACGCTGATCACTCGAGGAATTGTTATTTCATTGTGTTTTTTTTTTGAACCAATTGATTTGTGTATAGCTTTCCGAGCTATTTTAATTGCACTCCTAACATCATGGGGTCTTTCCCTTTTAAATAGCTTTAGTTGCTTTAACCACCTGCATAAGCCTTTTCCTTTTTGTGCAAATCGTTAATTTTTCTTATTGCTTCTCTTTTTTTAATTTCTTCTAGCGATACCCATACCAAATTTTTTTGTTGTTTGTTTTCGTTGCGTTCGTAACGAAATATGCAGCAACTCTTTCTCCGCTTTGACTCTCACCCAAGCCTTATCGGTTAAATTTACATCAGCTGTGTGGCGTTTAGCGAATTGTTTGTTTTCTGAATATGCTATATCGTCCTCCCTGCAAGCTGCGTCTAATTGGTTAATGCCTTTATCATCACGCTGTAGGCGTTCTTTGAGCTTTGTACCTGGGCCACAAAATTGATAGCCATGTAAATGCAATTCAATCGGAAGGCTATTAAGTATCTTATTAACGGGACTACCTCCACAATAGGCGTTTGAATTGCATGTTATCGACCATTATCAACAGCGCTTCTGGGCAGAGCGTGTCGTGGCTCCATGTTCCAAGCTTGCAGTAATTTTCCTTGGGCTGAACGGCGAAGTGGCTTATTATCGCCTGGTGGCGCGTCGCGCCAGGCATGCGCTAGCAAAGGTCAAGTCGATAGATCCTCTGTCTGCTTTGGAGAATGTTTGCCTGTTACCAACATTGAGGAGCGTCACATTGAGGGCCGCAAACGCGTCTAGCAGAAGTCGCCCACGTTGGGTTGTCTTGCTGCTTCCTCATTCAACTGCCCACGCATTAAAGTCACCCGCTATGATTACGGGTGAACGAGTTCTTGCATCGTCCGTGATGCTATCCAGTATACTGGCGAACTCGCTGATTTCTACGCTGGGAGCAACGTAGCAGCTATACACATAGACTCCGCTACACTTGGCTCTAGTGTATCCGGTTGCTGTTTTCATGCAGGTCATTTGCGCTGGTGGGCTGCCGCAGCTCCAAATTGCTGCGCCACCGTCATTGCCATCGTGTTTGGGCTGGTATGGCTCACTGACGATAGCAAGGTCAGCTATCTCTTCCCGTGTTGTTTGTTCGAGTAGGTCCTGGGCCGCTCTGCAGGGGTTCAGGTTAATTTGGATTAACTTGCTTTTTTGGCTGTTGGCTGCGACGCTTTAATGAACTATGGGCAGGCACTGCTAAGGGTATTGTGTGCCGTGTTCGCGGTCTCGTGCCTAGAGCAAATAATGCATTTTGGCCTGCACTCCTTCGCCGCTTTGGTGCACTCCTTCGCCGTGTGGGTGGCTTCTCCACAGTTGAAGCACAGTTTCGAGGAGTCGTGTTTGCTTCGGCATCGTGCGGCCGTGTGCCCAAAGTCCAGGCACTTGAAGCATCGCCTCGGTTCCAATTTTTGGCGGATACGGCATACCGCCCATCCAATGCGTATCTTCACTACCTCCAGAAGTACGTTTGCGGCCTTCTTGGGCATTAGCATAGTAGCCGTCTGTGTGCCGCGGTATGCTTTTCTTAGCTTCGGTGCGGATTCAGCTGGCAAGTCCTCTTCGATTTTGGCAAATACGGCTCCTAGCACGTCGTCGCTAGTTGACTATTCTGGTTCTATGTGTCTGTGTGTGTGTTTGTGTGTGTGTCTGTGAGTGCGTCTGTGTCTGTGTATGTGTGTGTGTCTGTGTGTGTCTGTGTGTGTCTGTGTGTGTGTGTGTGTGTGTGTGTGTCTGTGTCTGTGTCTGTGTCTGTGTGTGAATGTGAGTGTATGTGTGTGTATGTGTTTTTTTTTTTTTTTTTTTTTATGTAGCTTAGGTTATAGTTGGGGTATTGTTTAGGTAGCGTGGATTGCCTGCGGAACGGCCGCGAAGCATTGCTTCACAGGCATGTTCTTGCTACCTAAATATCCGCGGTTCTCCGTCTGCTGCGCTCAACTCTCCTGAGTTCTCGCATTACTTCTGCTGCGAAGGTGCTGGCAGCGTCCCACTTTTTGTGCGGTCTCTATCATGCTCGTGACCAGATTGTCCACCGTGATAGGTCTGCCCATGATGTCCTCCAGTTCCTGTCTATTCGCTGCGAAACGTCCACACTCGAATATAACGTGATTGGCGTCCTCTATGATTCCTCTTCCGCACCAAGAACACTCGTCTGTGTTGTCGTGGCCGAATCGCTTTAAGTAGCTCCTGAAGCATCCGTGGCCTGCGTGAGCTGCGTTTAATAAAAATTAGTATTGCCATACTTGCGATTTGTCCAGGCTTCCAAGTTTGGGATAAGCCTATGCGTCCAGCGTCCTTCAGATGCGCGATCCCAGCGTGCTTGCCATCGTGCTACGCTCTGCATCCTTGCCTTAGTGCGAATCGAGTTTGCTGTGTTGCTTCCATCGTGGGCTCTATAGCAAACTACAGCTTCTGCTGCCAGTTCGCTTAGCGGGACCATTCCTGCGATAACCAGCGCCGCTTCGTCCGATACCGTCCGGAATGCGCAGCTGACCCGTAGAGCGCTTAGGCGGTATATAGAGTGTACGCCCCGGCTGTAGCTGGGAACAGCCATAGCTCTGCTCCAGATGGGGGACGCGTACATTATTACCGCTCGGTTTACGGTCATAAGGAGCCGGCGTCTCTGCTGTTTCGGTCCCCGTGTGTTCACCATAATCCTGGATAGCGCTCGACAGGACTCTGCTGCTTTCTTGTGCACGTACTCCAAGTGCTCTTTGAACGTCATTCTTGTGTCTAGCATGACACCCAGGTACTTTAGCGCCCTTGCTGATTCTATTGTCGCACCGCCGACTCTTATGTGCGCTGTTTCCACTCTTTTTCGACTGCTGACTAACACCGCTTCCGTTTTATGAGCAGCCAGCTCGAGTCCAGCTGCTGCCAGCCATTGGTGCACACGGTCAATACTGTGGTTGCACGATTCCTCTACGTCCTTCAATTCCTTGCCGACGACTACAAGGGCCACGTCGTCCGCGAAGCCGATGATACTTGTATCGATCGGGAGTTCCAGTCGGAGGATGCCATCGTACATGATGTTCCAGAGGAGGGGTCCTAGAACTGAGCCTTGGGGCACTCCAGCGGACACTTGATGTGTAGTGGGGCCGTCTGCGGTGTCGTATTGCAGCAGTCTTCCAGTGAAGTAGCTGCGTATCGTCTCCTGAAGATAATATGGGACGCGGAACGTTGACAATGCATCCAATATTTTGTCCCACCTGGCTGTGTTAAAGACATTTTTAACATCCAGCGTGACGATGAGGCAGTACTTTTTTGTGCCGCTTTTCCATCTCGATCCTTGGATGGCGTTTGTTGCTATGCCGACCACTTTCTCCAGAGCGTCTATTGTAGACTTTGCCTTGGTGAAACCAAATTGGCTTTGGGACAGGCCACCATTGTTGTCGATAGCTACGTGACGTCTATTGAGACAGCTTCGCCTGTCGCTATTCGTGCTTTGTATATGTTCTCCATTTCCTTGGCCAGTATATCTTCTGGCAGCATGCCTGCCAATACTGTGGCCGCCTCGTCCGACACCGTCCGGAATCCATAAATGGAGCGGAGTGCGCTTAGCCTGTAGGGGACTGACATCTTCCTTCTGATGCCTTTCTGGCTTGCAACCGCTGAAGCCCATATCGGTGCAGCATAGAGCAGCACGGAGGCTACAACTCTCGCGAGGAGCAGGCGTCTACCTGATTTAGGTCCTCCTATGTTGGGTAGCATCCTCGAAAGGGCCGCCTGCATTTTGGCTGCTTTCTGGCTAACGTAATCTACGTGCAGTCGAAAGCTAAGCCTGTTATCTAACATGACCCCCAGATACTTAATGGAAGCCTTTGACTCGATACTAACGCTGTCTACCTGAAATCTAGCAAACTCGACTATTTTGCGGCTTGTGATGAGCACAGCCTCTGTTTTATGGCCTGCCAGCTCCAGGCTAGCGCCACGCATCCAGCTGGCCACGATCCTTATGGCTGCATTCGCAGCCGCTTCCACGTCTTCTATTTCTTTGCCCACTACTACTAGGGCCAGATCATCTGCGAATCCTATGATTCTGCATCCCTGGGGCAATTGCACTCTGAGCACCTTGTCGTACATTATGTTCCACAGGAGTGGTCCCATGACCGACCCCTGTGGGACTCCTGCTGAGACCGTGTAACTCCTAGCACCGTCATCCGTATCATAACTCAATACCCGATCGGACAGGTAGTTGGATATTATACGGAAAAGGGAGGACGGTATCCCTATTCAGTCTAAGGCTTCCAGTATACGAGACCAGCTTGCTGAGTTAAAGGCATTGTTGACGTTCAACGTAATCACCACGCAATACTCCTTGTCTCCCCACCACCATCTGGTTCCCTCTATTGCTTTAGCGGCAATATCTACCACCGCCTTAATTGCATCGACCGTTGACCTTGCCTTGCGAAATCCGTATTGCTGTTTGGACAGGGCCTCTTTCTCTTCGACGACACTAAGTAGTCGGTCATACACAATCCTTTCCAGTAATTTTCCCGCCGTGTCCAGTAGGCAGATTGGCCTGTATCCCGAGGGTTCCTCCATTGGCTTGTCCCCTTTCGGTAGAAGGATTAGTTTCTGTCGCTTCCATCTCTTAGGGAATGCACCGTCCAGCAGACATCTAGTAGAATGTGAATTCATTGCTGACTTTCCATGTAGTTAGCCTATAAAGTGAGCTGCTGAGCAGGGTAAGGTCTATAATAGAGCCTCTACTGGCCTTGCAGTACGTGAGCTCCTGCCTGTCGTTTGCAAGGCCCAAGTCGAGCGCCGCGAACTCTTCTAGCAGGGTGGTCCCTCTCGCGTTAGTTTCCTTGCTTCCCCATTCCACGGCCCAGGCGTCTCCGGCTATGACGAGGGGAGCTCTGTTGCGAGTGTCTTCTGATATTTCTTCCAGCATGGTCTGAAATTTGCGTTAGTTCCAGTTCGGTGATTCCATTAATCTTTGCTCTCACGAATCCGTCGTTTGCTGCTTGACCTCCTGGACCGGTGATTTGAGAGACCAAATGGCCGGTTTTCCACATTTACTTGCCACCCAGCCACTTCCAGCGATAGGCTTGTATGGCTCGCAGACTATTGCGACGTCCGTATTTCTCACCCGTATTGATTGCGTCAGCAGGGCCTGAGCAGCCTCGCAGTGGTTGAGGTTCAGCTGCGTCCACTTAATTTTCTGTTGGCCAGGGCGCTCCTAAACACGGGGCATCTGCCGCTGCCGGCAATGTGTTTGCAGTCGGCATTCCTTTCCTTACAGAGCATGCACTGTGGCTCTTGTTTGCAGTCCTTAGCCAGATGGTCCTTTCCTCCGCATCGTCGGCACAGATTCGATCTGTCTAGATCACTTTTGCAGTGTCTTGCTAGATGTCCAAGCTCGAGGCATCTGAAACATCTGGTGATGTTTATCCGTTCGAGGATTCTTGAGTTAACTCAGCCTACTTTCAGGAGGCCTACTGAAAGGGCCTTTTTCGCGGTTCCCGGTGGCAGTCTTATCGTCGCCGTCTGTGTTTGGCCGTACGCTTTTCGGAGGCTGATATTCTCTGGGGCTATGTCCAGTATTTGGATTTGACCGCTCATCGCCTCATAGATATCCTCCCTGGTCGTGATCTCGTCCAGGTCCTTGCACTCAACGGTCACTCGGTGGGAAAGCGTCCGGACCTCTGCATTTTCGCCTAACGTTTCGCCTACCAAGTTTCCAAATGCTATGGTATTCTCTCCCGAGTGGTTGAGCTGAAGTAGTAGGTCTCCTTTTTGTGTCCTCCTTATTCTTGTCACCGCTTTTCCGAGCTCGCCCAGTTTTTCGTCCGCTTTAACTTTCCTCAGTATCTCTGAGTAGCTCGCTTCGCCTTTTGCCGAGATGACTATAGCATCCGGCCGCGTCTTTTCCTTGAACAATCCCTTGCAGTTTTTCCGGGTGACTTCCTTCCTTTTCTTGTATGTGACCTCCTTCCCCTTGTCGCCTTCCGCTTTGGGGCTCGGTGTCTCCTGCGCCGTTGATACGGTGGCCTGGCTACCGGCTGGTCCTCGGATTCGTTTTGTTTGTGGCGTCCGAGCTGTGGCTTGCTTCCGCTTGACGTCTATCGTCGACCTGAACAATGGCGATGTTTGAGACGACTGGTGCGTCCTGATGATCTCCTTGGCTCCTTCGTCGTGCAGCTGGATTGCCGCCAGCTCGTAGAGCACTCTGATGCTCTCTATCGAGTCTCGCATTGGCTGATAAATGGAGCGTCGCTTGCCATCTTCGAGCATGACTACCAGCTTTGAGATCTCCTGCCCGAGTTCTCGTAGTGCTGAGCTGCTCTGGTTTGCCGTCGTTGGCTCCCGTTCTGAGTTCGTCTCTGTCGGGGCGGCTGTTGGAACACCTAGTGGTGATCTCGCCATTCTGCTGCTCTTTGCAAAATCATCACAGCTCTCCTTCATTTGTGAGGTTTTATTGTTACTCATTTTATTGGGTCCCAAATGCCTTCATGGGATCGAGTGCTCAGAGCCAGATACGCGTTATTCAGGAATATCACATCTGAACCTATACTGCCAACTAAAATGGCGACGATTCGAGGAGCGTGCTAGGAGATTTGACATGTTTTAACGGGACGGGGGCGGTAACAGCATTAACCTAGCAGTCATTTCGGCCAGATTTCACTCCGCTTACTGAGATGCTAGAACACTGTCAGCCGTCAGCCCAGGGGTCGTCTTGTCGTGTAGGGTTGTCCAGAGTTTGCAACCTAAGACGTTACTGGTCTCAGTCTTAGTCGCCTTCTCGTATTAGCTAGGCGCGTCACGGGTGTGTAGCACCTACCCAGGGGATACCTGGCCACTGCCGGAGGTCACGAGTTGCTTTGTGTGTGTGTGCGTGTGTGTGTGTGTGTGTGCGTGTGTGTGCGTGTGTGTGTGTGTGTGTGTGTGTGTGTGTGTGTGTGTGTGTGTGTGTGTGTGTGTCTTTGTGTTTGTGTCTCAAGTGTAGTATGTTGTTTGCCAAATGAGCATATGCCCACAGTATTGTAGAGTATACAATATAGCAAGTGGTCATATGCCCAACATAAAAGTAAGAGTAACAACTCATAACATAACGACACTTTGTTGCTATGTTTATACAATCATAAATATACATAAGTGCAGTAATAGGATCCGTCACTTATGCGGACTGGCCGCAGCGTGAGATCGCTAGCGTAAGCACTTCTTGAGTATGTACCATTTGTACATATATATGTATATATACATAACTACATAGGCACATATGTACTGCAACTATCTCTCTGCCGACGCTCTTAGCGGCAGAGCTCACTTAGAATATTGTATGTAATAAGCCAAATATAAAATTGAAAAAAACCGAGAGTACACTCTCGACTAATGCTCAAACCGAATAAGACGTCTTTATTATTGTGAAAACATTTTAACTTAACATGGCGACCGTGACAAGTGTCACGAACATGTTAAAAATATAACATATTAAAAAAAAAAAATTAAAATAATTAAATGCAACTACAACTGGAGGTGCAACAACGAGACGAGCAGCAGTAACAATATACAACTACAACGGCGCGGGATAAAGAACAACAATTTTCTTCAGCAGCGATGGATTAAAGCCAAAGTTCTGAGTGAGTAAGGTGTATTTCGTTTGTGTTAAAGTCGAAATGTCCATACGCATCACGCTTGATGAGTATAGCACAAGAAAAACAGTAGACAACGCCGAGGCTACAATTAAGCAAAACCAACCAAAAAAGAAACCGGGGAGGCATTCAGCTGGGCATAAAAACCCGTAAGGCGGAAATATGCAAAGAATTATATAACAGCAGCAAGCCCCCGAATTGGAAAGATGCCAAGAGGCTAACCGATGAGCTTGCTTGATGCACAATTAAAAATACAAAAAACACAAATGAAACGCCTTCCACTCATCCTATAAAGAACTTAGCTAATAAATACTTAAACATTCCAAACGCAGAAAACAAGAAAGAGCCCAAACAAATGAAGAGATGCCCCAACAGCCTGTGAGAAGACCAGCACCGGCCCCCCAACAGCCTGTGCGAGGACCAGCACCGGCACCATTTAGCGTTCCAAGCTAAGTCATCTTCGGGGACCGGCAGCGCTACAGAGAGCGCGCAACTTAATTAAAAAATAAATAAAAATATATATTTGTTAATCAAAAAAATTGTATAATAATTTTAATGAAAACCCAAATGAAATGTAAAGAAATGTTTGTAATACTGAGCGATAATTGCGTTGCTCGTAATAGAGTATGGCCTGTGAAGCCATACGAAATATTAGACAGGAGATCACTGCGTTGATCGAATAGAAAAATATAAAAAAAATTTTTTTTTAAAAACAAAATTTATAATAAATCATCTACACAATATATATAATTTAAAAAAAAAAAAAACAATTAATCCGAAATTCAAATTTAATGCTTTCGATTACAATCTCAAAAGACAATAATATATTAGAAGTAGCAAATATGTTAGACCACGAATCGAAAGTAGCGGATTCAACCGCAAATGTTATTAATAACGTCGAAACTGTCTCAGTAGATTTAAAAGTAATAACGGTTATGCTTATAATAATTGTTATTCTTTTATTAGCAAATGTACTAACTAAATTATATAAGTTGCACAATAAGTGCATAAAGAAAAGATATGCAAGTAGAGCAGACAATTTAGAAATGAAATCCATGATAAAGAACTAAAAATTTTAATAAATATATAGGGAAAGTTCACATGGACTGGAACCAAATAGTAGAAAAAATAAAGCGGCATAGGGAAAATTTTGATAAATCATACAAGTGCCTTAATAAAAGCACACCAGTTTTAAGACCCACCATAATTAAACATACTGAGATCCTTGTATATGAGTACAATGAAATCAGGAGTCTAGTTAACGAATGTCAAAATAAACTGACAGATTTACACAGAGTCCAAACTTCAGACGTTTTACAGCGCCTAAGGGATAATCTAATAAACTTAAATAAAAAGTATGATCTCAAGCTTTATCTACCATCAGTGTTAAATACACCGGTAACATTTGATAAGTTACTGTTGGCAGAATCAACGACAGACGAAAAGCTGGAAGATACAAACATAAACATGGCTCAAACAGTAGTTGAATTTCTAAAATTAGCCTCATCACTCATACCTGAGTTCGATGGAAAGGCAGAAAATTCACAAAGTTTCATAGACGCTTTGAATCTCCTTGATTCCCTAAAAGGCTCGCATGAAGTAACAGCTATCAGTCTAATAAAGACAAAACTAAAAGGCCATGCGAGAAACTTGATAAGCTCAAGTAATTGCAAAATTATCAAGCACAGTAAAAGGCGAATCAGTCGAAGTATTGTCAGCCAAATTACTTAACTTGCAACAGAAAAGCAAAACTGCCAACCAGTATACTCAAGAGGTTGAGCAGTTAACAAAAGCCTTGGAAGGAGCCTTTATAAACGATGGCCTAACACCGGAATTGGCTAATAAATATAGCACAACCCAAGCTGTAAAGGCAATGACCAAGAACTGTTCTATAGATAAGCAGGCACATTCAGTAACATGAATGATGCTATATCAAAATTTGTAAATAGTTGCACTGAAGCAACTGGGCAGTCTAACAGTATCTTATTCTGCCAGAATTACTCTCAGCGCGGCGGAAACCGCGGTCGAGGTAACTACAGAGGAAGGGCAACCGGCTCATATGGTAGCAACTCATACGGCCGTGGCTACTACCGCGGTGGTAATAACAACCGTGGAGGATCTAGAGGTTATAATCATAACAACAATAACAATAGAAACAATGTTAGGGTAGCCCAAAATACTTCGGGAAACTTGCAGACACCTCCAGATACTCAGGGTTAAACAGTAAAATATACACTGTTAACTTAAGTCTCAACAATTTCGTATCATTCAAAAATGTTGCAACAAATAAAAAGATAAAATTTTTGATTGATACAGGTGCAGATATTTCAATTATAAAAGAAAATTCTGATGTCTTTCATGACATCCAAATCAATAGAATTATAGACATTAGAGGCATAGGAGAAGGAGTAATAAACTCCAAAGGTCTAGTCTCAATTGAACTACAAACAGACAACTACATTATTCCATACAAATTTCATCTACTTCATCCAGATTTCGCAATCCCTTGCGATGGAATAATAGGATTAGATTTCATAAAAAAATTTAATTGCCAATTAGATTACAATAGTTCCGAGGATTGGTTTATAATTAGACCACAAAACCTAACGTATCCTATCTATGTTCCAATAACATTTATTTCTGTTACTAATTCCACACTTCTACCAGCAAGATCACAAGTGATACGCAAAATCGAGTTGTCTTCAGCAGAAGAAAACATTTTAATTCCAAATCAGGAAATTAAACCGGGTGTTTTTGTTGCAAATACTATTGCTACAGCCCAAAATACTTTTGTCAGATTTTTAAATACCACAGATAAATGCCAAATAGTAGGCATTAATAACATAAAATTTGAATCACTTTCGAACTACGACGTAGTTCAAAATCTAAAAGACAATAGAACAGAGTCTGTAATTAATAAATTAAAGAAAAATTTTCCAACCTTGTTTAAGAAACAACTTGAAGAAATATGCACCCAGTATAGTGATGTGTTCGGACTTGAATCTGAACCAATTACAACAAACAATTTCTATAAGCAAAGATTGAGACTTAAGGATGATGAACCAGTATATGTAAAAAATTATCGATGTCCGCATAGCCAAATAGAAGAAATCCAGCATCAATTTGGAAAGTTAATTGAACAAAATATTGTTGAACCGTCTGTTTCACCTTATAATAGCCCACTCTTATTAGTCCCAAAGAAATCTCTTCCAGGCTCTAAAGAGAAAAAATGGCGATTAGTAATTGACTATCGCCAAATAAATAAAAAATTGCTGTCAGATAAATTTGCGCTCCCCAGAATTGATGATATTCTTGATCAATTGGGTAGAGCTAAATATTTTTCATGCCTTGATTTAATGTCAGGTTTCCACCAAATTGAGCTTGAGGAAAGTTCAAGAAATATAACGTCTTTTTCAACAAGCAATGGTTCATGTCGCTTCACGCAATTACCATTTGGTTTAAAAATAGCGCCTAATTCATTTCAGAGAATGATGACAATAGCATTCTCAGGCCTAGAGCCTTCTCAAGCTTTCCTTTACATGGATGATTTAATCGTTATTGGTTGTTCTGAACGACATATGATTAAAAACATAACAGATGTTTTCAAACTTTGTAGAACACAATCTGAAATTACATCCAGAAAAATGTTCATTTTTCATGCACGAGGTGACGTTTTTAGAGGAATCTTACCAGACGATAAAAAATTTGATGTTATCAATAACTATCCAGTCCCTACGGACGCAGACAGCGCTATTCGTTGCATTTTGCAATTATTATAGACGATTTATAAAAAACTTTGCCGAATATTCACGGCACATAACAAGATTATGTAAAAAGAATGTCCCATTTGAATGGACAACAGAATGTGAAAAGGCATTCCAGTACCTAAAAAATCAACGAGTTCAACCAAATTTATTACAGTACCCAGATTTTAGCAAAGAATTTTGCATAATCACAGATGCAAGCAAGCAAGCATGTGGAGCAGTTTTAACTCAAAACTATAATGGACTCCAACTCCCAGTTGCATATGCATCAAGAGCATTCACTAAAGGTGAATGCAATAAGAGTACTACAGAACAAGAACTAGCAGCAATACATTGGGCAATAACACATTTTCGACCATATATATATGGCAAACATTTTACAGTAAAAACTGATCACAGACCTTTAACATATTTATTTTCTATGATAAACCCAAGTTCAAAATTAACACGCATGCGACTCGAATTAGAAGAATATGATTTTACGGTAGAGTATCTGAGAGGGAAAGATAATTTCGTGGCAGATGCCCTGTCAAGGATAACAATATCCGACTTAATTGACATTAATAGAAAAGTCCTGAAAGTCACTACCAGGCACCAAAGTAGACAAAACAATTTCTGCGCAGAAAATAAACAAGAACTATTGCCAAAGCATAGTCTTGAAAAAGCTTCCAACTTTGTAGAAAACACAATCTGAAATTACATCCAGAAAAATGTTCATTTTTCATGCACGAGGTGACGTTTTTAGGTCACAGATGCACAGATAAAGGAATCTTACCAGACGATAAAAAATTTGATGTTATCAATAACTATCCAGTCCCTACGGACGCAGACAGCGCTAGAAGATTCGTTGCATTTTGCAATTATTATAGACGATTTATAAAAAATTTTGCCGAATATTCACAGCACATAACAAGATTATGTAAAAAGAATGTCCCATTTGAAAGGACAACAGAATGTGAAAAGGCATTCCAGTACCTAAAAAATCAACTTGTTCAACCAAATTTATTACAGTACCCAGATTTTAGCAAAGAATTTTGCATAATCACGGATGCAAGCAAGCAAGCATGTGGAGCAGTTTTAACTCAAAACTATAATGGACTCCAACTCCCAGTTGCATATGCATCCAGAGCATTCACTAAGGGTGAAAGCAATAAAAGTACTACAGAACAAGAACTAGCAGCAATACATTGGGCAATAACACATTTTCGACCATATATATATGGCAAACATTTTACAAAGTCTTGAAAAAGCTTCTAAGCCCAACGTATACGAAGTCATCACAAATGACGAGGTACGAAAAGTAGTGACCTTGCGAATAACAGATTCGACATGTTTATTGAAACATGGAAAAACAGTTATAGCAAGAATTAATGTTAGCGATTTGTACTCCAATGGAATTCTCGACTTAGGTCAGTTTTTCCAAAGGCTTGAATGGCAAGCCGGTGTATCTAAAATCAGCCAACTAAAAGTGGCACCGAGCGAAAAGATCTTTGAATCAATTTCAACAGATACTTTCAAACACATGGGCAATAAACATTTAAAATCATTAAGAGTAGCGCTACTCAAGCCGGTGACCCAAATAAATAATGAACAAGAAAAAGAATCTATATTGTCTACATTCCATGACGATCCAATTCAAGGAGGTCATACAGGCATAAATAAAACGATATCAAAAATAAAGAGACAATATTATTGGAAACACATGACTAAACATGTAAAAGAGTACATAAATAAATGTCCAAAATGCCTGACGCCGAAAACGACGAAACATACAAGATCACCTATGATAATAACCGAAACTCCACAATATGCTTTTGACAGAGTGATAGTAGACACAATTGGTCCACTACCACGTTCGGAAAAGGGGAATGAATACGCAATCACTTTAATATGTGATTTGACAAAGTATTTAGTAGCAATTCCTGTTGCAAACAAAAGTGCAACAACTGTCGCAAAAGCCATATTCGAATCTTTTATTCTGAAGTACGGTCCAATGAAGACGTTCATTACGGACATGGGAACAGAACACAAAAATTCCATTACAGCTGACTTGTGCAAATATTTAAAAATGGACAACATAACGTCTACAGCACACCACCACCAGACATTAGGTACCGTTGAAAGAAGTCATAGGACATTCAATGAGTACGTTCGTTCATATATATCAGTAGATAAAACTGACTGGGACGTATGGTTACAGTATTTCGTGTATTGTTTTAACACAACACCATCAGTAACTCATAAAATAACTTACCAATACAATTTAATAGCGTAAATACCATAGAACCTATATATAATATAGAAGATTATTCTAAAGAAGTTAAGTTTAGACTAGAAAACGCGTATAAGAAAGCAAAAAAAGAAAATTAAGCAAAAAGAAATAAATGATAAGAAAGTATTAGATTTTAAAATAGAAATAGGAGACCAAGTTTACTTAAAAAACGAAACAGGTCATAAATTAGAATCTTCTTATATAGGACCATTTGAGGTCATTAGTATGTTGTATGCCAAATGAGCATATGACCATAGTATTGTAGAGTATACAATATAACAAGTGGTCATATGCCCAACATAAAAGTAAGAGTAACAACTCATAACATAACGACACTTTGTTGCTATGTTTATACAATCATAAATATACATAAGTGCAGTAATAGGATCCGTCACTTATGCGGACTGGCCGCAGCGTGAGATCGCTAGCGTGAGCACTTCTTGAGTATGTACCATCTGTACATATATATGTATATATAAATAACTACATAGGCACATATGTACTGCAACTCTCTCTCTGCCGACGCTCTTAGCGGCAGAGCTCACTTAGAATATTGTATGTAATAAGCCAAATATAAAATTGAAAAAAACCGAGAGAACACTCTCGACTAATGCTCAAACCGAATAAGACGTCTTTATTATTGTGAAAACATTTTAACTTAACACAAGGGGCTTCTTTCCAGTGTTGACGAGCCCCCTTCTGCTGCAGAAGGGACGTAGGCGACGTCCGTATAGTGGAATGTCTTCGGCTTGGCGGTGATGTGCCGCTGGAGGGCGAGGAACCAGAAGCTCTTCTTGTGGGCCTGTTGGCTGACCGAGAGGGTCGAGCGCCACGGGGAGCACGCATGTGGAGTAGGGTGTGGTGATCCTTTTTGCAAATTTTGCACTTGGCTAGTAAGCTTGAGAATAAGATGTAGGAGAGGTGTTATTATGTGATGGTTTGTTGATGATTTGTTTTGTAAAGAGGGATTAGTTGCTTTTACGGATTAGTCGGTGGTATTATTCGCCTCAGTAGGAAGAAGGACCAATTTGGCTATCGGCCTTCGGATGACACCACGATCGGTAACCACGTGCACTACGCGCACCTTGTCATCTGTGCCTGGGCAAGTCAGCTGGACTCGGCCAAGGCGCTATTAATTTATTGTTGCCATTCCATCAAAGGCTGGTAAAAGCGATTTTCTCTTAACGTGCTTAATACATCAACTGTCTGTGTTAAATGCAAATATTTTAGTTTAGTTGAAAGATTTATTAAACTCCTCACTTTGTTCCCTTAGAATGGTAACGATTTGCGTCCATTCTATTTATAGACATGTTTAATTTAACTGTGCAAACGCACTATTAATATCGGTGCTAGTCCCAAAATTGGGTGTTCTTCAATAACTAATTCGCCGCCACTTCGACACACGCAGTGGTAATGGTAAAGAAGTTCTGGTTCCTTGGTTCCCTGTAGGGCCTTATTAGACTCAGGCTCTCAGGTGCAAATGGTCAATTAAGGAAAACCAGGTCGTCGACAGTTGTCATGGGCCTCGGAGACACAAGCGTCCCTACTGAAGGATCAGCTGTTAGGATTCACATGAAGTCACAAGACTCAGATTATTCAGCCACCTTTGATGCTCTTGTGACTCGAACAATTACCGATAGTCAGCCCAGCTTCGTCATCGATACATCAAACTGGAAAATTCTCTAACATAAGGCTTTTTATTTAGTGCGGTTCCCTCTGAAGCGGAGTGCAGGCTTATCGTCGATTTCAGTCTTGAGCGAAAATTACTCGGCATTCAATAAAGAGTTTCTGGATCTGAATCACATGTCACAAGGCAGCACCACAACCAAGTTTCATGTTGTGTTCGATGGCTCAATGACTACTGATTCTAGACATTCTCTCTTAATGATGTACTGATGGCGGGACCATTCATTCAACCTTAGCTGTTTCACATTCTCATTCTCTTCCGCACATATCCTGTTGCTGTGACAGCTGACATTTGCAAAATGCATCGCTGTGTCCGAGTGACTTCTCCTGATAGTTACTTTCAGTGCATCCTGTGGAGGAACTCGCCAAGGCCCTTGGTCTTGTATGGGATACAGCTATCGACCAGTCGCTATTTTCATTTTCTGTTCTACTATTTTACTATTAAAACCTGCAGGCGCTCAGTTCTGTCTATCGTTGTCCTTTTTTATGATCCGCGAGGACTTTCGGGACCACTCATAACTATTGCTTGGGATGAAGGCTTGCCGATTGCACGGGATACGACCTGGAGGTCATGTAACGATTCCCAGAGTGGTACTCTTCGAAGGAGCTGATGGTGAAATTCATGAATTTTGCGATGCCAGTGGATGCCTATGGAGCCTGCATCTACGTGGAGGCCAGAAGTCCTCTAGCCACAAGTCGTAACCTTTGCTCCAAGTCTCCAGTCGCGCCATTAAAAAAAGTGACCGTCCCAAAACTGGAATTATGTAGAGCGAAGATGCTAGCTAGGGTGATGCATGAAGTGAAGCGCACCGGCATCTTTGTCAGCCAGTTTATTGCTGGTGCGATTCGTTCATTGTACCATCCTGGAAAAGAGATGAGCCCTTCAAATTTAATGATTTCGTGGCAAATCGTGTTCCTGATCTGAATACCACGGGTAGAATCATCGGAAGAGCCGTAAACAAGCTGTGTCTGCTGCCCCTTAAGGATTCTGTTGAAAGTCAGGCTTCAACGGGGGGAGTATTTTGGATTAAGCAGCAGCTGCATCAAATAAGCATAAGCAAACATTCATGTAAACATAAAAAGAGGTTGTAATTTTAGCTTAGTGAAACAGCTGTTTGTTGTAAACAAGGCTGGCAAGCTCTTGCATCTTGCATATTGTCGCATTGCATCCCTTGTCGCAGCTGCTATAAAATTGCGTATTCTCTGTTATCTTTCCCACTTGTTCGTTGTTGATCGAGGCGAAGCGAATAACTATTTCTGAGCAACAGCCATTCGATAAATAAAACTGAATTATAACGTTTTGTTGTGAAAAGCCAAAAATTGACTTTATTTCTTGGCTAAAGATTCAAAACAGTTGCTAAAAAACATTAGTAACTCAAAATTTGGAGGCACTCACCAAACAGCATATGGTTATTTTGCGGCAAAAAACATTAGTAACATTAGTAATTAGTAACCTTATTTCTAATGTGTCTAGGTCCATCTTCCTGATGTTGTATATCATCCTACTTTAGAGGTTACAATGTTCAATTGTAATACTCTCATTTCGTGCTCATCAGCCAATAAGCCCCGCCGTTGCTTTCGCAAAGGAAATTATTCATTGCTGAATAAACTTATTTATGCAACCGATTGGTCGGCTGATACGAATACTGCTATTAATTTTTTTTATAACACCCTAAACTCTCTCTTACACATGAGTATTTCATGTGCATGTCAATTCCTTCAACTACTTTTTAAAAGCCACCCTGGTTTACTCCCAGATTATCAAATCTAAAATATGGTTCGGGTACAGACTTGGCTAAATATTCTATAGCCAAGTCGGACTTTCGTCTAAATTCTCAATGCTAGGAGAATTAGCTAACTCGTTAATTTAGTACAGCAATTTGCAAAAGGCAATTTGCCCAAAATCCGAGAGAGTTTTACAATTTTGTAAACTTAAAGCGTAAATCTTCTGACTTTGTTCACCACGACATTTTACTTTTAAACTTGACCGAATAGGTTTCCCTCCGTTTCTTTTGCTTTAGATTAGTTCTTATTTAAAACGCAGGACCCAAAGAGTAATCCTGAGCTGACTACCTCTAAACAGGTTCACGTTACTTCTGGTGTTCCTCAAGGTAGTCATCTTGGACCTTTACTCTACTCTTTTTATAAATGATCTCCCCTCTGTTATAACACATGCCCGTGTACTCATGTATGCGGACGATGTAAAACTTATTCTATCCTACACTTATCCTACATCATTCTCGTCTACGAGACGATTTAAACGCTATGCAACGTTGGTGTTCGGCCGATCAATTGCATCTGAATTGTTCAAAACAGTTGCTAAAAATATTAGTAACTCAACAGGTAGAATATTTACATTGTTATTAGATACAGGAGCTGACATTTCAGTCATTCAAGAAAAATTAGGTGATTTCAATGAAGTATACCATTGTAACATTGTGCTTTGATCTTTTTCTACTTTCTGCCGCTTGTTGGTGCTCCATACGCTATTAATCTAATCTATATAACTCTCTTTTTACATTGGGCTGCGTTATTACAGTAGAGACCCATAATAATGGACCATAAAATTGTCTGTTTTATAAAAACTTGCCAAATGCCAATTACGGCAAGTCAATCCAGCATACCTTGTTGGCTGTGTGATAATGTCGTGCATTCTAAATGTGCGGGTTACACTGGTCTTGTGGGGGATGCTGTTGCCAAACGAAATGGTTTGCACTATAGTTGCGACTCGTGTAGGGAGATTGATGGTGAGATGCGGGCGTTTATGCGTCAGACCAGGAGTGGCTTTAGGGGTTTGATTGTTGGTTTTCGTAAACTTAACGATCAGCTCACAGCCCTGGATACCCAATTTAATAGCCTTAAACTGTTGGATGAGTCTCCGGGGCCTAAAAGCCCACTCCTTGTGATCCGCCATTGCCTAATACCCTTCAGCCTCCGACTGCTATTCAGCAGCCTACTACACCGATTACACAGCAGCTCATCTCGTTTGTTACTCCGGTAGCTGTGAGGTCTGCTGTGGACACTGATTCTGTCCCGAAAAGTGTGACATCGGCACGAGGAAAACCACTCGAATTATCCGTGTCGTCCGCTGTCGTGGGTGTTCCGAAAGGGCGACAGCAACAATTAAATTTACAACAGCCGCTAGAAGGCTCGTCATCCGGACTACCGGCTGTTTTAGGTACCATAGTCAATAGTGTTCCCACTGTCCTACCTGTGGCACCTAAGTCTCTAGTCGGTGTTCCACCGAAGAGACTTATTTTTGTTTCTAGGCTTGCCCCTCACTTTTCATCAGATGAGGTAAAAGCCTTTATACAGGCAAAAATTCAGGCCCCAGGTATACTGGTGGAGAAATTTAAGTTCGCTTATGTAAGGGATATTGCGTCCTTTAAAATAAGTGTTCCGCCAGAAATATTTACTGATATTTGTTGTAAAGAGTTATGGCCGGAGCACTTAATAGTAAAAGAATGTAAGGCCAAAAAGAAAAATCGGACTCCGATTTTATTACCACCTATCTCTAATGGCGCATCAACTTTAGTTGCTGCGTCAAAAAACTAATTTCATCTTTCGAGCTTGCCTACCAGAATGTTAGAGGTCTTAAATCTAAACTCGCTAAACTGTATTTAGACTCTCTTGCTTTTAATTTTCAAATTATCGCTTTTACTGAGACCTGGCTGAAGCCGGAAATCTCAGACTCTTCAATTTTACCTCCAAATACACCACTTACAGATGCGATCGAGCTTCCCGTATCGGAGGGGGAGTACTTATAGCTGTCGAGTCTGCTCTTTCGTCGGAACGCATCGATCTTCCCATCTCAGAGATTGAGTTGGTGGCTGTAAGAGTTGTATTTGGTACTTTTTCTATCTATATTACATGTTCATATTTACCTCCTCTATCTAATTTGTCTACCTATCAAACCCATCTTAATGCTATTAAATCTGTCTCCTCCCTACTTTCTGATAGAGACCTTTTAGTAGTTCTTGGTGACTTTAATCTTCCTGTTGTCGAGTGGTCATCGCCATCAGACTCAAACTTTCTGTTGCCGTTATCGTCAAACGAATTTATTGATGGTCTACATGAACTGTCCTTACGGCAGGTTAATCGTGTGCGCAATTCAAGAAACAGATCTCTTGATCTAATTTTTGTGTTGGATTCGTTCAATAGTGTTGTGCACAGGATCAATCCGCTTACACTTCCTGAAGACCCTTTTCATCCAACTCTGGAAATGGTCATTGATTTACCAGCCCGAGTCCCTATCAAGGAATCGGAATTAGCTGAACGTATGCGTTGTTTCCGAAAGGCTGATTTTCATAAGCTAAATGATCTTATTCTGCAAGTCGACTGGTCCCAACTGTACAATTGTGCAGACATTGATGTTGCCTTGAAACTTTTTATGACACCTTGTACTCGATTTTTGATGTTTGCGTTCCTCTTGATCACCCAGCGAGGCCTGATAGGCCTCCCTGGTTCTCAAATGAACTGATGAGGTTAAAAAACGTGAAGTCGAGGTGTTATAAAAAGTTTAAGAAATCGGGAAATCACTCTGATTTCTCCCGCTATGCAGTTGCCCGATCAAATTTTTCTACCCAAAATTCCATCTGCTATAAGAATTACCTTCGGCGTTGTCGCCTTCAATTTTCACATAATCCTAAGCAATTTTTTAACTTTGTCAATTCTAAACGAAAGACATCTACTTTGCCTTCTTCGGTTAAGTTTGCTGATGAGAGCGCGAACACTGATCCAGGCATAGCCGATCTGTTCGCAAACTTTTTTCAAACTACCTACTCCTCCTCTAGGTATAATAAAAATCAGCCTTATCCTTATCAGTTACAGAGGTCAAACTGCATCTTTAATCCCATTATTACCGAAAGTTCGCTTCTTAGCGACCTTAACACTATCAAGCCGGTTTACTCACCGGGCCCTGATGGTGTTCCTGCCTGCGTGCTTAGATACTGCGCTGCAGCATTATGTAAACCTGTTTTAAAACTTTTTGAATTGTCCGTTAACACTTCATCTTTTCCGACCATTTGGAAGGAATCATATATTATCCCTCTCCATAAGAAAGGGAGTAAGTCCGATGTCGAAAACTATAGAGGTATTTCCAAATTATCCGCTATACCTAAAGCTTTTGAGAGAATTATAACATCTCAACTGCAGCATTTATGTAGTTCTATTATTTCACCTTCCCAGCATGGGTTCGTGAAGCGCAGATCTACAACCACTAACCTTCTTGAGTTTACTTCGTTTGTAATTGATGGGTTTAAAAAAAGAAAGCAGACTGACGTCATCTATACTGATTTCAGTAAGGCTTTCGACTCTGTCAACCATTCCTTGCTGCTTCATAAATTAAGTCTTCTCGGCTTCCCAGTCAATCTTTTGAACTGGATTTCAGAGTATTTGCGTGACAGAACCCAAAAGGTTCTTTTCAGAAACTCATTTTCTATACGTATTCTGGTGACTTCCGGTGTTCCTCAAGGTAGTCATCTTGGCCCGCTACTCTTTACTCTTTTCATCAATGACCTTCCCTCGATACTGTCCCACTCTCGAGTATTAATGTATGCTGATGATGTAAAATTATGCCTTTCATATAAGGATATGGCATCATGTTATCTCTTACAAGTGGACATTGATGCGTTTCAGGCTTGGTGCCTAGCCAACCTGTTAAACTTAAACTGCTCTAAATGTAAGGTAATGACCTTCTATAGAAGCCCTCCTCAATTGGTTTCTTACATCCTTGATAGCATACCGCTCGAGCGTGTTAATAGTACTTCTAATGAAGTTAATGATCTAGGTGTCATCCTTGATCATAAACTTAAATTCGACTCTCATGTTAATACCGTAGTCAATAAGGCCAGAATAGTTATGGGTTTCATCAAGCGATGGTCGAAGGAGTTTGACGATCCGTACACGACAAAAACACTTTACATATCCTTGGTACGACCTATTCTTGAGTATGCCTCATTTATCTGGTCACCACAATATTCTACCCATCAGGACAGAATTGAATCCGTTCAGAAACAATTCTTGTTGTTTGCCCTCAGTGGTTTAAATTGGGATCCTCGTGTGCGGTTACCGTCATACTCCAGTAGACTTCTGATGATTAACCTTCCTTCTTTAATTAATCGTAGAACCATGCTGGGTGTACTATTTATTCATAAATTAATTACTGGTGAAATCGACTCTTCTGCGTTGACTAGCCAATTAAATTTCTCTATCCCTACTAGACTAACACGTAATTTTGTACCTTTATCGCTTCAATTTTGCTCCACTAATTATGCCTTGCATGAACCGTTCAGGGTTCTCTGTGATGACTACAACAAGCATTACAGAGTATTCTGCTCGGAAGCTTCTCTTCCTCGTATAAAGTCTTCTATTCTAAACTATTTAGCAAGTAGATAGTCCTATTTTTATTTGTAATTGTATTTGTACACATACTCGTAGCTTGTATCGATTTTTTTTTTTTTTTTTAATATTTTTTTCATATTTACTTTTTATTTCGTGTCGTACGTTACACGACTGCGCCCCTCGGTCGGTTGGGCGGGAGGTGGGATGCAGTACGTTGCATCGAAAAAAAAAAAAAGCAAAAAAAAAAAAAAAAAAAAAAAAAAAAAATAGGCAAGGGATCAACAAACTCGATCGGCCTAGCATTTCTCGAATTAAGAACTGGAAATTTCATTATACCACACAACTTTCACATAGTACCAAATAATTTTCCGATCCCTGGTGATGGAATAATTGGAATAGATATCATTAAAAAATTCAACTGTCAATTAGACTTCTCAAAGTAATTCGATTCGTTCATATTAAGACCAAATAGTAATAGTATTGAAAACAACCAAATAGGTGTTCCTTCTCGCTGTGATGTAAAGATGTTCAAATTTTAATACATCAAGAAATAGAAGATGGTATAAATGTTGGAAATTCAATATTTGCGTTTATAAAATACAACCAACAATACAAAAAATTGAAATATAAACAAGCAAGCGGTTCTAGTCGGGAGCTCCCGACTGGCGGACGCCCTGAACACTCTTATTGCAACACCAAATGCAGCTCGCGCTACTCGATCGCTTGAAGTAATAAAGATCAATTAAAAACGAGAAAGAAAGGCTATCTTCGGCACGCCGAAAATCTAATAGCCTTGCAGACCCAACCTTTTCATAATGCTCATAGTACTTTGCCCGTATCTAAGAAGCACAGGGATAATAGTTTGGTCAAGATATCTTGATAAACAAAACAGGTTTTTAATGAAAAATCTAGTTTTCGACCGATCATTCCTATGGCAGATATATGATATAGTAGTCCGTTGTAAATAATATTTTGAAAAAATGAAGGGAGCATAGTGAAATGTTTAAATGCCGTGTTTAATGAAAATATCTTGTCGACAGTACGGGGCGGTTTAATGAACCTCTACATCCAGCGACTCCAGAAATGACTTGAAACTACGGCTTGTAAGCTGCACCCATTGTGTTGCCATGCTTCGACCGTGGAAGAGGCCCGACGAGGTCCACGCAAAGTACTGCCATCGGTTCTGCTACCTGTATCGTCAGCATACGTCCAGCCGCAGCACTGCGGCCGTGGGAGCATCGTAGCATTCTTGCAATACCCTCTGTCGCTGTTCACTAGACACGCATAGCTTCCAGGGAATGTAGTCCTCGTCATCCGTCCGGTGACCTAAATGCCTATATTGTTGCCCATGCTCTGTATGTAGTCCGGGAACTTGCAGGGTGTCTCGGCCACCACTGCTTGTTGACAGGTCTCTGGAGGATGTCTTGATAGTGCATCGGCAACGACTTTGAGCTTCCCTCGACGGTAGTGGACGTCGAATTGGAACTGTTGTAGCTCCAGTGCCCATCGCGCGATCCTTCCTTGAAGGGCTCTCGATCGAATTAAGCCACTTGAGTGCCAGATGGTCCGTTATCACGTCGAACCGGTACCCTTCTAGGTAGCAACGCAACTTCCGGATCGACCATACGATTGCCAGGCACTCTTTCTCGGTGGCAGAGTAGTTCACCTCAGCTTTCAGCAACTTCCGGCTCGCGTACGTTATCACCCGCTCTTGTCCCTCAATTGCCTGCGTCAGCACTGCACCGAGGCCATACTCACTCGCGTCAGTCTGCAAGACGAATTTTGCGAAAAAGTCCGGACAAGCCAACACAGGGGCAGTCGTCAATCTATCCTTCAATTGACGCAATGCCTCCTCCTATTCTTCATCCCACGCCAATTTCCGCCCCTTCTTTTAAGAGCGCTGTGAACGGATGTACCTGAGTCGCGAAGTTGGGAACGAAGCGCCTGTATCGTGACGCCATCATACTGCCGCAACTCCTTACAATTATTCGGGGCCCTCAGGTTACGTATCGCCTCCACCTTCTCTGGATCGGCACGCATTCCTTTCCCGAAAATGACATGTCCTAGGTAGACCAACCTCTCCCTGAAGAAGCTGCATTTCTTCCTATTCCGCCTGAGATTGGCCGCCCTCAACCGGCGAAACACCTCTCAAATTTTTTACAACGGCCCTAGTACCGTGTCCAAAGCTAGCTGAAAGGTCGCACACGCCGAATGTAAACCAAATGGCATCACTCGCCATTGGAAAGGACCTTTTCCTGGGACTGTGAACGCCGTGCATTCCCGAAAATCGGCTGCCATCGGTATTTACCAGTACCCATGATTCAAATCCAGAGTGGAGATGAAACGACGCAACCGCTCAAGGATATGATTAATCCGAGGGAGTCATAAGCATCCGGAATGAAATGCGCCGCCTCTTGGGCTCTTCCGATCCCGACCTCGCTTCCTTCTCCTTGTCCTTGCCCGTCAGTTGCGGAGTAGGTGCTCCCCTTTCATGACTTTCGGTCCCTTCTTCGTCTATTCTTTCATTGGTTGCCGAGCGAGCGCTCCCGCTTCTTGACGCGTGAGGCCTACTTTCGGCTCTTCCCTTGTCCCAGGCCCCACGGCCGGTGTCGACACCGTCTCTAGGACCAGCTCCGCCTTGCCGCAGCGTATCGTAGTGTCCATTGCACCCAAAAAGGTCATCCCCTGGATTGCGTGGTCTAGCATCGAGGGCATGATGAGCATTAACATACTGATCGCCTTCCCCGCTAGGCCAACGTCTTCCATACTTCGAGCGTGGATCCATCTGCCAGATCTAGCCGCGCCTGCATGTCTTCCGCTCTTCTCCGAATCGCCCACTTGCACCCAAGAAGTCCATCCCCAGGATGACGTGGTCCAGCATTTCGGGCATGATAAGCATTAACATGCTGACCACCTTCCCCGCTAGGCCGACGTCTATTCTCAATGCCTTCTCTACTTCGAGCGTGGACCCATCTGCCAGACGAATGCGCGCCTGTACGTTCTCCACTCTCCCCCGAGTCGCCCACTTGCGTACGCAGTCTTCACTCATGAAGCTGTGAGTGGCCCCGGTATCGATAGTAGCAGCCATCGTCCGCCCGCCAATCTCCACCGTGGTGACGATCCGGCCACCGTACACCTTTAGTGGATGTCCTATTACTGCATCCCGTGAGTATCGGAGCCGACACGATCCTGGCCTGAGCGACGCCGCTGCCTGTTTCCCGCCTCCGTGCGGCGACAACAATCCTGGCTACTTCTGCCCCGGTTCCCACTCACATCCCCAACAGAACAATGCGGGTGCGTTGGGACCCATTTTTCCTCCCACACGCGTTGCCTGCGGGATCAGACTTCGTCCTCAAGCCTTTTGAAGCAGCGTGGAGGCAGGAAGAGCTCCAAGAAACCCCTCCTAAACACTGACCATGCCACATCCCTCAGACCACTACTCCCTCACACCACTACTCATACCGAATGCCCCACTTCCGTTCTTGCCCCGGAACGTTCGCAAGCGTCCCTACTTCCGACTGAGGGCGTGGCCTGGTATTGTAGGGAATACTAACACGCTTGGTAGGGTTCCGGCCCTTTATTTCCCCGAAATCATGAGCCTCCTCCACACCTGCGACGGCTAAGCTAGGCATAGCCGGCTGCGGACGCCCGTACAATTGTGAGCTAAGATCAGGCTCCGATTTTTGACGCGGTCGTCCGCCCACGTCAGCTGAGGCGCCCCAGGATAACGGTTCCAAAATTTAAGCGTACTGAGACTCCAGCTCGGCAAGCCGAGCCCAGATCTCAGATGAATGGCCGCCATCCTGCAGCTCCTCCACGCGCCCTTCCTTCTCCAGCCCGAACTCCTCGGCGATGGCCACCAGCTCCTCCTTGCGCCGCTGGATCCAGCGCACGTTTACCCCCGGCTTTTGGCACTCACCTTTTCCATTCATTTTCATTCCATTCTCAGTTTTTATCACTCACTGAGTACCTGCTCCGATTTCCCACTTTTGTGGACTGTAGCTTGGGTTTGGAATCGGTGGACACAATTCTCGTTCCGTAGATTTATTGTCTTTATTATTTCTTGTCTTTTCCCGTCGATCTCGCAAAACTCAAAAGCCACAAGAATAAAAAAAAACACTTAAAATTCTGTCAAATTTTAAGCATCCTTCACCTTTTCTTTGGTTTTGTCTTATTATTTTCCTTTATTACATGTTCGGTAACTTAACTAAAATAAATAAAACAAAGTAATCCACCTCATTTTCTTTAAACTTTAAATTCTCGTCCCTTTAACTTGTCTTGCACTTGGCTGTTCTTACAGCCTTATAGTTTACTCCGTTTTATTTATGTACGATCCCAGGTTTCGGTATATCACAAAGGTTCAGCGTTACCGTTGTTTATTATTGATTGTTGAATTAACTTAAAAGAACATGAATGCGGCTTAGATGTAGTTTTTAACTTTAACGAGTTACAAAATTATACGTGCGTGCGATGCTTATGAGTTATTGGTATCGACTGACTTTACACCTTTTTATTTTCTTCTTGTGTTTTCCTTATATTTTCACGAGCTTCCTCTCTACATTTTCCAAGTTCCTCGTCGAGCTCTGTAATTAACGACTGCTTCACTAATTCTCTTAAGTTCGTCTCGCTAATTATACGCA
The DNA here is from genome assembly GCA_018903485.1 of Drosophila littoralis. Lineage (NCBI taxonomy): Eukaryota > Metazoa > Arthropoda > Insecta > Diptera > Drosophilidae > Drosophila > Drosophila littoralis. Next base: position 431,057 of record JAEIGF010000021.1, on the reverse strand, counting down.
TGTCCATTTCAGTTAATATCTTGAAAGGTGAGACTTTAGTGCTTCGCGGCTTTACGCTATTTATGATTTGCTGAACTTTACTCAAGTGTTTGTATCAGGCACATGCATCTCCTTGACTCAACTTCGATAGCATCGGTACCACAATTTTGTGCATGCGTTCTACCTGCCAATTACCACGCAATCAGTTGCAATCATTAAATTTTGAATATTTCTCTTTTCACAATATTCACTAAATAAATGGGACGTGAATGCAGCGCCTCTATCTGAAACTATTCGTTAAGGATTACCAAAGTTTGTAGCCTGTCCTTCCAGGCTCTTAATGACTTCATCTATACTTGTGGTTCGATGAGAGTACAACCGAACATATTTCGAGAATGCATCGACCACCACAAAGATATAATTGTACAGCTTTTTTGATATCTCCATTGGCCCAACGTGGTCAATGTGGTAAGTCAATAGGGGTCTATCGCCCTTATCTATAGGCGTTAAATACCCCTCTCGCTTGCCAAATTTCTCGTTAACAATAATGCACTCTATACAACTGTCAACAATTTGTGCTACTTTGTCCTTCAATTTCGGAATGAAATACGATCGCTCAACTAAGTCCTGTGACTTTTTTCCAGTAAAATGGCCTTGTTTGTGCGCTATCAATATAATCTAATTCTTCAATTGGGCTGGTACCTCAATGAGCTCTCTGTTTGCGTCCTTAAACAAAACTGGATTTTATATGTATTTTCACCCATTCGTCTGCTAATTGCGCTTCTCTTAACCGGTGTACGATAGTGTTGGTAAGCATATAACAGGAAACACGGCTTAAGGCATCAACGTGCCTCATCATTGAACCTCATCGATTGTCTATTATGTAATCGAACTCCTGCAAGAACATCTTTCTTTTTCATTGTCATTGTAAATGCATTACAATCCGTGACTATTTTGATTAAGGATTCTATTATTGCAAGAACTTCGAGATCGTAAGCTGGGTACTTTTCTTCGCAAGGTTTAGTCTTACGACTCATGTACTGGACTGTGTAACATACAACGTAGGATAATTGCAGAGTCGAGCTGATAGAAATGTAGACACCTTACGGAGCACGCGCTAGTTTTCCGGACAATAAAAGAGCCCAAGTGTATGAAACGGCATATAGCTACCACGATGGTATTTTCGTTTTCAATAGCTGGGAAACTTTTGATAAATTTATCTTTTGTGTGATGGATCAAAAACATTTATATATATATATATATATATATAAATATTCTTCGGCTGTTCGCTCTCGATCACATTTTTTTTTGACATGGACATGGACGGAAGCCAGACCAAAAAGCTTAAATTCGCACTTAATAGAAAAGCTTCGGTCTGCAAGGGTATTAAATCTTCGGCGTGCCGAAGATAGCCCTTCTTTCTCGTTAATTTTAACTAAAGAACACTATTTTCACTACTAACACCCTGACAAAACTAGCTGTGGAAAGGGCCACAGCTGGCCGGACTGGCAAATAAAACACCTCCATCGGTCGGTGATGCTATTAGAAAATGGTGTTCTCTAATTAGTCTTTTAGCATTTAATTTTCATTATGTATGTATAATCTACTGAATAATGAGGAAGACACTCGTTTTGTCAACCATTAATAAAATAAATAAAGGACTACAATTTTTATTAGAGTCCAGCCCCAAACCTTTTTTTAAATTCAACCATCCTTGAACTTATCATGGCTGAGTGGCCTACGAATATTTATTCTCTACTTCGAGCGTGGACCCATCTGCCAGACGAATGCGCGCCTGTACGTTCTCCACTCTCCCCCGAGTCGCCCACTTGCGTACGCAGTCTTCACTCATGAAGCTGTGAGTGGCCCCGGTATCGATAGTAGCAGCCATCGTCCGCCCGCCAATCTCCACCGTGGTGACGATCCGGCCACCGTACACCTTTAGTGGATGTCCTATTACTGCATCCCGTGAGTATCGGAGCCGACACGATCCTGGCCTGAGCGACGCCGCTGCCTGTTTCCCGCCTCCGTGCGGCGACAACAATCCTGGCTACTTCTGCCCCGGTTCCCACTCACATCCCCAACAGAACAATGCAGGTGCGTTGGGACCCATTTTTCCTCCCACACGCGTTGCCTGCGGGATCAGACTTCGTCCTCAAGCCTTTTGAAGCAGCGTGGAGGCAGGAAGAGCTCCAAGAAACCCCTCCTAAACACTGACCATGCCACATCCCTCAGACCACTACTCCCTCACACCACTACTCATACCGCATGCCCCACTTCCGTTCTTGCCCCGGAACGTTCGCAAGCGTCCCTACTTCCGACTGAGGGCGTGGCCTGGTATTGTAGGGAATACTAACACGCTTGGTAGGGTTCCGGCCCTTTATTTCCCCCGAAATCATGAGCCTCCTCCACACCTGCGACGGCTAAGCTAGGCATAGCCGGCTGCGGACGCCCGTACAATTGTGAGCTAAGATCAGGCTCCGATTTTTTGACGCGGTCGTCCGCCCACGTCAGCTGAGGCGCCCCAGGATAACGGTTCCAAAATTTAAGCGTACTGAGACTCCAGCTCGGCAAGCCGAGCCCAGATCTCAGATGAATGGCCGCCATCCTGCAGCTCCTCCACGCGCCCTTCCTTCTCCAGCCCGAACTCCTCGGCGATGGCCACCAGCTCCTCCTTGCGCCGCTGGATCCAGCGCACGTTTACCCCCGGCTTTTGGCACTCACCTTTTCCATTCATTTTCATTCCATTCTCAGTTTTTATCACTCACTGAGTACCTGCTCCGATTTCCCACTTTTGTGGACTGTAGCTTGGGTTTGGAATCGGTGGACACAATTCTCGTTCCGTAGATTTATTGTCTTTATTATTTCTTGTCTTTTCCCGTCGATCTCGCAAAACTCAAAAGCCACAAGAATAAAAAAAAAACACTTAAAATTCTGTCAAATTTTAAGCATCCTTCACCTTTTCTTTGGTTTTGTCTTATTATTTTCCTTTATTACATGTTCGGTAACTTAACTAAAATAAATAAAACAAAGTAATCCACCTCATTTTCTTTAAACTTTAAATTCTCGTCCCTTTAACTTGTCTTGCACTTGGCTGTTCTTACAGCCTTATAGTTTACTCCGTTTTATTTATGTACGATCCCAGGTTTCGGTATATCACAAAGGTTCAGCGTTACCGTTGTTTATTATTGATTGTTGAATTAACTTAAAAGAACATGAATGCGGCTTAGATGTAGTTTTTAACTTTAACGAGTTACAAAATTATACGTGCGTGCGATGCTTATGAGTTATTGGTATCGACTGACTTTACACCTTTTTATTTTCTTCTTGTGTTTTCCTTATATTTTCACGAGCTTCCTCTCTACATTTTCCAAGTTCCTCGTCGAGCTCTGTAATTAACGACTGCTTCACTAATTCTCTTAAGTTCGTCTCGCTAATTATACGCATGTCCATTTCAGTTAATATCTTGAAAGGTGAGACTTTAGTGCTTCGCGGCTTTACGCTATTTATGATTTGCTGAACTTTACTCAAGTGTTTGTATCAGGCACATGCATCTCCTTGACTCAACTTCGATAGCATCGGTACCACAATTTTGTGCATGCGTTCTACCTGCCAATTACCACGCAATCAGTTGCAATCATTAAATTTTGAATATTTCTCTTTTCACAATATTCACTAAATAAATGGGACGTGAATGCAGCGCCTCTATCTGAAACTATTCGTTAAGGATTACCAAAGTTTGTAGCCTGTCCTTCCAGGCTCTTAATGACTTCATCTATACTTGTGGTTCGATGAGAGTACAACCGAACATATTTCGAGAATGCATCGACCACCACAAAGATATAATTGTACAGCTTTTTTGATATCTCCATTGGCCCAACGTGGTCAATGTGGTAAGTCAATAGGGGTCTATCGCCCTTATCTATAGGCGTTAAATACCCCTCTCGCTTGCCAAATTTCTCGTTAACAATAATGCACTCTATACAACTGTCAACAATTTGTGCTACTTTGTCCTTCAATTTCGGAATGAAATACGATCGCTCAACTAAGTCCTGTGACTTTTTTCCAGTAAAATGGCCTTGTTTGTGCGCTATCAATATAATCTAATTCTTCAATTGGGCTGGTACCTCAATGAGCTCTCTGTTTGCGTCCTTAAACAAAACTGGATTTTATATGTATTTTCACCCATTCGTCTGCTAATTGCGCTTCTCTTAACCGGTGTACGATAGTGTTGGTAAGCATATAACAGGAAACACGGCTTAAGGCATCAACGTGCCTCATCATTGAACCTCATCGATTGTCTATTATGTAATCGAACTCCTGCAAGAACATCTTTCTTTTTTCATTGTCATTGTAAATGCATTACAATCCGTGACTATTTTGATTAAGGATTCTATTATTGCAAGAACTTCGAGATCGTAAGCTGGGTACTTTTCTTCGCAAGGTTTAGTCTTACGACTCATGTACTGGACTGTGTAACATACAACGTAGGATAATTGCAGAGTCGAGCTGATAGAAATGTAGACACCTTACGGAGCACGCGCTAGTTTTCCGGACAATAAAAGAGCCCAAGTGTATGAAACGGCATATAGCTACCACGATGGTATTTTCGTTTTCAATAGCTGGGAAACTTTTGATAAATTTATCTTTTGTGTGATGGATCAAAAACATTTATATATATATATATATATATATAAATATTCTTCGGCTGTTCGCTCTCGATCACATTTTTTTTTTGACATGGACATGGACGGAAGCCAGACCAAAAAGCTTAAATTCGCACTTAATAGAAAAGCTTCGGTCTGCAAGGGTATTAAATCTTCGGCGTGCCGAAGATAGCCCTTCTTTCTCGTTAATTTTAACTAAAGAACACTATTTTCACTACTAACACCCTGACAAAACTAGCTGTGGAAAGGGCCACAGCTGGCCGGACTGGCAAATAAAACACCTCCATCGGTCGGTGATGCTATTAGAAAATGGTGTTCTCTAATTAGTCTTTTAGCATTTAATTTTCATTATGTATGTATAATCTACTGAATAATGAGGAAGACACTCGTTTTGTCAACCATTAATAAAATAAATAAAGGACTACAATTTTTATTAGAGTCCAGCCCCAAACCTTTTTTTTTAAATTCAACCATCCTTGAACTTATCATGGCTGAGTGGCCTACGAATATTTATTCTCTACTTCGAGCGTGGACCCATCTGCCAGACGAATGCGCGCCTGTACGTTCTCCACTCTCCCCGAGTCGCCCACTTGCGTACGCAGTCTTCACTCATGAAGCTGTGAGTGGCCCCGGTATCGATAGTAGCAGCCATCGTCCGCCCGCCAATCTCCACCGTGGTGACGATCCGGCCACCGTACACCTTTAGTGGATGTCCTATTACTGCATCCCGTGAGTATCGGAGCCGACACGATCCTGGCCTGAGCGACGCCGCTGCCTGTTTCCCGCCTCCGTGCGGCGACAACAATCCTGGCTACTTCTGCCCCGGTTCCCACTCACATCCCCAACAGAACAATGCAGGTGCGTTGGGACCCATTTTTCCTCCCACACGCGTTGCCTGCGGGATCAGACTTCGTCCTCAAGCCTTTTGAAGCAGCGTGGAGGCAGGAAGAGCTCCAAGAAACCCCTCCTAAACACTGACCATGCCACATCCCTCAGACCACTACTCCCTCACACCACTACTCATACCGCATGCCCCACTTCCGTTCTTGCCCCGGAACGTTCGCAAGCGTCCCTACTTCCGACTGAGGGCGTGGCCTGGTATTGTAGGGGAATACTAACACGCTTGGTAGGGTTCCGGCCCTTTATTTCCCCGAAATCATGAGCCTCCTCCACACCTGCGACGGCTAAGCTAGGCATAGCCGGCTGCGGACGCCCGTACAATTGTGAGCTAAGATCAGGCTCCGATTTTTGACGCGGTCGTCCGCCCACGTCAGCTGAGGCGCCCCAGGATAACGGTTCCAAAATTTAAGCGTACTGAGACTCCAGCTCGGCAAGCCGAGCCCAGATCTCAGATGAATGGCCGCCATCCTGCAGCTCCTCCACGCGCCCTTCCTTCTCCAGCCCGAACTCCTCGGCGATGGCCACCAGCTCCTCCTTGCGCCGCTGGATCCAGCGCACGTTTACCCCCGGCTTTTGGCACTCACCTTTTCCATTCATTTTCATTCCATTCTCAGTTTTTATCACTCACTGAGTACCTGCTCCGATTTCCCACTTTTGTGGACTGTAGCTTGGGTTTGGAATCGGTGGACACAATTCTCGTTCCGTAGATTTATTGTCTTTATTATTTCTTGTCTTTTCCCGTCGATCTCGCAAAACTCAAAAGCCACAAGAATAAAAAAAAAACACTTAAAATTCTGTCAAATTTTAAGCATCCTTCACCTTTTCTTTGGTTTTGTCTTATTATTTTCCTTTATTACATGTTCGGTAACTTAACTAAAATAAATAAAACAAAGTAATCCACCTCATTTTCTTTAAACTTTAAATTCTCGTCCCTTTAACTTGTCTTGCACTTGGCTGTTCTTACAGCCTTATAGTTTACTCCGTTTTATTTATGTACGATCCCAGGTTTCGGTATATCACAAAGGTTCAGCGTTACCGTTGTTTATTATTGATTGTTGAATTAACTTAAAAGAACATGAATGCGGCTTAGATGTAGTTTTTAACTTTAACGAGTTACAAAATTATACGTGCGTGCGATGCTTATGAGTTATTGGTATCGACTGACTTTACATTCTGTTAGCGTTCGAGCGACCTCTGCTAATTTACAGACGACACGATCGGAACCTACAGCCACTACGTGTTTCACGTTGATTATCATATCCTACATTCGGCTGTCCTGACGGACAATTCGCCTCGGATTGGTCAAGCTATAGATTTCATAAACTCTGCCACTGTCAACGTCTTACATGGGACTTCTGTATCTGCCATTTTTTTTACCTCATACCTTCCGTGATTATTTACCTTCACAACTTTATACGGTCCGAGTTACTTTCCCTTAAGTTTTAAGCCTGTCCCGTATTGTGTACGCTTTATATCTACCATGTCATTAACTTGATATTGTCTGTCTGGTTTTCTCTTGGAGTCGATAGCCTTTTTATTTTCTTCTTGTGTTTTCCTTATATTTTCACGAGCTTCCTCTCTACATTTTCCAAGTTCCTCGTCGAGCTCTGTAATTAACGACTGCTTCACTAATTCTCTTAAGTTCGTCTCGCTAATTATACGCATGTCCATTTCAGTTAATATCTTGAAAGGTGAGACTTTAGTGCTTCGCGGCTTTACGCTATTTATGATTTGCTGAACTTTACTCAAGTGTTTGTATCAGGCACATGCATCTCCTTGACTCAACTTCGATAGCATCGGTACCACAATTTTGTGCATGCGTTCTACCTGCCAATTACCACGCAATCAGTTGCAATCATTAAATTTTGAATATTTCTCTTTTCACAATATTCACTAAATAAATGGGACGTGAATGCAGCGCCTCTATCTGAAACTATTCGTTAAGGATTACCAAAGTTTGTAGCCTGTCCTTCCAGGCTCTTAATGACTTCATCTATACTTGTGGTTCGATGAGAGTACAACCGAACATATTTCGAGAATGCATCGACCACCACAAAGATATAATTGTACAGCTTTTTTGATATCTCCATTGGCCCAACGTGGTCAATGTGGTAAGTCAATAGGGGTCTATCGCCCTTATCTATAGGCGTTAAATACCCCTCTCGCTTGCCAAATTTCTCGTTAACAATAATGCACTCTATACAACTGTCAACAATTTGTGCTACTTTGTCCTTCAATTTCGGAATGAAATACGATCGCTCAACTAAGTCCTGTGACTTTTTTCCAGTAAAATGGCCTTGTTTGTGCGCTATCAATATAATCTAATTCTTCAATTGGGCTGGTACCTCAATGAGCTCTCTGTTTGCGTCCTTAAACAAAACTGGATTTTATATGTATTTTCACCCATTCGTCTGCTAATTGCGCTTCTCTTAACCGGTGTACGATAGTGTTGGTAAGCATATAACAGGAAACACGGCTTAAGGCATCAACGTGCCTCATCATTGAACCTCATCGATTGTCTATTATGTAATCGAACTCCTGCAAGAACATCTTTCTTTTTCATTGTCATTGTAAATGCATTACAATCCGTGACTATTTTGATTAAGGATTCTATTATTGCAAGAACTTCGAGATCGTAAGCTGGGTACTTTTCTTCGCAAGGTTTAGTCTTACGCTCATGTACTGGACTGTGTAACATACAACGTAGGATAATTGCAGAGTCGAGCTGATAGAAATGTAGACACCTTACGGAGCACGCGCTAGTTTTCCGGCTCTATCTCGTTGGCGATGGGGGGGTTTCAGGAAAAAATTCCGAGATGTTAGATGCTCGTTTGCAAATTATTAATTATTAAAAATTTCGCGTGTTTTGAGGGAACAGGTCGATCAGTTGAAACGACATAATAGACAAAGAAAAGAGAAGAAAAGAAAAGTAGTACTTATTTATGAATGTGGAGTGTACGATAGCTAACCCATAGATGGAAATTGGGAGCAGCGTATGCCCACCCTACCATGATCGTCCAAGAGCCAAGACATGTTTGAGACGATCCCTTGTAGAGTGTACAATGTACACCCTTGTTATTGTTTACATTGACTCAAGTCCGTTTTTCATAAATCCCGGAATAGGAAAGGGTCTTAGTTAGAATTCATGGTAACATCTTTATTTATGCCAATTAGATCTTTCATTTAAGTGTTTGTTATTCCGTAACATTTCAAAAAACTATTACAACCTATAGATAAGTTAATTTTACTTTAAGTTAGAAGCAATGTGCATTTATTACACTATAGTTGCTTTCCTACCTCTAACCGAAGTTTTACATGTCTCTGCTTACTCTAGGCAAAAACTAGTTGATTTAATTTATTACTATACCGAAGCGAAAAGTTGCTGAAAACGTTAAGGCTTAATATGTATATTTAATATATGCAAATATGGCAAAGACGAAAATATGTATCGGTATAATAAAATGTAACTTATGTTATGTTACAGTTATGTTAGAGACTACAGTTTCGGGAACGCCAAAACAATGAAACAGGTCCTCTTCCAGAAATTGTATAATGGCGTCTTCAGTAAATTTTTTTACGGCTTTCGGAATGGGAAATATCGTAAAGTGTTCGAGTACAATAAAAATTCCTACATTACCAGCCTTGGATCTCGGATACGGACCGAGAAAGTCAACATAGAGTTTTTGAAAGAACCGGTTACTGTCTCCGCTTTTTGCAAGTGGAGGTCTGAGTACTTTATTTGGACTTTTAGTAGTTTTGCAGATCTCGCACTGTTTTATGTATTCTCTAACGGATGTCACTAAATTGGGCCAATAGTAATACCTTCGCACTCTTTCTAAATTTTTTTTGATTCCCCCATGGGCGGAAAGTGGATTGTCATGTCCCATTTTTAGGTGGAAAGTCTCATATACAAAATTACAGGGGCATTGCAAAACTGTCCGCTATTCCTAAATTATTTGAAAAATTAATCACTTCGAATTTGCAGCATTTTTTCAGAATGAAATACGATCGCCCAACTAAGTCCTGTGTCTTTTTTGTAGAAAAGTGACCTTGTTTGTGCGCTTTCAATATAATCTCATATTCCATTTGGGTTGGTACTACAATGAGCTCTCTGTTTGGGTCCTTAAATAAAACTTGATTTTCTATGTAACAGTCTTCATATGCTCTCTCTTCAACAAGACTCTGTATAGCTTTCACCTTCTCTTAACCGGTGTACAATAATGTCGGAAAGCACATAACAGGAAACACGAGTTAAGGCATCAACGTGCCTCATCTTTGAACCTGATCGATGTCCAGGGCGCTACCCTCAATGGAACGTCTTTCTTTTTCATTGTCATTGTAAATGCATTACAATCCGTGACTATTTTGAATTTTATTTCCAACAGACATTATTTAAGGATTCTATAATAACAAGAACTTCGAGCTCATAGGCTGGGTATTTTTCTTCGCAGGGTTTAGTCTTACGACTCATGTACTGAACTTGATAATAGAAACCATCTTCCAAACTCTTTTGCAACATAACTGCCCTATAGCCCCATTTTGACGCATCTGTATGTATTTCTGTCTCTAAATCCGGACTATATAACCGCAAAACAGGTTTGCTGGTCAAAGCGGTTGTTGATTATTGAATTCAAACTTGGAGTCCTTGTGTAACAAGTCGGAAGTGGTTTAGCAATTACAGAATAGCCCTCAATAAATTTTCGGAAATATGACGTGACTCCAAGAAATCGTTGAATAGCTTTTTTATCTTTTGGGATGGGAAAATAAGCTACTGCCTCAGTCTTTTCCTTACTTGGCCTAATTGAGTTCTCTTCAATTATGTATCCCAGAAACTGTACTTTTGTCTGCAACAGCTGGCACTTGTTACAATTTTTGCGCAATCCATTTTTTTGCAGCCACTGTCAAAACTCTACTTAGTTTCTGTACCCCCTCGTTTATATCCTTACTTGGAATGATAACGTCATCCATGTAAACAACTACGTCATTACTCTTAACTAAGTCGCTCAAAATAGCCTTTATGAATCGCGTAAATACTGTATTGTCTGTGGTTAATATTAATCTGGAACATAATATATTATTTCTTATATTTTAACACTTAGATACCAAATATGTAGTTGTTTATAGAAACCCGTCCTTCTCCTTTTCCGAATTTCGTAAATTATTTTTAGAACACTTAGAGCAGGAGCTTGATAGGCACAGTTAAATAGTTATTTTGGGAGATTTCAATTCATGCCGGGCTAGAGTTCGAGACCAGTTAGAAATTAGATTGAACGAGCTTGGTTTATCATCTCTTTCGCGTGAAGTACCTACTTCAAAACAGCTAACTGAAATAGATTGGGTATTTTCGACTAACGGACTGGACAATAAAAGAGCCCAAGTGTATGAAACGGCATATAGCTACCACGATGGTATTTTCGTTTTCAATAGCTGGGAAACTTTTGATAAATTTATCTTTTGTGTGATGGATCAAAAACATTTATATATATATATATATATATATATAAATATTCTTCGGCTGTTCGCTCTCGATCACATTTTTTTTTTGACATGGACATGGACGGAAGCCAGACCAAAAGCTTAAATTCGCACTTAATAGAAAAGCTTCGGTCTGCAAGGGTATTAAATCTTCGGCGTGCCGAAGATAGCCCTTCTTTCTCGTTAATTTTAACTAAAGAACACTATTTTCACTACTAACACCCTGACAAAACTAGCTGTGGAAAGGGCCACAGCTGGCCGGACTGGCAAATAAAACACCTCCATCGGTCGGTGATGCTATTAGAAAATGGTGTTCTCTAATTAGTCTTTTAGCATTTAATTTTCATTATGTATGTATAATCTACTGAATAATGAGGAAGACACTCGTTTTGTCAACCATTAATAAAATAAATAAAGGACTACAATTTTTATTAGAGTCCAGCCCCAAACCTTTTTTTAAATTCAACCATCCTTGAACTTATCATGGCTGAGTGGCCTACGAATATTTATTCTAAGTCAGAAGACTTCGTAACCCCATAAGCTGGGTACTTTTCTTCGCAAGGTTTAGTCTTACGACTAAACTGGACTGGATGATAGAAACCATCTTCAAAACTCATTTGCAACATAACTGCCCCATAGCCCCATTTCGACGCATCTGTGTGTATTTCTGATTCTTAATCCGGACTATATAACCGCAAAACAGGTTTGCTGGTCAAAGCGGTTGTTGATTATTGAATTCAAACTTGGAGTCCTTGTGTAACAAGTCGGAAGTGGTTTAGCAATTACAGAATAGCCCTCAATAAATTTTCGGAAATATGACGTGACTCCAAGAAATCGTTGAATAGCTTTTTTATCTTTTGGGATGGGAAAATAAGATACTGCCTCAGTCTTTTCCTTACTTGGCCTAATTGAGTTCTCTTCAACTATGTATCCCAGAAACTGTACTTTTGTCTGCAACAGCTGGCACTTGTTACAATTTTTGCGCAATCCATTTTTTGCAGCCATTGTCAAAACTCTACTTAGTTTCTGTACCCCCTCGTTTATATCCTTACTTGGAATGATAACGTCATCCATGTAAACAACTACGTCATTACTCTTAACTAAGTCGCTCAAAACAGCCTTTATGAATCGCGTAAATACTGCTGGGGAATTTGAAATTCGAAATGGTACCTACAAATACTCATATTAACCGGTCTGAGTAACAAAAGAAGTGTATTTTTTTTTGCGAGTCTGCATCTACTGGCGTCAAATCAAGTGTGGTAAACAACTTTGCACCCCGAAGCATTTCTAATACTGTGTCCATGTGGGCCATTGGAAAATTATCTCGAACAATTTTTTCGTTAAGTTTCCTGTATTCGCAACATAATCGTTTCTGCCCATTTTTCTTTGCAACCAAAACTACTGGAGAGGCAAATTGTTATACGCTCTTTAGTGACCTGCACGTCAATATGTTCAAGAATAGTGCTTCCTAAAATTGCTTCAAACCTAATGGCCTAATCTTGAATAACGTGGAAGTCTATCTGCATTTCAATCATGTCAATGGTGACGGGTATGACTTTCCCCGATACCTGTTGGTCATTTTGCAAGGCCACTTACTCTTAAACTTCCAAGTATTAAGAATATGCTTCTCCGAAGTAAACACAAATCAACAAGGCCTTTAAATTTTACATCTGCATACACAATGTCTTTGAGCTCAAGTCCTGTTAAAATAAAGCTGATAGTCGGCTTTCTGTTCTTTTCCATATTTTGAACATTTTGAATTCTCAGTTGAGAGTGATTGACGTGTTTTACTTGTGCTCCAAGATTTTTATATATTTTTGCGCTTTAATCCTGCTTTTTATTTCTAAATTTTGCATTTTTGGTGCATTATTTAAAAAGCTTTTATAAATTGTGCAAAGTGTTATCTGTTGTTGCAGCGTAAGTCTGTTAATTATTCCATTTATAAAACGCGGCGTCAGTTCCGTGTTGTTTTTATTGCCTGTTTTCGATTCTTTTGCTTTGGTGCTCCCCTGTGCATACAATTGTATTTTCGAGCGTGTTCGCTGCTGCATATTTCTGCTTGTGCATCGCGCTCTCGCAAATTTTTGCTATTGCTTTTCGCTCCAAACAATTTGTTTGCGTACGATAATGGTTTTTGAGTGTTGAACTTGCTCTATTCTTGTGCACCGTTTTCGTTTTGCTCTGCGCTCTCCCAACTTGCATACTTTTAATAATTATGTCGTGCTGTAAGAAACCTTGCCGCAATTTGTTAATTGCTGGCTGTGTGAGAATATGATGCATGCTAAATGTGCAGGTCTCACTGGGCGTGATTGCGAAAAGATCGCTGCAGTTGCCAAGAAGGACTGCGGTGGCTTGCGTTGGTCGTGCCCAGATTGCATCGGCAAGCAAATTGATTTCTCCAGAATGTATAATTCTGTGAGAAATCAATTCTTAAAATTGAACAACGTGGCTAAGCAGCTGTCGAGTAAATTTGACTCGAGTTTTGAGTTGCTTGCCAAATATAAATTCGAGTCTCCAACCAATCGCCGGTTGGAGCCTCAATTTTTGCAGTTGACCAGTTGCCCCTGCCTAGCAACTTGGATTTATCTCCAATGTTGTCTTTATCGCCTTCTCCAAGCGACTGCCCAATCACCCCCGTTTCATCCCCTATAGTAGTTCCAGTAGAGCCCATAGCTGATACTGTCCCAGTTATCCACGTCAGCTCCTTGCCGCAAAGGTAGACCTGCGCGTAATCTTGCCCAGATTGTTAAACACAATCATGGTGCCTCTTTAGCACCTCCATCTCCTGTATTACCTGCAGCCCAATCAGCACCTACTTTAACGGTTGTTGCCCCTCGTATGCAAGTTTTTGTGTCTCGACTTTCATCGGACACCACTTCTGAGTCATTGGCAGCCTATATTGCTAGCAAATCTTCTGCTAGCGTGTCAATAACCAAATTTAATTTCTCCACCCCTCGAGAAATATCATTCAAAATAAATGTTTCACATGATATGTTCCCAATCATTTGGGATCCCAAATTTTGGCCATCACACATGATTGTTCACGAGTTCAAGCCAAAAAAGCGTAACCAGCCTGTCACCCTTCCAGTCCCTTCAATACAGGGTACCATTTCTGCCCCAAAAAACTAACCATCTTCTGACCAAATCAGTCTTCATTGTCAGAATTCCAGAGGTTTTATTTCAAAGCTTAAAAATCTTTTCATGGCCAGTACTTCCTTCGACTCGGATAAAATAGCATTTTCAGAAACATGGTTAAATTCAACCATTACCGATTGAGGTATTTTCGAATAGTTTTTTTTTGCATAGAAATATGATCGGCCGACTCGATGTGGTGGGGTGTTAATTGCCGTTAAAGCCACTCTCCAGTCAGAACTTTTCTGTTTTAGTACGCCTACTGACGCTGAGATTGTCTCAGTTAAGGTGTCTTTTCCTACACGGAATATATATATTACATGCTCTTATGTCACTCCTTCTTCTGATATTCAAGTTTATATGAAACATATTACTTGTATTAAAGAAGTTTCTTCACACGTGCGTGATAATGACCTATTTATGGTGTTGGGTGATTTTAATTTGCCGAACATCTCTTGGTCATTATTCACTGCCGAAAATTATCTAGTGCCCTCAGCACAGCATGATTTTATAGACTGCTTTCGATCTTTCGTTGTTTCAAATCAATTCAATTTCTAATCATTTGAATAGAACACTTGACCTTGTATTTGTTAACGACTACCTTATTTCAAATGTGTCTAGGTACCCTACTTTATCTCTTCCTGAGGATGTATGTAATCCTACTTTAGAGATTACAATGTTCAATTGTAATCGTCTCATTTCGTGCTCATCAGCCAATAAGCCCCGCCGCTGCTTTCGCAAAGGAAATTATTCATTGCTGAATCAGCTTATATGCAACCGATTGGTCTTTCTTATATGACTCGGTTGATATGAATACTGCTATTAATTATTTTTATAACACCCTAAACTCCCTCTTAGATATGTGTATTCCCAAGTCAATTCCTTCGACTACTTCTTCAAAACCACCCTGGTTTACAGATTGTCACATCTTAAAAACTTAAAATCTAAATATTTTAAAAAGTTGAAAAGTCTGGTTCGTGTCCGAGCGGCGTCTGCTTATTTACAGCCGACACGATCAGAACCTACAGCCACTACGTGTTTCACGTTGATTATCATATCCTACATTCGGCTGTCCTGATGGACAATTCGCCTCGGATTGGTCAATCCATAGACTTCATAAACTCTGCCACTGTCAACGTCTTACACGGGCCTTCTGTATCTGCCATTTTTTCTACCTCATACCTTCCGTGATTATTTACCTTCACAACTTTATACGGTCCGAGTTACTTTCCCTTTAGTTTTAAGCCTGTCCCGTATTGTGTACGCTTTATAACTACTATGTCATTAACTTGATATTGTCTGTCTGGGCTTCTCTTAGAGTCGATAGCCTTTTTATTTTCTTCTTGTGTTTTCCTTATATTTTCACGAGCTGCCTCTCTACATTTTTCAAGTTCCTCGTCGAGCTCTGTAATTAACGACTGCTTCACTAATTCTCTTAAGTTCGTCTCGCTAATTATACGCATGTCCATTTCAGTTAATATCTTGAAAGGTGAGACTTTAGTGCTTCGCGGCTTTACGCTATTTATGATTTGCTGAACTTTACTCAAGTGTTTGTACCAGGCACCTGCATCTCCTTGACTCAACTTCGATAACATCAATACCACAATTTTGTGCATGCGTTATACCTGCAAATTACCACGCAATCAGTTGCAATCATTAAATTTTAAATATTTCTCTTTTCACAATATTCACTAAATAAATGGGACGTGAATGCTGCGCCTCTATCTGAAACTATTCGTAAAGGATTACCAAAGTTTGTAGCCTGTACTTCCAGGCTCTTAATGACTTCATCTATACTTGCGGTTCGAGTAGAGTACAACCAAACATATTTCGAGAATGCATCGACCACCACAAGAATATAATTGTACAGCATTTTGGTTATCTACATTGGCTCAACGTGGTCAATGTGGTAAGTCAATAAGGGTCTATCGCCCTTATCTATAGACGTTAAATACCCTCTCGCTTGCCAAATTTCTCGTTAACAATAATGCACTCTATACAACTGTCAACAATTCGTGATACTTTGTCCTTCAATTTCAGAATGAAATACGATCGCCCAACTAAGTCCTGTGTCTTTTTTGTAGAAAAGTGACCTTGTTTGTGCGCTTTCAATATAATCTCATATTCCATTTGGGTTGGTACTACAATGAGCTCTCTGTTTGGGTCCTTAAATAAAACTTGATTTTCTATAACAGTCTTCATATGCTCTCTCTTCAACAAGACTCTGTATAGCTTTCACCTTCTCTTAACCGGTGTACAATAATGTCGGAAAGCACATAACAGGAAACACGAGTTAAGGCATCAACGTGCCTCATCTTTGAACCTGATCGATGTCCAGGGCGCTACCCTCAATGGAACGTCTTTCTTTTTCATTGTCATTGTAAATGCATTACAATCCGTGACTATTTTGAATTTTATTTCCAACAGACATTATTTAAGGATTCTATAATAACAAGAACTTCGAGCTCATAGGCTGGGTATTTTTCTTCGCAGGGTTTAGTCTTACGACTCATGTACTGAACTTGATAATAGAAACCATCTTTCAAACTCTTTTGCAACATAACTGCCCTATAGCCCCATTTTGACGCATCTGTATGTATTTCTGTCTCTAAATCCGGACTATATAACCGCAAAACAGGTTTGCTGGTCAAAGCGGTTGTTGATTATTGAATTCAAACTTGGAGTCCTTGTGTAACAAGTCGGAAGTGGTTTAGCAATTACAGAATAGCCCTCAATAAATTTTCGGAAATATGACGTGACTCCAAGAAATCGTTGAATAGCTTTTTTATCTTTTGGGATGGGAAAATAAGCTACTGCCTCAGTCTTTTCCTTACTTGGCCTAATTGAGTTCTCTTCAATTATGTATCCCAGAAACTGTACTTTTGTCTGCAACAGCTGGCACTTGTTACAATTTTTGCGCAATCCATTTTTTGCAGCCATTGTCAAAACTCTACTTAGTTTCTGTACCCCCTCGTTTATATCCTTACTTGGAATGATAACGTCATCCATGTAAACAACTACGTCATTACTCTTAACTAAGTCGCGCAAAATAGCCTTTATGAATCGCGTAAATACTGTATTGTCTGTGGTTAATATTAATCTGGAACATAATATATTATTTCTTATATTTTAACACTTAGATACCAAATATGTAGTTGTTTATAGAAACCCGTCCTTCTCCTTTTCCGAATTTCGTAAATTATTTTTAGAACACTTAGAGCAGGAGCTTGATAGGCACAGTTAAGTAGTTATTTTGGGAGATTTCAATTCATGCCGGGCTAGAGTTCGAGACCAGTTAGAAATTAGATTGAACGAGCTTGGTTTATCATCTCTTTCGCGTGAAGTACCTACTTCAAAACAGCTAACTGAAATAGATTGGGTATTTTCGACTAACGGACTGGACAATAAAAGAGCCCAAGTGTATGAAACGGCATATAGCTACCACGATGGTATTTTCGTTTTCAATAGCTGGGAAACTTTTGATAAATTTATCTTTTGTGTGATGGATCAAAAAACATTTATATATATATATATATATATATAAAATATTCTTCGGCTGTTCGCTCTCGATCACATTTTTTTTTGACATGGACATGGACGGAAGCCAGACCAAAAAGCTTAAATTCGCACTTAATAGAAAAGCTTCGGTCTGCAAGGGTATTAAATCTTCGGCGTGCCGAAGATAGCCCTTCTTTCTCGTTAATTTTAACTAAAGAACACTATTTTCACTACTAACACCCTGACAAAACTAGCTGTGGAAAGGGCCACAGCTGGCCGGACTGGCAAATAAAACACCTCCATCGGTCGGTGATGCTATTAGAAAATGGTGTTCTCTAATTAGTCTTTTAGCATTTAATTTTCATTATGTATGTATAATCTACTGAATAATGAGGAAGACACTCGTTTTGTCAACCATTAATAAAATAAATAAAGGACTACAATTTTTATTAGAGTCCAGCCCCAAACCTTTTTTTTAAATTCAACCATCCTTGAACTTATCATGGCTGAGTGGCCTACGAATATTTATTCTCTACTTCGAGCGTGGACCCATCTGCCAGACGAATGCGCGCCTGTACGTTCTCCACTCTCCCCCGAGTCGCCCACTTGCGTACGCAGTCTTCACTCATGAAGCTGTGAGTGGCCCCGGTATCGATAGTAGCAGCCATCGTCCGCCCGCCAATCTCCACCGTGGTGACGATCCGGCCACCGTACACCTTTAGTGGATGTCCTATTACTGCATCCCGTGAGTATCGGAGCCGACACGATCCTGGCCTGAGCGACGCCGCTGCCTGTTTCCCGCCTCCGTGCGGCGACAACAATCCTGGCTACTTCTGCCCCGGTTCCCACTCACATCCCCAACAGAACAATGCAGGTGCGTTGGGACCCATTTTTCCTCCCACACGCGTTGCCTGCGGGATCAGACTTCGTCCTCAAGCCCTTTGAAGCAGCGTGGAGGCAGGAAGAGCTCCAAGAAACCCCTCCTAAACACTGACCATGCCACATCCCTCAGACCACTACTCCCTCACACCACTACTCATACCGCATGCCCCACTTCCGTTCTTGCCCCGGAACGTTCGCAAGCGTCCCTACTTCCGACTGAGGGCGTGGCCTGGTATTGTAGGGAATACTAACACGCTTGGTAGGGTTCCGGCCCTTTATTTCCCCCGAAATCATGAGCCTCCTCCACACCTGCGACGGCTAAGCTAGGCATAGCCGGCTGCGGACGCCCGTACAATTGTGAGCTAAGATCAGGCTCCGATTTTTGACGCGGTCGTCCGCCCACGTCAGCTGAGGCGCCCCAGGATAACGGTTCCAAAATTTAAGCGTACTGAGACTCCAGCTCGGCAAGCCGAGCCCAGATCTCAGATGAATGGCCGCCATCCTGCAGCTCCTCCACGCGCCCTTCCTTCTCCAGCCCGAACTCCTCGGCGATGGCCACCAGCTCCTCCTTGCGCCGCTGGATCCAGCGCACGTTTACCCCCGGCTTTTGGCACTCACCTTTTCCATTCATTTTCATTCCATTCTCAGTTTTTATCACTCACTGAGTACCTGCTCCGATTTCCCACTTTTGTGGACTGTAGCTTGGGTTTGGAATCGGTGGACACAATTCTCGTTCCGTAGATTTATTGTCTTTATTATTTCTTGTCTTTTCCCGTCGATCTCGCAAAACTCAAAAGCCACAAGAATAAAAAAAACACTTAAAATTCTGTCAAATTTTAAGCATCCTTCACCTTTTCTTTGGTTTTGTCTTATTATTTTCCTTTATTACATGTTCGGTAACTTAACTAAAATAAATAAAACAAAGTAATCCACCTCATTTTCTTTAAACTTTAAATTCTCGTCCCTTTAACTTGTCTTGCACTTGGCTGTTCTTACAGCCTTATAGTTTACTCCGTTTTATTTATGTACGATCCCAGGTTTCGGTATATCACAAAGGTTCAGCGTTACCGTTGTTTATTATTGATTGTTGAATTAACTTAAAAGAACATGAATGCGGCTTAGATGTAGTTTTTAACTTTAACGAGTTACAAAATTATACGTGCGTGCGATGCTTATGAGTTATTGGTATCGACTGACTTTACACCTTTTTATTTTCTTCTTGTGTTTTCCTTATATTTTCACGAGCTTCCTCTCTACATTTTCCAAGTTCCTCGTCGAGCTCTGTAATTAACGACTGCTTCACTAATTCTCTTAAGTTCGTCTCGCTAATTATACGCATGTCCATTTCAGTTAATATCTTGAAAGGTGAGACTTTAGTGCTTCGCGGCTTTACGCTATTTATGATTTGCTGAACTTTACTCAAGTGTTTGTATCAGGCACATGCATCTCCTTGACTCAACTTCGATAGCATCGGTACCACAATTTTGTGCATGCGTTCTACCTGCCAATTACCACGCAATCAGTTGCAATCATTAAATTTTGAATATTTCTCTTTTCACAATATTCACTAAATAAATGGGACGTGAATGCAGCGCCTCTATCTGAAACTATTCGTTAAGGATTACCAAAGTTTGTAGCCTGTCCTTCCAGGCTCTTAATGACTTCATCTATACTTGTGGTTCGATGAGAGTACAACCGAACATATTTCGAGAATGCATCGACCACCACAAAGATATAATTGTACAGCTTTTTTGATATCTCCATTGGCCCAACGTGGTCAATGTGGTAAGTCAATAGGGGTCTATCGCCCTTATCTATAGGCGTTAAATACCCCTCTCGCTTGCCAAATTTCTCGTTAACAATAATGCACTCTATACAACTGTCAACAATTTGTGCTACTTTGTCCTTCAATTTCGGAATGAAATACGATCGCTCAACTAAGTCCTGTGACTTTTTTCCAGTAAAATGGCCTTGTTTGTGCGCTATCAATATAATCTAATTCTTCAATTGGGCTGGTACCTCAATGAGCTCTCTGTTTGCGTCCTTAAACAAAACTGGATTTTATATGTATTTTCACCCATTCGTCTGCTAATTGCGCTTCTCTTAACCGGTGTACGATAGTGTTGGTAAGCATATAACAGGAAACACGGCTTAAGGCATCAACGTGCCTCATCATTGAACCTCATCGATTGTCTATTATGTAATCGAACTCCTGCAAGAACATCTTTCTTTTTCATTGTCATTGTAAATGCATTACAATCCGTGACTATTTTGATTAAGGATTCTATTATTGCAAGAACTTCGAGATCGTAAGCTGGGTACTTTTCTTCGCAAGGTTTAGTCTTACGCTCATGTACTGGACTGTGTAACATACAACGTAGGATAATTGCAGAGTCGAGCTGATAGAAATGTAGACACCTTACGGAGCACGCGCTAGTTTTCCGGCTCTATCTCGTCGGCGATGGGGGGGTTTCAGGAAAAAATTACGAGATGTTAGATGCTCGTTTGCAAATTATTAATTATTAAAAATTTCGCGTGTTTTGAGGGAACAGGTCGATCAGTTGAAACGACATAATAGACAAAGAAAAGAGAAGAAAAGAAAAGTAGTACTTATTTATGAATGTGGAGTGTACGATAGCTAACCCATAGATGGAAATTGGGAGCAGCGTATGCCCACCCTACCATGATCGTCCAAGAGCCAAGACATGTTTGAGACGATCCCTTGTAGAGTGTACAATGTACACCCTTGTTATTGTTTACATTGACTCAAGTCCGTTTTTCATAAATCCCGGAATAGGAAAGGGTCTTAGTTAGAATTCATGGTAACATCTTTATTTATGCCAATTAGATCTTTCATTTAAGTGTTTGTTATTCCGTAACATTTCAAAAACTATTACAACCTATAGATAAGTTAATTTTACTTTAAGTTAGAAGCAATGTGCATTTATTACACTATAGTTGCTTTCCTACCACTAACCGAAGTTTTACATGTCTCTGCTTACTCTAGGCAAAAACTAGTTGATTTAATTTATTACTATACCGAAGAGAAAAGTTGCTGAAAACGTTAAGGCTTAATATGTATATTTAATATATGCAAATATGGCAAAGACGAAAATATGTATCGGTATAATAAAATGTAACTTATGTTATGTTACAGTTATGTTAGAGACTACAGTTTCGGGAACGCCAAAACAATGAAACAGGTCCTCTTCCAGAAATTGTATAATGGCGTCTTCAGTAAATTTTTTTACGGCTTTCGGAATGGGAAATATCGTAAAGTGTTCGAGTACAATAAAAATTCCTACATTACCAGCCTTGGATCTCGGATACGGACCGAGAAAGTCAACATAGAGTTTTTGAAAGAACCGGTTACTGTCTCCGCTTTTTGCAAGTGGAGGTCTGAGTACTTTATTTGGACTTTTAGTAGTTTTGCAGATCTCGCACTGTTTTATGTATTCTCTAACGGATGTCACTAAATTGGGCCAATAGTAATACCTTCGCACTCTTTCTAAATTTTTTTGATTCCCCCATGGGCGGAAAGTGGATTGTCATGTCCCATTTTTAGGTGGAAAGTCTCATATACAAAATTACAGGGGCATTGCAAAACTGTCCGCTATTCCTAAATTATTTGAAAAATTAATCACTTCGAATTTGCAGCATTTTTTCAGAATGAAATACGATCGCCCAACTAAGTCCTGTGTCTTTTTTGTAGAAAAGTGACCTTGTTTGTGCGCTTTCAATATAATCTCATATTCCATTTGGGTTGGTACTACAATGAGCTCTCTGTTTGGGTCCTTAAATAAAACTTGATTTTCTATGTAACAGTCTTCATATGCTCTCTCTTCAACAATACTCCGTATAGCTTTCACCCCTTCGTCCGCTAATTGCGCTTCTCTTAGCCGGTGTATCATAATGTCGGTAAGCATATAACAGGAAACACGGGTTCAGGCATCAACGTGCCTCATCTTTGAACCTGATCGTCATCCTGTACATTGCCCAGCTCGCTACCCTCAATGGAACGCCTTTCCTTTTCATTGTCATTGTAAATGCATTACAATCCGTGACTATTTTGACTTTTATTCCCAACAGATAAACACGCCATTTAGTTAGGGATTCTATAATATGACGTGACTCCAAGAAATCGTTGAATAGCTTTTTTATCTTTTGGTATGGGATAATTACTTGATCATTCAAATTATCCGTAATTTCTCCATTCTCTGTACCTATCATGCAAATATCTTCAAATTCCGAGGGCAATTCTCTTTTGCAACATAACTGCGATTTCGAATATAACATCAAGAAGGCCGGTTGCAGGTTCTGTATGAGGACCTTTGAACTACTCAAAAATGCAGCCACTAACAGGCTCGCTCTGGTCGGCTAAACAGTTAAATACTATTTGTGATCGCATGTCTTGTCTGTATAATTAGTGCATCATAACTCAATTAATTTTGCTTTAAACTGTGGTGGAAAATTTTTGAATAATCGAGACATGACTTCTTCTTTTCTACTTCCATTGTTTGATTGAACCACTTCGTAGTTCGAAAGTGATTCATAATTTAGATTATTTATACTTCCATTGTTTGTTTGAACCACATCTTGGACCTTTATTCTTTACTCTTTTTTATAAATGATCTCCCCTCTGTTATATCACATGCCCGTGTACTCATGTATGCGGATGATGTGAAATTTATTCTATCATACACTAATCCCATACATCATTCTCGTCTACAAGACGATTTGAACGCTATGCAACTTTGGTGTTCGGCCAATCAATTGCATCTGAATTGTTCAAAGTGTATGTTTATGACCTTTAAGCGCACTACTCCTTATCTTGTCAGCTATACAATTGGCAATACTCCATTGCAACGTATACTAACAGTTAAGTCTCTAGGCGTTCATTTTGATTCTAAGCGCATATAGATACCATCGTTAATGAGGCAAAAGGTGTACTTGGATTCATTAAACGATGGTCTAAAGAGTTCAACAATAATTATACCCTGAACCCATTGAAAATGGGTAAAAAGGGTATATTGTATTTGTGCAAAACGCAAATGTATGTAACAGGCAGAAGGAAGCATCTCCGACCCCATAAAGTATGTATTCTTGATCAGCATCAATAGCCGAGTCGATCTAGCCATGTCCGTCTGTCTGTCTGTCCGTCCGTCCGTCTTTCCGTATGTATGAACGCAAGGATCTCAGAACCTATAAGAGCTAGAGACCTCAAAAAAAATAGATATAAGTGCTCCTAGTGCCTGCGCAGATCGAGTTTGTTTCCGATAACCGATAACTTACTCCGTTTCCAAGCAATCGAAAAAAATCGATATCGACATCCTGTTTTTTGAGCAAATTGGGTAAAAAATAAGAGCTAGTCACCAAACATGATATGTTGCTTCTAGAATATTATATATATGTGAAGTATCTTTCATTTTATACCTACCGCCACTTCCCCGCTACCACCTCAATGAGGGTTCAGGGTATTCCCTAGTCGGGTGTAGGGAGCTAGAACCGCTTACTTGTTTTATAATGAAACTTCTGCACATCTCTCTTGTTCGCCCTATCCTTGAATACTGCTCTTGCATCTGGTCTCTGCAGTATTACAATAGCTAGGATCGTATTGAATCTGTTTAGGAGCAATTTCTGCTTTTTGCCTTACGAGGTTTAAATTGGGACCCTAATCTTCGGTTGCCATCTTACTCCAGAAGGCTGCTTCTTCTTTATCTTTCGTCTTTAATCAACCGTAGGACAATTCTCGGTTTTGTCTTTCTACATAAGTTGATTGTTGGCGATATAGATTCTCACTTTCTGCTAGGGCGTCTTCAATCCTCTGTTCCGGCTAGACCAACTAGAAATTATCGCCACTTATTCCTATTTACGTGCACAACAGACTACGCTATGCACAATCCTTTTCGCGTGCTATGTACAAATTGTAATAGTTTACGTTCTCCATACCGAACTCTCTCAACCCCTAATAAAAACGTTGATTTCAGGATACCTTCGGGAAGTCACTGAACATTCCGAGCTATGAGCAGGGGCATATCTAACCGGGCCGGCTGTAAA
Organism: Drosophila littoralis; assembly: GCA_018903485.1. Lineage (NCBI taxonomy): Eukaryota > Metazoa > Arthropoda > Insecta > Diptera > Drosophilidae > Drosophila > Drosophila littoralis. The sequence continues at coordinate 406,467 of JAEIGF010000021.1, read as the reverse complement.
TTGTCTCCCACCAGGTCGGTGATTTCCCATTACAATCTCTCTATCCTATCTAAATAACATTCTATGTATCTTGTTTAATTCTTTTACTTTTTTAGTAACATCTCTATATCATATAGCTGCCATAGGAACGATCGGTCGAAAATTAAGTTGTATGAAAAAAATTTTATTTTTCAAGATATCTTGACCAAACTCGGTATTTATTAGTATTACTATACTCCTCATATATAGGCAAAATCCTAGATGAGATTGGACCACTAGATCATATAGCTGCCATAGGAACGATCGGTCGAAAATTAAGTTGTTGTATGAAAAAATTGTTTGGCTTTCACGATGTTTTGAACAAACAATTGAACGCTTGCAATTTCCAGTGGTTCCTGCTGAAGCCATAACCATCCACAAGAGTCAGGGAGCAGCCTACAAAAAAGTTGCAGTGCATTTTCAAGATGGCATGAGCCGTGCAGCATTATACGTAGCTTGTAGCAGAACGACTAATGCATCTGCGACTAATTTCTGCATCATAGAGAAATACAAGCTACCGATCCCGTCTATATTGAATTGGAAAAACTCTGGGGCGAGAAAAAATTGACCACCCACCATCAGATATATTTTGAGAGAGTAGAAGGAAATATTTTGGCATATTTCCAAAATATTGAGGGCTTGCATAATCATAGTTTAGACATTTCACATGATTTTATAATAAACGAAGCAGATATTTTATGTTTCGTAGAGACTTGGAGTAGAGAAGGCCAAGTATATAATATAGACGGCTTTGACATACTCGGTCGAATCGATGGTAGCATGTGTACAGGTAGTACTAGACCACCAGGTGGTATAATTGTTTATGCAAAGTCGTACATTGCACAAAGTGCTGAAATATTGTCTGTGGTTAATATTAATCTGGAACATACTATATTATTTCTTATATTTTAACACTTAGATACCAAATATGTAGTTGTTTATAGAAACCCCTCCTTCTCCTTTTCCGAATTTCGTAAATTATTTTTAGAACACTTAGAGCAGGAGCTTGATAGGCACAGTTAAATAGTTATTTTGGGAGATTACAATTCATGCCGGGCTAGAGTTCGAGACCAGTTAGAAATTAGATTGAACGAGCTTGGTATATCATCTCTTTCGCGTGAAGTACCTACAACAAAACAGCTAACTGAAATAGATTGGGTATTTTCGACTAACGGACTGGACAATAAAAGAGCCCAAGTGTATGAAACGGCATATAGCTACCACGATGGTATTTTCGTTTTCAGTAGCTAGGAAACTTTTGATAAATTTATCTTTTGTGTGATGGATCAAAAACATTTATATATATATATATATATATATATATATAAATATTCTTCGGCTGTTCGCTCTCGATCACATTTTTTTTTTTGACATGGACATGGACGGAAGCCAAAAAGCTTAAATTCGCACTTAATAGAAAAGCTTCGGTCTGCAAGGGTATTAAATCTTCGGCGTGCCGAAGATAGCCCTTCTTTCTCGTTAATTTTAACTAAAGAACACTATTTTCACTACTAACACCCTGACAAAACTAGCTGTGGAAAGGGCCACAGCTGGCCGGACTGGCAAATAAAACACCTCCATCGGTCGGTGATGCTATTAGAAAATGGTGTTCTCTAATTAGTCTTTTAGCATTTAATTTTCATGATGTATGTATAATCTACTGAATAATGAGGAAGACACTCGTTTTGTCAACCATTAATAAAATAAATAAAGGACTACAATTTTTATTAGAGTCCAGCCCCAAACCTTTTTTTTTAAATTCAACCATCCTTGAACTTATCATGGCTGAGTGGCCTACGAATATTTATTCTAAGTCAGAAGACTTCGTAACCCCATAAGCTGGGTACTTTTCTTCGCAAGGTTTAGTCTTACGACTAAACTGGACTGGATGATAGAAACCATCTTCAAAACTCTTTTGCAACATAACTGCCCCATAGCCCCATTTCGACGCATCTGTGTGTATTTCTGATTCTTAATCCGGACTATATAACCGCAAAACAGGTTTGCTGGTCAAAGCGGTTGTTGATTATTGAATTCAAACTTGGAGTCCTTGTGTAACAAGTCGGAAGTGGTTTAGCAATTACAGAATAGCCCTCAATAAATTTTCGGAAATATGACGTGACTCCAAGAAATCGTTGAATAGCTTTTTTATCTTTTGGGATGGGAAAATAAGCTACTGCCTCAGTCTTTTCCTTACTTGGCCTAATTGAGTTCTCTTCAATTATGTAACCCAGAAACTGTACTTTTGTCTGCAACAGCTGGCACTTGTTACAATTTTTGCGCAATCCATTTTTTGCAGCCACTGTCAAAACTCTACTTAGTTTCTGTACCCCCTCGTTTATATCCTTACTTGGAGTGATAACGTCATCCATGTAAACAACTACGTCATTACTCTTAACTAATTCGCGCAAAATAGCCTTTATGAATCGCGTAAATACTGCTGGGGAATTTGAAATTCGAAACGGTACCTACAAATACTCATATTGACCGGTCTGATTTTTTTTTTTTTTTTGCGATTCTGCATCTACTGGCGTTAAATCAAGTGTGGTAAACACCTTTGCACCCCGAAGCATTTCTAATACATATGTCCGTTATTATTGAAGTCTTATATTCTGTACCCATTGTACCGTACTCCAGATTAAAAGATTCGAATATTGCTTTAGCGGTAGTTTTTGCATTCTTATTTGGGATCGGAATGGCAACTAGGTATTTTATTAAATCACATGTATTAGTGTTACTGCATACTCGTTACCATTCTCAACAATTACCCTGACGGAAATCTTTTGTTGGTGTTTCCGTTATTGTCATAGGTGCTTAGTGTGCTTTGTTGTTTTAGGTTTTTCACATTTCGGACAATTACATATGTACTTTGTTATATGTCGTGTCATATTTTTCCAATAGTAATGTCTTTTTATTTTTCCTAGCGTTTTTGAAATGCCTATATTCTTGATAACGCATCTGTAACTAAATTATCTTTTCCCTTTAGATATTCTACAGTAAACTTACTCTTCTAAATCTAGTTTCATTCTCGTTAACTTTGAACTTGGATTTAGCATTGAAAACAGATATGTTGATGGTCTACGATCTGTGTTAATTCTGAAATGTTGACCATAAATGCGAAAATGCGTTATTGCCCAGTGGATTGCTGCTTATGATGCAAAATTGCTTATGATGCAAAATTCTTTGCTAAAATCTGGGTATTTTAGTAAAGTAGGCTTCATAAGCGCTTTTTTTAAATAATCGAAAGCTTTTTGGCATTCATCGGACCACTCATACTTTACAGTCTTTTTACATAATCTGGTTACGGGACGTGAATAATCTGCAAAGTTTTTTATAAAACGTATGTAATAATTGTAAAACGCAACGAATCTTCTAGCGCTATCAGCGTCCGTAGGGACTGGATATTTTCAATGACATCATATTTCTTGTCATCTGGCAAAATTCCTTGATCAGTACACTTATGACATAGAAAAGTCACCTCATACACGGAAAATGAACATTTTACTGGATGTAATTTAAGGTTGTGTTGCCCACACAAGTCAAAACCGTTTAAGTTTTTTATCATGTGGTTTTCGGAACAACCGATGACGATTAAGTCATCCATGTACAAGAAAGCTTGTAAAGGTTCTTATCCAGAAAAAGCGATGGTCATAATTCTTTGAAAAGAATTGGGCGCTATTTTTAGACCATATGGTAATCGTGTAAAACGATAGGAGCCATTGCTCCTTGAAAAAGACGTAATATTTCTAGATTGGTCTTTTAGTTCTATTTGGTGGAAACCGGACATTAAGTTCAAGCATGAAAAATATTTAGCTCTTCCTAATTGATCAAGAATATCATCTAATCTTGGTAACGGAAATTTGTCTGAGACTAGTTTTTTATTTATTTGACGATGGTCTATAACCAATCGCCATCTCTTGGTATCGGATCCCGGTAATCCCTTTTTTGGAACGAGAAGTATTGGGCTGTTATATTCCGATACAGAGGGTTCGATACAGAGGGTTCTACAATTTTATCCGAAATGAGTTTTTTGAAATGTTTATTTAGTTCTTTATGAGTATGAGGAATTCTGTAATTTTGTATGTACACTGAATTGTAAGTTGTTATTGATTCGGTTTCAAGTCCGAATATGTCAGTATACTTGGTGCTTAGCTGTTTTTTAAATAATTGAGGAACGTTCTTTTGTAATTTTTCCAACACCATTTTCCTGGAGTTTTGATACCCTTGCAGAGGGTATTATAATTTTGTCGTGAAATGTGTAACGCATAGAAGGAGACATCTCCGACCCCATAAAGTATACATATTCTTGGTCAGCATCAACAGCCGAGTCGATATAGCCATGTCCGTCTGTCCGTCTGTCTGTTTCTATGCGAACTAGTCTCTCAGTTTTAAAGCTATCTTAATGAAACTTTGCAGAAGTCCCTTTTTCTGTTGCACGCAGCACATATATCAAAACCTGCTGGATCGGACCACTATAGCATATAGCTGCCATAGGAACGATCGGTCAAAAATTATGTTTTTGCATAAAAAACATTTTGTTTTTCAAGATATCTTAACCAAACTCGGCATTTATTAGTTTTACTATGCTCCTCATATATATGCACTACTATATCATATAGCTGCCATAGGAACGATCGGTCGAAAACTAAGTTTTTGTATGAAAAAACATTTTGTTTTTCAAGATATCTTGACCAAACTCGGCATTTATTAGTTTTACTATGCTCCTCATATATAACCAAAATCCTATTAAGATCAGACCACTATATCATATAGCTGCCATAGGAACGATCGGTCGAAAATTAAGATTTTTTATGAAAAAACATTTTGTTTTTCAAGATATCTTAACCAAACTCGCCATTTATTAGTTTTACTATGCTCCTCATATATAGGCGAAATCCTAATAAGATCGGACCACTATATCATATAGCTGCCATAGGAACGATCGGTCGAAAATATAGTTCTTGTATGAAAAAACATTTTGTTTTTCAAGATATCTTAACCAAACTCGCCATTTATTAGTTTTACTATGCTCCTCATATATATGCAAAATCATATTAAGATCGGACCACTATATCATATAGCTGCCATAGGAACGATCGGTCGAAAATTAAGTTGTATGAAAAAATATTTTGATTTTCAAGATATCTTGACCAAACTCGGCATTTATTAGTTTTACTAAGTTCCTCATATATATGCAAAAACCTATTAAGATCGGACCACTATATCATAAAGCTGCCATAGGAAAGATCTGACGAAAATTAAGTTTTTGTATGAAAAAAATTTTGTTTATCAAGATATCTTGACCCAACTCGGTATTTATTAGTATTACTATACTCCTCATATATAGGTAAAATCCTATTAAGATCGGACCACTATATCATATAGCCGCCATAGGAACGATCGGTCGAAAATTAAGTTGTATGAAAAAATTATCCTGCTGAAGCCATAACCATCCACAAGGGCCAGGAAGCAACCTACAATAAAGTTGCAGTGCATTTGCAAGATGGCATGAGCCGTGCAGCATTATACGTAGCTTGTAGCAGAGCGCCTAATGCATCTGGGCTTTTCCTTATAGGAAAGTTTAATCCGCCTAGAGAAATACAAGCTACCGGTCCCGTCTATATTGAGTAGGAAAAACCCCGGGGCGAGAAAAAATTGACCACCCACCATCAGATATATTTTGAGAGAGTAGAAGGAAATATTTTGACATATTTCCATAATATTGAGGGCTTGCATAATCATATTTTAGACATTTCAAATGATTTTATAATAAACGCAGCAGATATTTTATGTTTCGTAGAGACTTGGAGTAGAGAAGGCCAAGTATATAATATAGACGGCTATACTCGGTCGAATCGATGGTAGCATGTGTACAGGTAGTACTAGACCACCAGGTGGTATAATTGTTTATGCAAAGTCGTACATTGCACAAAGTGCTGAAATATTGTCTGTGGTTAATATTAATCTGGAACATAATATATTATTTCTTATATTTCAACACTTAGATACCAAATATGGAGTTGTTTATAGAAACCCGTCCTCCTTTTCCGAATTTCGTAAATTATTTTTAGAACACTTAGAGCAGGAGCTTGATAGGCACAGTTAAATAGTTATTTTGGGAGAGTCCTTTCCTAAAATGCCATCACTAGGTATTGGAAAATTTTGTTCGACTAAATGGAAGACGTGCGGATTTATATATTTACCTGTAGCTAGCTCTACAAATGCTAAACCTCTTGAAAATATAGAGCCTTCGCCAAATCCTGATATTTCAGTTGTGATTTTTATACCCTTGCAGAGAGTATTATAATTTTGTCGTCAAATGTGTAACGCATAGAAGGAGACATCTCCGACCCCGTAAAGTACATATATTCTTGATCAGCATCAACATCCGAGTCCATGTCCGTCTGTCCATCTGTCTGTTTCTATGCGAACTAGTCTCTCAGTTTTAAAGCTATCTTAATGAAACTTTGCAGAAGTCCCTTATTCTGTTGCACGCAGCACATATGTCAAAACCAGCTGGATCGGACCACTATAGCATATAGCTGCCATAGGAACGATCGGTAGTACTAGACCACCAGGTGGTATAATTGTTTATGCAAAGTCGTACATTGCACAAAGTGCTGAAATATTGTCTGTGGTTAATATTAATCTGGAACATAATATATTATTTCTTATATTTCAACACTTAGATACCAAATATGTAGTTGTTTATAGAAACCCGTCCTTCTCCTTTTCCGAATTTCGTATATTATTTTTAGAACACTTAGAGCAGGAGCTTGATAGGCACAGTTAAATAGTTATTTTGGGAGATTTCAATTCGAGACCAGTTAGAAATTAGATTGAACGAGCTTGGTATATCATCTCTTTTGCGTGGGGTACCTACAACAAAACAGCTAACCGAAATAGATTGGGTATTTTCGACTAACGGACTGGACAATTAAAGAGCCCAGATGTATGAAACGGCATATAGCTATCACGATGGTATTTTCGTTTCCAATAGCTAGTAATCTTTTGATAAATTTATCTTTTGTGTGATGGATCAAAAACATTTATATATATATATATATATATATAAAATATTCTTCGGCTGTTCGCTCTCGATCACATTTTTTTTTTGACATGGACATGGACGGAAGCCAGACCAAAAAGCTTAAATTCGCACTTAATAGAAAAGCTTCGGTCTGCAAGGGTATTAAATCTTGGGCGTGCCGAAGATAGCCCTTCTTTCTCGTTGTATTTAAATTGTCGAATATATCGACATTTTCTTTAAGTATCGAAATATCTGCACCAGTATCTATTAATAAGTTAAGTTTTGTACCTGTATTTTCATTATTAATTTTATCAAGATACTGAGGCTTAAATTGACAGTGTGTACTTTTGTGTTTCTTGGTGAATATCTTAACGGTTCTGCTGAGTAACTCGAACATTATAATTGCCATTATAGTTGCCATTGTTATTGTTTTGGTTGTTACCTCGGTTGGAATTATTCCTTCCTCGGTTATTACCACGGGCATTAACTCTATTATTGTTGTTATGTTTCTGGTAATTTTGGTTATAGTAACCGCGACCACTTGGTCTACCGCTTTGTGTATTATTACCTCTACCTCTGCCTCTGTGGTACATTACTATACTGGCCCTTCCAGTCATTTCAGTGCTGCAATGGATATATTTACACATGATTGAAAGTGACGAAGTTTCTTAGATAATACGAAGCTTATCATATTCGCAGTTTTTGGTCATGGCAGAAATTGATTATTTTTTCTTTCTTTTCTAGGCCATCATCAATATATGCTGCTTCAGATTGCTTTCGCAAGTTGTCAATTTCAGCAGTATATTGTGAAGCTGTTTTTTCTTTGTGTTTGATATTTTTAGTCAGTTTCGCCTTTAGTACGTCAGGGGATTCACCTTTGACGCTACCCTTTAGTTTGTTGATTATAGCAGAAATTGTTCTTTCATCTTGTACTTTGTACAAAATGGGACCAGTTATCTTTGATTTGATAACTTCGACGACTAGGTCTTCTTGATCACCTTTTGTTCGTTCAACTATGCCGCAAGGCTGTTAAAAAACGATTTGGTAACTGTTTTGAAACGTCAAATTCAGGGATTGTAGACGAAACTTGTTTTACGTATTTCCTGTCTAGGACTATTTGTTGTGCCATGTTTGTGTCAGAATGGGAGGTATTAATGTCGCTACCATCATCAAACTTTAGAGAAGATTCTCAGTCCTCTACGGGTATCCCTTTCAGTACAGCAGCATTGTTTGAGCACCACTTTCGCAACTTGAAGCACCCACTTGCCAAAATTCCAGCCGTCTGATTAAGAATTTCCTTTGCTTCTTGAATTGAATCACCCCCTGAAATGAGGTCATCAACGTAGAAGTGACGCTGCAGAATCCGAGATCCAATTGGAAAATTAGTTTCCTCATCCATAGACAGCTGATGCATAACACGGACAGAGAGGAATGAAGCTGGCTTTGTTCCGTATGTAACTGTATCCAGCTTTAAAATCTTTATATCCTGTTCTGGCGAGTGCGATGCATTGGAGAAAATCGTCCGGTGCTGAAACGCGTACCCAGCGATACATTTTTCCAATATCTCCTGTTAGGGCGATCGGGAAATTACGAAAGTGAAGAAGGATATGAAACAGCGAGCTTTGAATAACAGGTCCAGCCATCAATAGTTCATTTAATGAATAACCTGACGAGGTAGCTGCTGAGCCGTCGAAAACGACTCGCAACTTTGTCGTTGAACTGTCTTCTTTAAAGACACAGTGATGAGGAAGAAAGTATTGACAAAGTCCTAAAGACTCTGGAGCAACAGGCGACATATGACCAAGATTCAAATATTCCTTTAGAAAGTTTGAATACTGAATCTTCAGATCTAGACGATTTTGTAGTTTGCGTTCCAGGGTCAGGAACCGACGAAAGGCTTGTTGGTATGACGTCCCCAGACATTCCAAACTTCGCTTGCAGGGTAAACGACCTGAATATTGGCCACTAGGTAATAACAAATGTTCTTCACAAATTTTTTCTTCCTTTGGAGTGGTAGGTGTAATTTCCATGCAGGATTCTATCTCCCAAAATCTTCGAACCAACTCATCAGCGCGGCATTAACGTAGAACCACTCAAGCGCGGTCCGCCTCCAGAAACTACCCAACCAAGAAGTGTTTTTTGAAGACACGGCCGACGCTGAGAAGATCGTAAAACAGGCTAGCTCCAAGCAGCAAGTCCACGCGTTGAGGTTTAAAGAAAGACGGATCTGCATGTTTTATGTTATCGGGAATGTTCCAATTCGTCGTGTTGATAGTAAAACTCGGTTGACTATCAGTTATGTTAGGCGCTACCAGAGCTGTGGGGCATGTTGAGTATTCAGACTTGAGACTGTATTGTGATAGTGACCGTATTTCCTTCTGTTTCAAAACGAGAATCTCCTAGGCCAGAGACAATGGCTGAGGACTTGTGCTTCTTTAGCTGAAGCTGTTGAGCAAGGCGCGACGTTATAAGGTGAAGCTGAGAACCAGAATCCAAAAGGGCACGAAAAGGTATCAAAGTGCCGGAGCGATTTTTAACGACAACATCACTACTGAAATACTGGGCAACAAGAGATGTGGAGGTAGATGGCGACGACTTACCGAAAGGGGCATGGGCTTGCAGGCTCAGTCAGCTGACAAGACGGAAATACCGAATTATTTAAATGCAGCAGCGAATGATGTTTCGCCCCGCAGGTCCGACAGCATCCAGAGCTGCATGATCGCAATTGATGACCTTTCTTTAGGCAATTCAAGCACAATGCAACTCGTTTTGCCTCCCTAAGCCGTAATGCAGGGGTCAAATTTCCAAATCGGGAGCAATTTTTAATATTATGACCAGGGCTGTCACAAACTGTTGACGAACGACGAATCCTCTTGCCTTTCCTCCCATTTGGCTTCTGATGTTGGGTCCAGCTTTTGTAAAATAATCTGCACAATGATGCATCCAGCGATTTGTTCGGAGTTGCCCATGCTCTTTAACGCGCTAATATGTGCGTTGAATTTGTCGACACGGCGATCCACCTGCCTCTTGAGCCCCAATATCTCAAGTATGTGTGCCAAACGTCTATTATTAAACCTTTTCTCCAATAAATTAAGTGCCATGGCATAATTATCGTTTGTTATTTCCAATGATCGAATCGCGTCTGGCGCTGAATCCTTCAGGCTCGATCGAAGATGCTGCAGCTTTTCGATATCTGCTAGATCAGGATGATTTTCTATGACGGTTGTGAACATAGAATTAAAGTCGGCCCATTCTGTGTAACCACCACGGAACGTAGGCAACTTTATTGAGGGTAGTGTCGGCGGTGCCTTAGCTCTAACTGTCTGCGAGGGCAGCACAGATTGGTCGCGAAATGTTGAGCAGGCCAATATTGAGACACGTTTGGCAATTTCACTCGGAACCTAAATTTCCATAGAAACTGCTAACTCGTCGAAGTCCTCACGCAATTGGTTACCGATTTCATCAAAGTCTAGTTCTTTGAGGCTAGTGTGAGTAATATCAAGTGAGGTCTGAAGCCGCTCGATTTGCTTCAGCCTAACACTAAGACCGCACTCATCAATTGCACTAAGTGGCGAATTAGTTAGAGCATTTAGAAGTGTTTGCAAACTGTCATAAATTGAAATGGCTTTGCGCTTCAGAAAAGTCACCCTGTTTGCAGAGGGCACTGCACTAGAGACATTATTTTCGGTTGCCATTAGAAGCGTTGATAGAAAGCGTGTGCGAAACTAGCTGAGTAACTAACAACGGTGATCGCTAGTACATGCAAACCGTTCAAGAAACAATAGTTGTAAGAACTTCGGCGAACGCAAGTATGTAACGAAGCAACGGCAATAGATTTTACATAAGTGCCGCACGAATGAGCAAAGACTTTAAGCGACCGAAAGAGTAGGCAAAGCGACGGCGATCGCTTATAAGTATGTATATAAAGGGCGAAATGCCAGGTGGTGTCTTTTAAGATTATTGTTTTAATGAAAAGCAAATAATCTTACAACAACAAAGATCACGTCGGGGTCACCAAAATGTTGCGCTACTGAGCTTTTTCAATAACTTTCACAAAAAGAAAAAATTAACCTTTTATTTCTTATGTTCCAATTTGTTTTTATATTTCTTAAAGTTACGAAAAGCAGGCAGACCTGAATTGGTCTGTGCTTATTATTTAAGAACAATACTTTTATATAGGCAAGCGAACCCGAATAAATTAGTACGTGCCAATTTTAGCGAAGCGACAATTACTAGTTATAATTTTGAGTAATGCAAGTGGCCGATGTCTACCAAATGCATGAAGCGAACGAACTTAACTAACTCGATGCGCAGCATCGAGGCCTTCGCATAAGTAAAGCTAGGGCAATAAAACGATCGTTACAGCGAAGAGCGTTAGCTGTATGTAAATGAATTCTTATGAGCGAAATTTAGGCAATCGCTTTGCAGAGCGAGTATTATAAGATAAAATTAAAATGCTGCTCTTATCAGTTGCGAGGTCGCTCCAGTTGTTTTGGCTGCGTAGCCAGACAACTTTATAAAAAATTTCAAAAATGAGGTCTTTAAAGAGCTTACGTAAGAACATCACGAAATACATGTCTTACAGTATATTTTACAGAATAGAATATAACGTAGATGTGATGTACAATCATTTGAACATCATTTTAGAAAGTATCCTACTAACAAAATTAAACAATTCCAGAACTCATACTATCAATGGAAGAAATAAAAAAAATTAACAATATCACAAGAGCATTTATACAGACTTTTAGAATAGGATACGGTTATAAATAAAACAAATGTTGTTTTTCATATAAGAATCCCGCCCCTTGAACCAGAAGAATATAAAATTACACACATTATCCCATTACCACTTAATATCACAAAATATGTGAAAACACCAGAATATATGGTATATAATAATAATAGCATAGAAACCTTTAAATAAAAATGTAACAATTCATAACCAATATTTTTGTAAGACACCAGTTGCCAGGGTTCCAACGTGGGATATAAGCTGCCTAAGAGGATTATTAAACGACGAAAAAACAACATATGACGAAATGGAGGTTGGCGAACGAGAGCAAATTTTAGAACCAGAAAAAGGGTTCATCCTTGTACTAAATGGAGTAAACGTCAAGATAAACCCGGCCTGCTCTAAACAATTTGAAATAATTGGAAATGCGTGAATAACATACAAGGATTGCACCATTGTTATAAAAGACCAAATATTTGAGAACATGGAAACTAAATAAGAAGACATCAGACCAACGATACCACATTACAAGGAAGTAAAAGTAAACAACACCATAGAAGAACTAAACTTATAAAGGCTGCACTTGGAAACCATGAAGACCCATTACCGTATACTTAATATTAAAACATCACAACAAATCACCTCATTACAATTTACGCATGTCTTATAATATTAACTGGAATAATACTACTCCTGTTATACTTAAAAAGGACTACAACCGTCTTTACCCCGACACCTACACAAACGCATTTCGTTCAGACCATACCTCCGCTATGGCCCTCTCATTAATCCAAGGGCGGAGAAGTTACCTTATCAGTCACACCACCCACGAAACCACCAAGAAGCTGCAAATAAATACATCGCAACTAAATCATAACCATATTCAAACCACCGAATAAGTACATAGACACATGTGTTAGTACATATGTGACTACATACCAACAAGACGATGACCACATAGAGCAGAGTACATTGTGCTACATTGTACACACCAATGTAAGCACTTTAACAGGATGCAGAAACATCCACATCAGCGACCACTCGAGACGTCAACTCAGCAGGTTTGGACCCACCAATGGCAACCACACATACATACACTCTTATATATTGTAATACTTAGGCTACTTACGAACGACACTTGGTCGAATGCACAGACCTGCATGTCTTTATTTTCAATTCAATTCATAATTAATATCTACATAACCAACGCTGGATAAGGAAACTTAACGCCTTCCAGACAACTTGTTACCATCGATCACGGCCACGAAGGTAACTGGCGCAGCCGGCAACTCTGAGGACAATAAGAAGAGACTTAGAGGAACTTGCATCCCGAAAAATGTGGGTGGAGAAATATATTAGCTATAACGTGAGTCTGGTAAAATGTAAACGTGAAGAGAGAATGAAGAAAACACAATAATAATATAAAACAGGTTCAGTGCAACCTTTTTTGATAAAAAACAAAATGCATTAAATAACCAAAAAAATATATATATATATGTGTAAGAAAAAGTAAGCCGCCGCTAACACAAAAACAATTTATGCGCTAAGTAAAGTGACACATATACGTATATATGCAAGTGAAATATGTGGGTGTGTGAATGACTTGCCCGAACATGAGATGCATTGGCGTGACATTATTCGTTGACACCGCTGTCGCTACCCTGTAGAGTCAGACGAAATGTTTCGTGCCGGGCATGCACATATATACTTATATAAGCACACACATATATACGTATATATATAACTATATACAAAGCAAAAAAAAAAACAATAAAATAAATAAAATAATAACAATAAAATAAACAACCTACGTGCTAGAAACTATACATTGTTATACAGATTGATGTATATACATGGATGGTATGAACCTCCTGTATCGGACAGAACGAAAAAAAAGGGTATGTAGATTAAGGAGGGACAAAAAAAGAATACAAATACAAAATATGAAATCCAAAATACCTACATACTATACATTTGTTGCCACTCACTCATTTTTCGTGCTAAAAACCATACGCTGTTCACAGATTAATGTACACACAGTCAAGGAATGAACCTGCTGTATCGTAAAGACCGAAAAAAGGTATGCAGATCAAAGTGTAACAAAAAATAAGAATTAAAAAAACAAGATATAAAGCCCAAAATGCTTAAGTACATATAAAGAATTTGCCATGCAAATCCAATGATCGTGCTAGAAACAGTATATAGCGTATGCATGCATGCGTATAAATATAGTTAACCTGCTGTATCGGACAGAGCGAGAATAATGTGCAAAAAAAACACGCAACAAGTTAATACGAAATGCCAACATAGTAGGCACACCCAAATCGCAATATCGTAAGACGACGAACCATTACATAAATCATGTCTGTCCGCCATTAGGCAAGATCACTACACGAGCAAGGGTCTTAGCCTATCCTCAGCACGTTTATGACAACAAGTTGTGCACCTTGCACGAACTTTGTTTTTACAAACAAAAACGAATTCACCACACTCCATTGCCAAAAAAAGATTTGATATTCAATATATTGCACATAAACAACATAAACTTATATTATACCCTTTGCAGACACCACTAAACTTCCTTCTCATTACATTATAGACACACAAGCCAAAAATTGGCCAACACACAGAAATATAAATTAAGATGCACTATATAACACTAACACTATATATACATATACAACACATTTGCCTATCCACAACATAATACCGTTCTTGTCTAACATAGGTAGGATTAGGAGAATAATTCCTGTTGGATTCTGGAATCAGCATAAGCAAACACTCATGTAAACATAAGAAGAGGTCGTAATCTTAGTCAAGTGAACCAGCTGTTTATTATAAACAAGGTTGGCAAGCCTCTTGCACTTGTCGCAGCTTCTATAAAATTGCATATTCCCTTTTATCTTGGGCAGTCGTTAGTTGTTGATCGAGGCGAAGCGAAGGACTTTTCTGAGCCATAGCCAAATAACCTTGTAATTTATATAAATTCGACGAACAAACTGAATTATAACGTGTTTTGGGACCAGTCATAACTAAGGCAAAGATAATTCTTTAACAGCTTTGTAAGGACAAATTAAATTGGGATGAAAGCTTGCCGATTGCACGTGATACGACTTGCTGATGTTGAAATACATAGATTTTGCGATGCCAGTGTGGATGCCTATGGAGCCTGCATCTACGTGGTGGCCGGGAGTCCACTGCTCCAAGTCTCGAGCAAAGCAACAGCTCCCCATGGAGCCATTTAAGTTCATTAGAATGCCATTTGGGCTTACTAATGAACCTGCAACCTTTCAGAGAGTAATGGATACCTTGTTTGGAGACCTTCTAGGAATACACTGTTTAGTATATATGGACGATATAATAGTATTTTCAAGGTCACTACAAGACAATATACAACACCTACGGACCGTTTTCCAAAGAACAGAGAAAACAAATTTAAAACTACAAATGGACAAATCCGATTTTTAAAAAAAAAGAGATCGAATGTCTTGGACACATTGTAACACCAATTGGCATTAAACAAAACCCGTCAAAAATAGAAGCTTTAAAAAAATTCCCTTTAGCAAAATTCCAAAACGAAATTAAATCCTTGGGTTAAATGGGTTATTACAGGAAGTTTATAAAAGACTTCGCAAAAATAACGAAACCCCTGACTAAACAATTAAAAGGGAAAGCGAAAGTAGTTGAATGATGAAATTATGAATTTATAGAATCATATGACTATTGTAAAACCTTTGTTTTGTAACGACCCAATACTAATTTACCCCGACTTTACGAATCCATTCATACTAACAACAGATGCGATCTGATAAGCCAATTCCGTTTGCAAGCCGAACACCAACCGATACAGAAGAAAATTATTCCACCGTCGAAAAGGAAATGCTTGACATAATTTGGGCAATAAAGTATTTTCGACCCTATCTATTCGGTCAATAATTTAAGATAGTAACAGACCAAAAGCCATTAACCTGGTTAGTGAGCTTTAAGGAACCCAACTCCAAATTAGTCCGATGGAAGCTTAGACTATTGGAATACGACTACGATGTAATTTATAAAAAGGGTTCACAAAATGTTATCGTAGACGCACTTAGTAGGACGACACTATTAGACGCATCACATCAGAACCTAATTTGGACGAAGAAATAACAAAAATCCCGAAAACCCATTTCTGGATTAGATTAGATTACATGGATGACTTAATCGTCATCGGTTGTTCCGAAAACTATATGATCAAACGTTTTGACTTATGTTGGCAACACACTTAAATTACATCCAGTGAAATGTTCATTTTTCATGCACGAACTGACTTTTCTAGGTCATAAGTGTACTGATCAAGGAATTTTGCCGGATGACAACAAATATGATGTCATTGAAAAATATCCAGTCCCTACGGACGCTGATAGCGCTAGAAGATTCGTTGCGTTTTGCAATTATTACAGACGTTTTATAAAAAACTTTGCAGATTATTCACGTCCCGTAACCAGATTATGTATCACATGTATTAGTATTACTGCATACTCGTTACCATTCTCAACAATTACCCTGACGGAAATCTTTTGTTGGTGTTTCCGTTATTGTCATAGGTGTTTAGTGTGCTTTGTTGTTTTAGCTTTTTCACATTTCGGACAATTACATATGTACTTTGTTATATGTCGTGTCATATTTTTCCAATAGTAATGTCTTTTTATTTTTCCTAGCGTTTTTGAAATGCCTATATTCTTGATAACGCATCTGTAACTAAATTATCTTTTCCCTTTAGATATTCTACAGTAAACTTACTCTTCTAAATCTAGTTTCATTCTCGTTAACTTTGAACTTGGATTTAGCATTGAAAACAGATATGTTGATGGTCTACGATCTGTGTTAATTCTGAAATGTTGACCATAAATGCGAAAATGCGTTATTGCCCAGTGGATTGCTGCCAACTCTTGTTCGGTTGTACTTTTATTGCTTTCTCCTTTTGTAAATGAACGAGATGCATATGCTACGGGCAATTGTTTATCTCCATACGTTTGAGTTAAAACTGCTCCGCAGGCTAGTTTAATGGCATCTGTTATGATGCAAAATTCTTTGCTAAAATCTGGGTATTTTAGTAAAGTAGGCGTCATAAGCCCTTTTTTTAAATAATCGAAAGCTTTTTGGCATTCATCGGACCACTCATACTTTACAGTCTTTTTACATAATCTGGTTACGGGACGTGAATAATCTGCAAAGTTTTTTATAAAACGTATGTAATAATTGTAAAACGCAACGAATCTTCTAGCGCTATCAGCGTCCGTAGGGACTGGATATTTTCAATGACATCATATTTTTTGTCGTCTGGAAAAATTCCTTGATCAGTACACTTATGACATAGAAAAGTCACTTCATACACGGAAAATGAACATTTTACTGGATGTAATTTAAGGTTGTGTTGCCCACACAAGTCAAAACCGTTTGTTAAGTTTTTGATTATGTGGTTTTCGGAACAACCGATGACGATTAAGTCATCCATGTACAAGAAAGCTTGTAAAGGTTCTTATCCAGAAAAAGCGATAGTCATAATTCTTTGAAAAGAATTGGGCGCTATTTTTAGACCATATGGTAATCGTGTAAAACGATAGGAGCCATTGCTCCTTGAAAAAGACGTAACATTTCTAGATTGGTCTTTTAGTTCTATTTGGTGGAAACCGGACATTAAAGTTCAAGCATGAAAAATATTTAGCTCTTCCTAATTGATCAAGAATATCATCTAGTCTTGGTAACGGAAATTTGTCTGAGAGTAGTTTTTTATTTATTTGACGATGGTCTATAACCAATCGCCATCTCTTGGTATCGGATCCCGGTAATCCCTTTTTTGGAACGAGAAGTATTGGGCTGTTATATTCCGATACAGAGGGTTCGATACAGAGGGTTCTACAATTTTATCCGAAATGAGTTTTTTGACATGTTTATTTAGTTCTTTATGAGTATGAGGAATTCTGTAATTTTGTATGTACACTGAATTGTAAGTTGTTATTGATTCGGTTTCAAGTCCGAATATGTCAGTATATTTTTCCAACACCATTTCCTGGAGTTTTTATACCCTTGCAGAGGGTATTATAATTTTGTCGTGAAATGTGTAACGCATAGAAGGAGACATCTCTGACCCCATAAAGTATACATATTCTTGGTCAGCATCAACAGCCGAGTCGATATAGCCATGTCCGTCTGTCCGTCTGTCTGTTTCTATGCGAACTAGTCTCTCAGTTTTAAAGCTATCTTAATGAAACTTTGCAGAAGTCCCTTATTCTGTTGCAAGCAGCACATATATGTCAAAACCAGCTGGATCGGACCACTATAGCATATAGCTGCCATAGGAACGATCGGTAGTACTAGACCACCAGGTGGTATAATTGTTTATGCAAAGTCGTACATTGCACAAAGTGCTGAAATATTGTCTGTGGTTAATATTAATCTGGAACATAATATATTATTTCTTATATTTCAACACTTAGATACCAAATATGTAGTTGTTTATAGAAACCCGTCCTCCTTTTCCGAATTTCGTAAATTATTTTTAGAACACTTAGAGCAGGAGCTTGATAGGCACAGTTAAATAGTTATTTTGGGAGAGTCCTTTCCTAAAATTCCATCACTACGTATTGGAAAATTTTGTTCGACTAAATGGAAGACGTGCGGAATTATATATTTACCTGTAGCTAGCTCTACAAATGCTAAACCTCTTGAAAATATAGAGCCTTCGCCAAATCCTGATATTTCAGTTGTGATTTTTATACCCTTGCAGAGGGTATTATAATTTTGTCGTGAAATGTGTAACGCATAGAAGGAGACATCTCCGACCCCGTAAAGTATATATATTCTTGATCAGCATCAACATCCGAGTCGATATAGCCATGTCCGTCTGTCTGTATCTATGCGAACTAGTCTCTCAGTTTTAAAGCTATCTTAATGAAACTTTGCAGAAGTCCCTTTTTCTGTTGCACGCAGCACATATGTCAAAACCAGCTGGATCGGACCACTATATCATATAGCTGCCATAGGAACGATCGGTCGAAAATTTAGTTCTTGTATCAAACAAAATGTTGTTTATCAAGATATCTTGACCAAACTCGGCATTTATTAGTTTTACTAAGTTCCTCATATATATGCAAAAACCTATTAAGATCGGACCACTATATCATATAGCTGCCATGGGAAAGATCAGTCGAAAATGAAGTTTTTGTATGAAAAATATTTTGTTTATCAACATATCTTGACCAAACTCGGCATTTATTAGTTTTACTAAGCTCCCAATATATATGCAAAATCATATTAAGATCGGACCACTATATCATATAGCTGCCATAGGAACGATCGGTCGAAAATTAAGTTGTATGAAAAAATATTTTGTTTTCCAAGATATCTTGACCAAACTCGGCATTTATTAGTTTTACTAAGTTCCTCATATATATGCAAAAACCTATTAAGATCGGACCACTATATCATAAAGCTGCCATAGGAAAGATCTGTCGAAAATTAAGTTTTTGTATGAACAAAATTTTGTTTATCAAGATATCTTGACCCAACTCGGTATTTATTAGTATTACTATACTCCTCATATGTAGGTAAAATCCTATTAAGATCGGACCACTATATCATATAGCCGCCATAGGAACGATCGGTCGAAAATTAAGTTGTTGTATGAAAAAATTGTTTGGCTTTCACGATATTTCGAACAAACAATTGAACGCTTGCAATTTCCAGTGGTTCCTGCTGAAGCCATAACCATCCACAAGGGTCAGGAAGCAACCTACAAAAAAGTTGCAGTGCATTTGCAAGATGGCATGAGCCGTGCAGCATTATACTTAGCTTGTAGCACAGCGCCTAATGCATCTGGGCTTTTCCTTATAGGAAAGTTTAATCCGCCTAGAGAAATACAAGCTACCGATCCCGTCTATATTGAGTAGGAAAAACCCCGGGGCGAGAAAAAATTGACCACCCACCATCAGATATATTTTGAGAGAGTAGAAGGAAATATTTTGACATATTTCCATAATATTGAGGGCTTGCATAATCATAGTTTAGACATTTCAAATGATTTTATAATAAACGCAGCAGATATTTTATGTTTCGTAGAGACTTGGAGTAGAGAAGGCCAAGTATATAATATAGACGGCTATACTCGGTCGAATCGATGGTAGCATGTGTACAGGTAGTACTAGACCACCAGGTGGTATAATTGTTTATGCAAAGTCGTACATTGCACAAAGTGCAATGATAACTTTGAAGGCTAGCTCTTCTTGATCACCTTTTGTTCGTTCAACTATGCCGCAAGGCTGTTAAAAAACGATTTGGTAACTGTTTTGAAACGTCAAATTCAGGGATTGTAGACGAAACTTGTTTTACGTATTTCCTGTCTAGGACTATTTGTTGTGCCATGTTTGTGTCAGAATGGGAGGTATTAATGTCGCTACCATCATAAACTTTAGAGAAGATTCTCAGTCCTCTACGGGTATCCCTTTCAGTACAGCAGCATTGTTTGAGCACCACTTTCGCAACTTGAAGCACCCACTTGCCAAAATTCCAGCCGTCTGATTAAGAATTTCCTTTGCTTCTTGAATTAAATCACCCCCTGAAATGAGGTCATCAACGTAGAAGTAACGCTGCAGAATCCGAGATCCAATTGGAAAATTAGTTTCCTCATCCATAGACAGCTGATGCATAACACGGACAGAGAGGAATGAAGCTGGCTTTGTTCCGTATGTAACTGTATCCAGCTTTAAAATCTTTATATCCTGTTCTGGCGAGTGCGATGCATTGGAGAAAATCTTCCGGTGCTGAAACGCGTACCCAGCGATACATTTTTCCAATATCTCCTGTTAGGGCGATCGGGAAATTACGAAAGCGAAGAAGGATATGAAACAGCGAGCTTTGAATAACAGGTCCAGCCATCAATAGTTCATTTAATGAATAACCTGACGAGGTAGCTGCTGAGCCGTCGAAAACGACTCGCAACTTTGTCGTTGAACTGTCTTCTTTAAAGACACAGTGATGAGGAAGAAAGTATTGACAAAGTCCTAAAGACTCTGGAGCAACAGGAGACATATGACCAAGATTCAAATATTCCTTTAGAAAGTTTGAATACTGAATCTTCAGATCTAGACGATTTTGTAGTTTGCGTTCCAGGGTCAGGAACCGACGAAAGGCTTGTTGGTATGACGTCCCCAGACATTCCAAACTTCGCTTGCAGGGTAAACGACCTGAATATTGGCCACTAGGTAATAACAAATGTTCTTTACAAATATTTTCTTCCTTTGGATTTATAGGTGTAATTTCCATGCAGGATTCTATCTCCCAAAATCTTCGAACCAATTCATCTGCGCGGCATTAACGTAGAACCACTCAAGCGCGGTCCGCCTCCAGAAACTACCCAACCAAGACGTGTTTTTTGAAGACACGGCCGACGCTGAGAAGATCGTAAAACAGGCTAGCTCCAAGCAGCAAGTCCACGCGTTGAGGTTTAAAGAAAGACGGATCTGCATGTTTTATGTTATCGGGAATGTTCCAATTCGTCGTGTTGATAGTAAATCTCGGTTGACTATCAGTTATGTTAGGCGCTACTAGAGCTGTGGGGCATGTTGAGTATTCAGACTTGAGACTGTATTGTGATAGTGACCGTATTTCCTTCTGTTTCAAAACGAGAATCTCCTAGGCCAGAGACAATGGCTGAGGACTTGTACTTCTTTAGCTGAAGCTGTTGAGCAAGGCGCGACGTTATAAGGTGAAGCTGAGAACCAGAATCCAAAAGGGCACGACAAGGTATCAAAGTGCCGGAGCGATTTTTAACAACAACATCACTACTGAAATACTGGGCAACAAGAGATGTGGAGGTAGATGGCGACGACTTACCGAAAGAGGCATGGGCTTGCAGGCTCAGTCAGCTGACAAGACGGAAATACCGAATTATTTAAATGCAACAGCGAATGATGTTTCGCCCCGCAGGTCCGACAGCATCCAGAGCTGCATGATCGCAATTGATGACCTTTCTTTAGGCAATTCAAGCACAATGCAACTCGTTTTGCCTCCCTAATCCGTAATGCAGGGGTCAAATTTCCAAATCGGGAGCAATTTTAAATATTATGACCAGGGCTGTCACAAACTGTTGAACGACGAATCCTCTTGCCTTTCTTCCCATTTGGCTTCTGATGTTGGGTCCAGCTTATGTAAATAATCTGCCCAATGATGCATCCAGCGATTTGTTCGGAGTTGCCCATGCTCTTTAACGCGCTAATATGTGCGTTGAATTTGTCGACACGGCAATCCACCTGCCACCCTCTTGAGCCCCAATATCTCAAGTATGTGTGCCAAACGTCTATTATTAAACCTTTTCTCCAATAAATTAAGTGCTATGGCATAATTATCGTTTGTTATTTCCAATGATCGAATCGCGTCTGGCGCTGAATCCTTCAGGCTCGATCGAAGATGCTGCAGCTTTTCGATATCTGCTAGATCAGGATGATTTTCTATGACGGTTGTGAACATAGAATTAAAGTCGGCCCATTCTGTGTAACCACCACTGAACGTAGGCAACTTTATTGAGGGTAGTGTCGGCGGTGCCTTAGCTCTAACTGTCTGCGAGGGCAGCACAGATTGGTCGCGAAATGTTGAGCAGGCCAATATTGAGACACGTTTGGCAATTTCACTCCGAACCTAAATTTCCATAGAAACTGCTAACTCGTCGAAGTCCTCACGCAATTGGTTACCGATTTCATCAAAGTCTAGTTCTTCGAGGCTAGTGTGAGTAATATCAAGTGAGGTCTGAAGCCGCTCGATTTGCTTCAGCCTAACACTAAGACCGCACTTATCAATTGCACTAAGTGGCGAATTAGTTAGAGCATTTAGAAGTGTTTGCAAACTGTCATAAATTGAAATGGCTTTGCGCTTCAGAAAAGTCACCCTGTTTGCAGAGGGCACTGCACTAGAGACATTATTTTCGGTTGCCATTAGAAGCGTTGATAGAAAGCGTGTGCGAAACTAGCTGAGTAACTAACAACGGTGATCGCTAGTACATGCAAACCGTTAAAAAAACAATAGTTGTAAGAACTTCGGCGAACGCAAGTATGTAACGAAGCAACGGCAATAGATTTTACATAAGTGCCGCACGAATGAGCAAAGACTTTAAGCGACCGAAAGAGTAGGCAAAGCGACGGCGATCGCTTATAAGTATGTATATAAAGTGCGAAATGCCAGGTGGTGTCTTTTAAGATTATTGTTTTAATGAAAAGCAAATAATCTTACAACAACAAAGATCACGTCGGGGTCACCAAAATGTTGCGCTATTGAGCTTTTCAATAACTTTCACAAAAAGAAAACATTAACCTTTTATTTCTTGTGTTCCAATTTGTTTTTATATTTCTTAAAGTTACGAAAAGCAGGCAGACCTGAATTGGTCTGTGCTTATTATTTAAGAACAATACTTTTATATAGGCAAGCGAACCCGAATTAGTACGTGCCAATTTTAGCGAAGCGACAATTACTAGTTATAATTTTGAGTAATGCAAGTGGCCGATGTCTACCAAATGCATGAAGCGAACGAACTTAACTAACTCGCAGCATCGAGGCCTTCGCATAAGTAAAGCTAGGGCAATAAAGCGATCGTTACAGCGAAGAGCGTTAGCTGTATGTAAATGAATTCTTAAGAGCGAAATTTAGGCAATTGCTTTGCAGAGCGAGTATTATAAGATAAAATTAAAATGCTGCTCTTATCAGTTGCGAGGTCGCTCCAGTTGTTTTGGCTGCGTAGCCAGACAACTTTTATAAAAAATTTCAAAAATGAGGTCTTTAAAGAGCTTACGTAAGAACATCACGAAATACATGTCTTACAGTATATTTTACAGAATAGAATATAACGTAGATGTGATGTACAATCATTTGAACATCATTTTAGAAAGTATCCTACTAACAAACTTAAACAATTCCAAAACTCATACTATCAATGGTAGAAATAGAAAAAATTAACAATATCACAAGAGCATTTATACAGACTTTTAGAATAGGATACGGTTATAAATAAAACAAATGTTGTTTTTCATATAAGAATCCCGCCCCTTGAACCAGAAGAATATAAAATTACACACATTATCCCATTACCACTTAATATCACAAAATATGTGAAAACACCAGAATATATGGTATATAATAATAATAGCATAGAAACCTTTAAATAAAAATGTAACAATTCATAACCAATATTTTTGTAAGACACCAGTTGCCAGGGTTCCAACGTGGGATATAAGCTGCCTAAGAGGATTATTAAACGACGAAAAAACAACATATGACGAAATGGAGGTTGGCGAACGAGAGCAAATTTTAGAACCAGAAAAAGGGTTCATCCTTGTACTAAATGGAGTAAACGTCAAGATAAACCCGGCCTGCTCTAAACAATTTGAAATAATTGGAAATGCGTGAATAACATACAAGGATTGCACCATTGTTATAAAAGACCAAATATTTGAGAACATGGAAACTAAATAAGAAGACATCAGAACAACGATACCACATTACAAGGAAGTAAAAGTAAACAACACCATAGAAGAACTAAACTTATAAAGGCTGCACTTGGAAACCATGAAGACCCATTACCGTATACTTAATATTAAAACATCACAACAAATCACCTCATTACAATTTACGCATGTCTTATAATATTAACTGGAATAATACTACTCCTGTTATACTTAAAAAGGACTACAACCGTCTTAACCCCGATACCTACACAAACGCATTTCGTTCAGACCATACCTCCGCTATGGCCCTCTCATTAATCCAAGGGCGGAGAAGTTACCTTATCAGTCACACCACCCACGAAACCACCAAGGAGCTGCAAATAAATACATCGCAACTAAATCATAACCATATTCAAATCACCGAATAAGTACATAGACACATGTGTTAGTACATATGTGACTACATACCAACAAGACGATGACCACATTGAGCAGAGTACATTGTGCTACATTGTACAAAACACCAATGTAAGCACTTTAACAGGATGCAGAAACATCCACATCAGCGACCACTCGAGACGTCAACTCAGCAGGTTTGGACCCACCAATGGCAAATACACATACATACACTCTTATATATTGTAATACTTAGGCTACTTACGAACGACACTTGGTCGAATAAATCAGATCGCATTTAATATTGAAACTGCACAGACGTGCATGTCTTTATTTTCAATTCAATTCATAATTAATATCTACATAACCAACGCTGGATAAGGAAACTTAACGCCTTCCAGACAACTTGTTACCATCGATCACGGCCACGAAGGTAACTGGCGCAGCCGGCAACTCTGAGGACAATAAGAAGAGACTTAGAGGAACTTGCATCCCGAAAAATGTGGGTGGAGAAATATATTAGCTATAACGTGAGTCTGGTAAAATGTAAACGTGAAGAGAGAATGAAGAAAACACAATAATAATATAAAACAGGTTCAGTGCAACCTTTTTTGATAAAAAACAAAATGCATTAAATAACCAAAAAAAATATATATATATATGTGTAAGAAAAAGTAAGCCGCCGCTAACACAAAAACAATTTATGCGCTAAGTAAAGTGACACATATACGTATATATGCAAGTGAAATATGTGGGTGTGTGAATGACTTGCCCGAACATGAGATGCATTGGCGTGACATTATTCGTTGACACCGCTGTCGCTACCCTGTAGAGTCAGACGAAATGTTTCGTGCCGGGCATGCACATATATACTTATATAAGCACACACATATATACGTATATATATAACTATATACAAAGCAAAAAAAAAACAATAAAATAAATAAAATAATAACAATAAAATAAACAACCTACGTGCTAGAAACTATACATTGTTATACAGATTGATGTATATACATGGATGGTATGAACCTCCTGTATCGGACAGAACGAAAAAAAAGGGTATGCAGATTAAAGAGGGACAAAAAAAAGAATACAAATACAAAATATGAAATCCAAAATACCTACATACTATACATTTGTTGCCACTCACTCATTTTTCGTGCTAAAAACCATACGCTGTTCACAGATTAATGTACACACAGTCAAGGAATGAACCTGCTGTATCGTAAAGACCGAAAAAAAGGTATGCAGATCAAAGTGTAACAAAAAAATAAGAATTAAAAAAACAAGATATAAAGCCCAAAATGCTTAAGTACACATAAAGAATTTGCCATGCAAATCCAATGATCGTGCTAGAAACAGTATATAGCGTATGCATGCATGCGTATAAATATAGTTAACCTGCTGTATCGGACAGAGCGAGAATAATGTGCAAAAAAAAACACGCAACAAGTTAATACGAAATGCCAACATAGTAGGCACACCCAAATCGCAATATCGTAAGACGACGAACCATTACATAAATCATGTCTGTCCGCCATTAGGCAAGATCACTACACGAGCAAGGGTCTTAGCCTAGCCTCAGCACGTTTATGACAACAAGTTGTGCACCTTGCACGAACTTTGTTTTTACAAACAAAAACGAATTATAAACAAAGAAACACCAAATTCAATTTGAAACAGTTTAAAACCTTTTAATTTTTCCTTTTCTCTCTCACCACACTCCATTGCCAAAAAAAGATTTGATATTCAATATATTGCACATAAACAACATAAACTTATATTATACCCTTTGCAGACACCACTAAACTTCCTTCTCATTACATTATAGACACACAAGCCAAAAATTGGCCAACACACAGAAATATAAATTAAGATGCACTATATAACACTAACACTATATATACATATACAACACATTTGCCTATCCACAACATAATACCGTTCTTGTCTAACATAGGTAGGATTAGGAGAATAATTCCTGTTGGATTCTGGAATCAGCATAAGCAAACACTCATGTAAACATAAGAAGAGGTCGTAATCTTAGTCAAGTGAAACAGCTGTTTATTATAAACAAGGTTGGCAAGCCTCTTGCACTTGTCGCAGCTTCTATAAAATTGCATATTCCCTTTTATCTTGGGCAGTCGTTAGTTGTTGATCGAGGCGAAGCGAAGGACTTTTCTGAGCCATAGCCAAATAACCTTGTAATTTATATAAATTCGACGAACAAACTAAATTATAACGTGTTTTGGGACCAGTCATAACTAAGGCAAAGATAATTCTTTAACAGCTTTGTAAGGACAAATTAAATTGGGATGAAAGCTTGCCGATTGCACGTGATACGACTTGCTGATGTTGAAATACATAGATTTTGCGATGCCAGTGTGGATGCCTATGGAGCCTGCATCTACGTGGTGGCCGGGAGTCCACTGCTCCAAGTCTCGAGCAAAGCAACAGCTCCCCTTGGAGCCATTTAAGTTCATTAGAATGCCATTTGGGCTTACTAATGAACCTGCAACCTTTCAGAGAGTAATGGATACCTTGTTTGGAGACCTTCTAGGAATACACTGTTTAGTATATATGGACGATATAATAGTATTTTCAAGGTAACTACAAGACAATATACAACACCTACGGACCGTTTTCCAAAGAACAAAGAAAACAAATTTAAAACTACAAATGGACAAATCCGATTTTCTAAAAAAAGAGATCGAATGTCTTGGACACATTGTAACACCAGATGGCATTAAACAAAACCCGTCAAAAATAGAAGCTTTAAAAAAATTCCCTTTAGCAAAATTCCAAAACGAAATTAAATCCTTCTTGGGTTTAATGGGTTATTACAGGAAGTTTATAAAAGACTTCGCAAAAATAACGAAACCCCTGACTAAACAATTAAAAGGGAAAGCGATAGTAGTTTTTAATGATAAGCCAATTTAGTTTGCAAGCCGAACACTAACCGATACAGAAGAAAATTATTCCACCGTCGAAAAGGAAATTTAGGCGATAAAGTATTTTCGACCCTATCTATTCCATAAATTGGATCCAGTATATATAGGCCCATACACAATAGTTAACATAAAAAAAGGCATAATATTCTAATAAAAGATACAAAAGGTAAAGAACAAAAAGTTCATAAGAATAGACTAAAAATTTTTAACGAATAAAACATATTAATTTTCTTTGTGAATTCGAATTCACAAAACAAATAAAGATGCATCGGCCTGATAAACCAACAAAAAAAAAATCAATCATAGTAAATCCTACAATCCTTGATCATGCCGATCTGAAATCACTTATCGAACAAGATACTCCAATAGTTAGCTTAATAGAAACATCTAAGATCAGGGTCCTTCAGTCCGAAAACATTATCCACATATTAATAGCCTACCCTAAAGTTGAGTTTAGGTGCCAAAAGGTCTCCGTCTATCCCGTTTCACACCAACAAACCATTCTGCGACTCGACGAGGACACGCTAGCGGAATGCGAAAAGGATACCTTTGCAGGTACTGGATGCACCGTGACTACGCATAACACCTTTTGTGAACGATCACGGCGCGAAACCTGTGCTAGCTCCCTCCACGCGGGAAACACTGCCAATTGCCACACTCACCTAGCCACCTGAAAGCGATAATGCCTGTAGATGACGGCGTCGTGATTATCAACGAAGCGACAGCGCGCGTCCGAACAGATGATGGCGCAGAGGTAACCGTCTCAGGAACCTTCCTGATAACATTCGAACGGTCTGCAGCTATCAATGGCACAGAGTTTGTAAACTTGCGCAAGTCACCAAGCAAGCAGCCTGGCGCCGTGAGGTCACCGCTCCTAAACATCATCGGACATGACCCGGTACTAAGCATACCACTCCTGCATCGCATGAACATCAACAACTTGCAATCAATTCGGGATTTCAAGGAGGAGGTTATTGCGGCCGGCTCGCCTAAATTCTGGTTCGCGGTTGGTGCAGTCCTGAACATCGGACTAATTGGCTCATTCATCCTTTTTATGGCACTAAGGAGAAAGCGAGCAACACTAAGGATACAGAAGGCTTTGGACAACTTTAACATGACCGAGGACGGCCATCATCCTGAGGGGGGGGTAGTTAACAACTAAACATATAAGATACACTCTCACATTCATACATTGGTATTTCTAAGTACACAACACACATCATAAGTAATTTGGTTGCCCTCAGCAACAAAGTACAACAACACATAACACACAGCCTTAAGCATTCTGGTTGCCCTCAGCAACAAAGTACTATTTTTGTAAACAATGCTGACTCGCCGCTAAGAGAAAACGGACACCCGCGTAGCTTTGCGCAAGAATGCTGAGTCGGCTCGCCGACTCTAGCGAATGGCGCGATGCATTGGCTTCACAGGGCAAGCTTAAGCTTGGACATTTCTGCAGCCTTCAGTCTCGATCTGTAACGCAACATAATAAGACGAATAAAAGATTAAACTCCGGCATTGCCGTCAATAAATATAACCTGTGTTATCAATCATAGTTGACCACGTCCAAGACGGGCAACTGGGAAAGTTCCCACATCCTAATCTACACCGTTCTAGTAGTCACCTGCTGGATTTATCACCACCTTACTCCTGTTCTACTAACTACGGATCGTCGCAAGACATCGAAGTGTACGACGGAAGACTTAATTGGCGCCCAACCAATAAACAAGAACCCATACCATGTAAGTTCATAAGTGATTTCGGCTTTTAAGAAATTATTAACGAACGCCACGTACCGATGCGTGTGATTAAAAAAAAAAAAAAAACAAGTAAAGTAAATATTACTGCATTCTTTTGCCAGCATTTCATTTTTTATAAATGTTGTATACTTTCTACAGCATTATATTTTTTGCTGCATACCTTAACAAATTTTTTGTAATAAATATTGCATACCCCAAGATACACTATTTTCTATTATTGCCAACAGTTTTACCTGCCGATCTTTCACGATCGGCCTAAGTTTTGAAAAGTGCCAACTATAAGCCAATGAGTTGGACTTATAGGGAGGTAAAAGTTGAATATAATAGTGACGATAGCTGGGAGGGGGAAGTCAATTGCTCAGTAGATCCTACTCCTGCAGGTACCGCTGTAACTGAAGAAATGGATCCAGCTCAAGTTCAGACTCTCGTTGAGGGTGCCATCAGGCAAGCTTTAGCGCTACAACAAAATCAGTTTCAAGCAGAAATAACCGCTTTAGCTTCACAAGTACAGAGTTTGCAGGTGGAAGCACCGCAAATCATCACATACGAGAAAATATCCGTCGATCCTAACGCCAGATGCGATATCCCCTTAGACATTATTAAGTCTGTGCCGGATTTCACCGGCTTACAGGATGAGTATGTAGCGTGGAGGCAAGAGCACCACACCCTACCAAGCGGTAGAGATCATTAGGAATAAAATCAAAGGCTCAGTTGGAGCCCTACTAGTGTCTCACAATACTGTCTTAAATGTCGATGCAATACTAGCTAGGCTAGATTGCACATACTCGGATAAAACATCCTTGCGCTTGTTGAGACAAGGTTTGGAGTTGGTTACGCAGGGCGAAATGTCCCTGATGCAGTACTACGATGACGTCGAGAAGAAACTCACGCTCGTAACTAACAAAATTGTAATGTCTCACGACCAACAAGGCGCCGATTTGCTCAACCGAGAGGTTAGAGACGACGCCTTGCACGCCTTTATCTCCGGTCTTAAAAAGCCGTTGAGAGCGGTTGTGTTCCCTGCACAACCAAAAGATTTACCATCCGCACTGGCCTTGGCCAGAGAGGCAGAATCTAGCATTGAGAGAAGCATGTTCGCTAACTCTTACGCTAAAGCCTTGCAAGAGCGAGCGCAACTTGCTGAAGGTAACAAAAACCGTGCCCAAGGCAAGCAAACCAGATATAACAGAGATGAACAGAATCAGGAGAGAAATCCCCATTTTATGAAACGCCAAAAGGGCGTTCCCCAGCCTCAGGCCCCAAAAGACAATCAAACCGAGGCTCCACAGCCCATGGAAGTTGACTCTTCCTCCAGATTTAGACAAAAAACCGACTAAAGCAAGCGTCAGACTAATGAGTCCAACGCACCAAAGCGCAAGAATTCGTCAGACCGTTCAAAAGGTCAAAGGCGACAACGCGTTAACAATGTCGTACAGATTCCAAAGAAGCTGTAACAGAATACGAGAAGGCGGCCAAGGAGGCAGTCGAAGAAATAGATAGAGTGAGAACGAGTACGCACCTGGTGACGACTCGGTTAATTTTTTAGGGAACACTCCCGGCTTCCGTACATTGAGCGACGGTTGGCTGGGAGAACTCTGAAGATGTTGATTGACACTGGCGCGGCAAAAAATTATGTGAAGCCCTTAACAGAGCTAAAGACCATAACGCCGGTCGCCAAGTCATTCTCGGTAAACTCGATCCACGGGTCTACCGAAATCAAGCGCAAATGCTTGATGAACATTTTCCGACATACTTCCCCATTTTTTCTCCTGGATACCCTAAATTCTTTCGACGCTATCATAGGCTTCGACTTGCTAACACAAGCCGGGGTCAAATTGAACTTGGCGAAAAACACTCTGGAATACCAGGGTGCATCCGAAAAACTCCAGTACTATCAATGTGCTGATGTGAACTTCACCGACGTCAACGACATCGTAGTTCCCCCTTCCGTAAAGAAAGGGTTCAGGGACATGATACTCAGAAACAAAAGAGCCTTCTCAAATGCAGATGAAGCTCTCCCTTTTAACACTGCTGTCGTCGCTACAATCCGAACAGTAGACAATGAGCCTGGGTATTCAAGATACCCGAGTCTCATGGGTGTTTCTGACTTCATAAACAAAGAAGTCAAACAATTGCTGGACGATGGCATAATCAGGCCCTCCAGATCGCCTTACAACAGCCCAACATGGGTGGTTGATAAGAAAGGCACTGACTCATACGGTAACCAAAAAAAAGGTTGGTAATCGACTTCAGGAAACTGAACGAAAAAACCATACCGGACCGTTACCCCATGCCGAGCATCCCTATGATCTTAGCAAACCTAGGAAAGGCAAAATACTTCACTACCCTCGGGTTAAAGTCTGGGTACCACCAAATCTACCTTGCGGAGCATGACCGCGAAAAGACTTCGTTTTCAGTAAGCAGCGGCAAGTACGAGTTCTGTCGTCTACCGTTTGGCCTGCGCAACGCAGGCAGCATCTTCCAAAGGGCAATAGACGATGTCCTGAGGGAACATATAGGAAAGATTTGCTTCGTCTATGTAGACGAATTTTTTCTAAAAATGAAACGGAGCACCTTCAACATATCAACATTGTGTTAAAATGTCTAATCGACGCTAACATGCGTGTAGGCCCTGAAAAGACTCGATTCTTCAAGGAAAGTATCGAATTCCTGGGTTTCATTGTAACCAAAGACGGAGCAACATCCGATCCCAAAAAGGTTAAAGCTATTCAGGAATTCCCTGAACCAAAGAGTGTCTACAGCGTTAGGTCCTTCTTGGGGTTAGCCGGCTACTATAGGGTCTTTATTAAGGACTTTGCCGCTATAGCTCGTCCGATATCGGACATACTTAAAGGGGAAAATGGTTCAGTTAGTAAGCACGTATCAAAGAAAATCCCTGTTGAGTTTAATGAAGCTCAACGCGATGCATTTCACCGTCTGCGGAACATTTTGGCATCAGAAGATGTCATGTTAATGTATCCAGACTTCCAGAAACCTTTCGAATTAACCACTGATGCTTCGGCCAGTGGAATTGGCGCGGTTCTTTCCCAAGGCAATAGGCCAATAACAATGATTTCTCGCGCCTTAAAACAGGCCAAACAAAACTATGCCACCAACGAAAGAGAATTGCTGGCCATTGTGTGGGCTTTAGGCAGATTGCAGAACTTTCTGTACGGTTCTAGGGAAATTAACATTTTCACGGACCACCAGCCGCTCCCGTTCGCTGTGGCGGACAAGAACACGAATTCCAAGATTAAAAGATGGAAATCTTACATTGACCAGCACAATGCCAAAATGTTTTATAAACCAGGCAGAGAAAATCTGGTGGCGGAAGCCCTTTCAAGGCAAAACATTAATGCTCTGCAAGATGAGCCCGTTCGGACGCTGCAACAGTTCACAGCGAACTCTCCCTGACCTACACGGTCGAGACAACAGACAAACCATTGAATTGCTTTAGGAACCAGGTTGTCCTAGAGGAATCGCGTTTTCCGCTAAAGCGAAACTTGTTGCTGTTTCGCAGCAAAACGCGCCACTTGATCAGTTACACTAACAAGAGCACAATTCTCAAAACACTCAAAGAAGTTGTGAACTCTGGAGTCGTTAATGCAATACATTGCGATCTTCCCACGTTGGCGAGTTTCCAACACGACCTGATGTTACATTTCCCTGCTACCCAATTTTGGCATTTCAAAAATCTCGTGCAAGATATAACGGACAAAAACGAGCAGTTAGAAATCATCACTGCCGAGCACAATCGAGCGCACAGAGCAGCTCAGGAAAATATTAAACAAGTACTTCGTGACTACTATTTTCCCAATATGAGCAATTTAGCCAAAGAAGTGGTTGCAAACTGCAGGGTCTGCACTAAGGCCAAGTACGATAGGCACCCGAAGAAACAAGAACTCGGGGAAACGCCTATACCAAGTTATACTGGCGAAATGTTGCATATTGACATTTTCTCGGCAGACAAGAAACAATTCTTGACCTGCATAGACAAATTCTCCAAATTTGCAGTCGTCCAACCGATATTGTCCAGAACAATAATCGATGTCACAAGCCCTCTGCTACAAATTGTTAACCTTTTCCCCGCAACCAAGACAATTTATTGCGATAACGAGGCGGCCTTCAATTCCGAGACCATCACTTCGATGCTCCGAAACGCCTACGGCATTTGCACTGTGAACACAGCTCCGCTACACAGCACCTCAAACGGCCAAGTGGAACGCCTTCATAGCACCCTGACCGAAATTGCGAGATGCCTCAAGTTAGACAAGAAAATCAGAGACACTACAGAATTAATATTAAGGGCTACGATAGAGTACAACAAAAGTTTGCACTCAGTAACCCGCGAGAAACCAATTGAGGTTGTTCATGCAGCAGCTGGTGAGCGTCGCGAGAACGTCAAAGACAGGCTAATTAAGGCACAGCAAGACAATATAAAAAGGTGCAATGCATCCAGGCAAAACCGCGTTTTCGAGGTAGGAGAAAAGGTGTTCCAGAAGAACAACAAGAGGTTAGGGAACAAGTTAAATCCCTTATGCTCTGAACAAAAGGTCGATGCAGACCTGGGAACGTCTGTCCTCATTAAGGGGAGGGTGGTCCATAAGGACAACCTGAAATAGGTTTTCCTCCACAATTAGCTAGTAAGCCAACTTAGAGTTAGAACACCGTCTTATATTGTTTACCCATTTCAGGTTTACACTCACTTTGCTTGTAGCACTAGCAGCGGTAAATGCTCGGATCACCGACTTCTCGCATGCCAACTACATTCCGGTCCTAGACGGGGAAGTACTGGTGTTCGATCAACGTAGCTACTTGAGGCACTCAAGTAACATTTCTGAATTTGTTAGTATGGTAGACGAGACCGAAAAACAGTCCGATTCCTTTCCACAGTCGCATATGCGTAAACTACTAGACGTAGATACAGATCACCTTAGAACATTGTTGTCCGTTCTTCAAGTGCATCACAGATTTGCACGAAGCCTCGATTTCTTAGGCACTGCCTTGAAGGTTGTTGCTGGCACCCCTGATGCTTCAGATTTCCTAAGGGTCCGCGTTACAGAAGCTCAATTGGTGGAGTCTAATTCCAAACAGATCCTAATAAACTCCGAAACTCAAAAACAAATAAACAAACTAACGGACACCATCAATAAAATTATCAGTTCCCGCAAAGGCGATTTGGTTGACACTCCTCATTTATTCGAAACACTGTTGGCAAGAAATAGAATACTAAACACAGAAATTCAAAATTTAATACTCACCATAACGATGGCAAAAGCAAACATAGTAAATCCTACAATCCTTGATCATGCCGATCTGAAATCACTTATCGAACAAGATACTCCAATAGTTAGCTTAATAGAAACATCTAAGATCAGGGTCCTTCAGTCCGAAAACATTATCCACATATTAATAGCCTACCCTAAAGTTGAGTTTAGGTGCCAAAAGGTCTCCGTCTATCCCGTTTCACACCAACAAACCATTCTGCGACTCGACGAGGACACGCTAGCGGAATGCGAAAAGGATACCTTTGCAGGTACTGGATGCACCGTGACTACGCATAACACCTTTGTGAACGATCACGGCGCGAAACCTGTGCTAGCTCCCTCCACGCGGGAAACACTGCCAATTGCCACACTCACCTAGCCACCTGAAAGCGATAATGCCTGTAGATGACGGCGTCGTGATTATCAACGAAGCGACAGCGCGCGTCCGAACAGATGATGGCGCAGAGGTAACCGTCTCAGGAACCTTCCTGATAACATTCGAACGGTCTGCAGCTATCAATGGCACAGAGTTTGTAAACTTGCGCAAGTCACCAAGCAAGCAGCCTGGCGCCGTGAGGTCACCGCTCCTAAACATCATCGGACATGACCCGGTACTAAGCATACCACTCCTGCATCGCATGAACATCAACAACTTGCAATCAATTCGGGATTTCAAGGAGGAGGTTATTGCGGCCGGCTCGCCTAAATTCTGGTTCGCGGTTGGTGCAGTCCTGAACATCGGACTAATTGGCTCATTCATCCTTTTTATGGCACTAAGGAGAAAGCGAGCAACACTAAGGATACAGAAGGCTTTGGACAACTTTAACATGACCGAGGACGGCCATCATCCTGAGGGGGGGGTAGTTAACAACTAAACATATAAGATACACTCTCACATTCATACATTGGTATTTCTAAGTACACAACACACATCATAAGTAATTTGGTTGCCCTCAGCAACAAAGTACAACAACACATAACACACAGCCTTAAGCATTCTGGTTGCCCTCAGCAACAAAGTACTATTTTTGTAAACAATGCTGACTCGCCGCTAAGAGAAAACGGACACCCGCGTAGCTTGCGCAAGAATGCTGAGTCGGCTCGCCGACTCTAGCGAATGGCGCGATGCATTGGCTTCACAGGGCAAGCTTAAGCTTGGACATTTCTGCAGCCTTCAGTCTCGATCTGTAACGCAACATAATAAGACGAATAAAAGATTAAACTCCGGCATTGCCGTCAATAAATATAACCTGTGTTATCAATCATAGTTGACCACGTCCAAGACGGGCAACTGGGAAAGTTCCCACATCCTAATCTACACCGTTCTAGTAGTCACCTGCTGGATTTATCACCACCTTACTCCTGTTCTACTAACTACGGATCGTCGCAAGACATCGAAGTGTACGACGGAAGACTTAATTGGCGCCCAACCAATAAACAAGAACCCATACCATGTAAGTTCATAAGTGATTTCGGCTTTTAAGAAATTATTAACGAACGCCACGTACCGATGCGTGTGATTAAAAAAAAAAAAAACAAGTAAAGTAAATATTACTGCATTCTTTTGCCAGCATTTCATTTTTTATAAATGTTGTATACTTTCTACAGCATTATATTTTTTTGCTGCATACCTTAACAAATTTTTTGTAATAAATATTGCATACCCCAAGATACACTATTTTCTATTATTGCCAACAGTTTTACCTGCCGATCTTTCACGATCGGCCTAAGTTTTGAAAAGTGCCAACTATAAGCCAATGAGTTGGACTTATAGGGAGGTAAAAGTTGAATATAATAGTGACGATAGCTGGGAGGGGGAAGTCAATTGCTCAGTAGATCCTACTCCTGCAGGTACCGCTGTAACTGAAGAAATGGATCCAGCTCAAGTTCAGACTCTCGTTGAGGGTGCCATCAGGCAAGCTTTAGCGCTACAACAAAATCAGTTTCAAGCAGAAATAACCGCTTTAGCTTCACAAGTACAGAGTTTGCAGGTGGAAGCACCGCAAATCATCACATACGAGAAAATATCCGAACATCTCTTGGTCATTATTCACTGCCGAAAATTATCTAGTGCCCTTAGCACAGCATGATTTTATAGACTGCATGCTTGATCTTTCGTTGTTTCAAATCAATTCAATTTCTAATCATTTCAATAGAACACTTGACCTTGTATTTGTTAACGACTACCTTTCTCTAATGTGTCTAGGTACCCTCCTTTATCTCTTCCTGAGGATGTATATCATCCTACTTTAGAGATTACAATGTTCAATTGTAATCGTCTCATTTCGTGCTCATCAGCCAATAAGCCCCGCCTCTGCTTTCGCAAAGGAAATTATTCATTGCTGAATTAGCTTATTTATGCAACCGATTGATCTTTCTTATATGACTCGGTTGATATGAATACTGCTATTTGTATAATCTACTGAATAATGAGGAAGACACTCGTTTTGTCGACCATTAATAAATAAATAAATAAATTCCAGTGTTTCTTTGTTTCAAGCTTCGCAACCTCTACTAATAGGAACGAGCACATCTGTTTTCCTATCCAATCGCTTCCGCCAACTGGCAAAGGGGAAGAAACAAAGCAGCAATTAGCAGTTCCGTCCGCAAGTACCTCCAGAACTTCTTAGTCTCCAACAGCAGCCCTTAGAGTCAAAAGGGAAACATCGTCCCGGACTTACAGTGAATCATCCGCGTCCACGCCAAGGGGAATTGTTAAGGCACATCTTAGTTCGAGGCCAAGTCCACTGATAAAAATCAGTCGCCCGCCGTCCAAAGCTAAAAGCGAAGCATCCCTGACCACTGCAGTCGGACTCACTAAGGCAACCATTACCACAGGAACTAGTCCGATTTCCACGCGAGCGAACACCAAAACGTCCCAAAATATGACATGCGGCTTTAATCAAGTTTATTGCTGTCACCGATAGGCTAAGTCAGTTTGAGGCAAAAATAAACACTCCTGGAGGCTCTGACCCGTCTCTCAACACGTGCCAGGTCCGACGGGACCAAGTGCGAGCCTTGTGGGACAAGGTTGAAAAAGACTACGAGGTCGGCTCAACAATAATCTCGGAAGCCGGTTCAATGGAAACCATTTCAGTCATGCAGTCCAAGTACGACTATTGTTACTCGGTATATGAGAGATGCGCCGCTTAACTTAGCGAGCAAATCGATACTGCTAACGCCCAAAATAGAGCATCCGCTCAGTCCGACATATGTTCCCACCGGCTGTCGCTTACCTTCTTGCGACACAGAAATCTGCAGCGGAGATGACATACGTTGGCCCACATTTCGAGACCTCTTTACCTCAATTTACATAAATAATCCTAGGTTATCAGAGGTCGAGAAATTATTCCATCTCAATGCGAAAACCAGCGGTGAGGCTCAGGCGATTGTATCGAAGTCACCTTTGATTAACGATGGCTTCCGATCAGCCTGGGCCAATCTGACTGAGCGTTTTGAAAATTGTTAGTCAGCAGCCAGGTCAAGGTTCTTTTCAACCTGCAGTCAATCTCCCAAGAGTCTGGAACGGCAATTAAGGAACTTCGGAGCACCATTCAAGGTTGCTTAACAGCTCTGGAGTTATCCGAAATTGACATAGAAAACTGGGACTGTATCCTCGTGTTCCTGTGTTCCTCCAAATTACCTAAATTAACACTCTCCTTATGGGAACAGTCCATCTCGAGAAAAAACGACATCTCATATTGGCTTGAGATGAACGCCTTTCTCTTAGAACGCTATCGCACTCTAGAAGCCATAGAAGAGCTTAGGACAAGCGCAAGTACTCCGGCGCACTCCAGAATTGTTCACACAGAACCTCCTACCACTAGAAGGCTCATTTGAGAATAAGGTCGCTAACAAGCCGCAAGCCTGCAAATTGTGCTCCAGGGAGAATCTCCATATCCGTCTGTGCCCACAATTTCTCCAAATGCCCGTCAGCGAACGGGCAACTTACATCAAACAGCAAAAACTAGGTTTGAACTGTTTCGCTAGGGGTCATCAGTTAAGGGATTACAGAAGTGCTCACAATTGTTTTACGTGCAAGGGTCGTCACAATACGCTCTTGCATCGTAGTGACACTCCACTATTGGGCCCTGATGTAGTGTCCATGCCACAAGCAACAGCTCCCTCCAATCAATCCATACAGTCCACTCCATCCCAACAAACGAATGTTCACAATTATGTTGCAACTAACACCCACGGTGTTCTCCTAAGCACGGCTGTTATATATGTTCGCCATTTGAGTGCAAATTATACAAGTCGTGCACTGATCGACTCGATCAGAGGCAACATTTATTTCCGAGCGACTCTTCCACCTGATAAAGCTGCCGTACAAATCCGTACAGGCACAAGTATCGGGATTAAATCAAGCTGTTGCAGCCCAGCCTCGCAAGCTCTGCCATTTTAATATTGGCTCTCTCGAGGCATCAGCTTACGTCCTACCACATTTGGCAGGGAATCTAACATCGTGTTCGATCCCCCAAAGTTTATTGACCACCCTGCCAAAACTCCAGTTAGCTGACCCTAATTTCCACAAGGGCTCGCAGATAGATGTGCTGATTGGCGCTGATATCCTACCGTCCATACTAACTGGCGGCTCCCATCCTAATATATGTGGCACGTTGCTGGGCCAGGAAACTATTTTCGGCTGGATTTTAACAGGCCCAGTTTCAAAGACCGCATCCACCGCAATCTCGTCATTCTCGACTCGAATATCTGTCTCTCAAGAAGAACAATTAAACATCATTCTCACAAAATTTTGGGAGGTGGAGGACATTCCAGTCAAACTGGTAAAGAGCTCCGACTCTTTCTGTGAGAGTAATTTCATCCGAACAACAACAAGGAACGAGAATGGCAGATATGTAGTCACCCTACCTTTCCGGGAACCTAATCACATAGACTTACATAGACATCCAAGATCTATCGCACTAGCTCAGTTTCTATAGAACGAGAATCGTTTAAAAAGAAACCCTCCTTTGAAAGAGCAGTACGACTCCGTGATTCGGGAGTACTTCGACTTAGGTCATATGACACAAGTCTCTCCAAACAGCAACCCCAATAATTTTTACCTGCAAAAACGAGAGTCGCGCCAGTTAAGACGGTATCACTACCACGCTTAGAGCTGTGTGGCGCCGTCCTTCTTTCCGAGCTCACCACGGCTCTTATTCCTCAGCTCCCCATCCAGAGTAAAGAAAATTTCAATTGGACAGACTCCACTATTGTTCTTGCCTGGTTGGATAAACCTCCATGCAAATGGTCTACCTTTGTGGCTAACCGGGTAGCCAAGATATCATCAACCAATGGCAAATGGTCCCATGTTCGATCCGAACATAACCCAGCTGACTCAAGTGTCTCTCCAAACAGCAACCCCAATAATCATTATTTGCCGCATCATGCTGTTTTTAAGCCCGACAGCACCACAACAAAGGTTCGCGTTGTGTTTAACGCCTCCAGCCCGTCTTCCAATGGCAAAAGTCTAAATGATATCCTACACACGGGACCAGTACTCCAATCCGATCTGACGATTCAGATACTAAAGTGGCGATTCTACCGCTACGTTTTCAATGCCGATATAACTAAGATGTATCATCAAATCCAGGTCGATCCATGACATACGCCCTACCAACGAATACTATTTCGCAATGAGAACGAAGAACTTTGCGACTCCGAACTCAATACAGTTACCTTTGGGGTAAACTGTGCTCCATACATCGCAATCCGGGTCCTCCATCAACTTGCTCGTTATATACGAGAACAATGTCCCATCGCATCCGATATAATTGAAAATGATATGTATGTCGATGATGTTCTAGCAGGGGCACACACGAAGCAACAAGCAATTTCAGCCATTGCAGAACTCCACATGGCACTCGACAGAGCCGGGTTCCCTCTAAGAAAGTGGACATCCAACACAAAGGAAGTGTTAAAAGGCATACCAAGGGACCACTTACTGTGTGCGGATTTCTTAGAAATCGAAGAGGCCAGCGTCGCTAAAACGCTAGACATTCGATGGCAAGCCACAACAGACCAGTTTTTCTTTGCTCCGTCCAAAATGGTATCTCAGCCTTCGCTCACTAAACGTGAAGTACTATCACAGATTGCGAAATGGTTCGATCCTGCTGGATGGCTAGCAATGATTTTTATGCAAGGGATCTGGCTCCAAGAACTGGGGTGGGATGATTCTCTAACGGAAGATCTCGTTCAACGTTGGCATGACTTCCTAACCGACTATCCCTCTCTCGAAGAGATCCGTATCCCAAGATGGGTCGATTTTCAGCAAAAGGCAAAGGTGCAGTTTCACGGCTTCTGCGACGAATGTTCATGCCAGTTCATTGCTAGTCTGAACAAAGCATTGACTGAGCCTCACTCAGTGTGAGAGAGTCACTCAGTGAGGAGAGTCACTCAGTGAGACAGACTAACTCACTGACGAGACTCACTCACTAATACGATCCCAGATACGCTCGACACTCTCCTTATGGTCTCCATTCCACCTCCATAACTACAACCAAAATTATGTCAAATCACTTAAAATTCAGAGTTTGTTATATGCAGCCGAAAAATTTCTAATAAAGTGCCAACCTGAGGATTATTTATATGACGCCACCCCACATACAATTAAGTTTATTTAATAACTACACATTCATAATGTTACGTTATTTCTTTAAGAAGGAATGTTTAGTGTGTATTTGCCTTAAAAGAACACCCAGTATTCATATATAAAGTATGTGGCACTTTGTTGCATACAATAACAAATGTACTTTAAATAAACCCAGAGCCATTTTTCGTATTACTAGCCCCTCTAGCTGACCGTTTATGTTTACGCTTCATATCTCACGCTCCGTCTGCGCGCATTCCATGAGCAATATGTTTATGCTCACTTATACAGGCATAAGCTAGGTACTCACTCTCCCTCTCTTTGTAGCTGTTAACCAATAACAGTATAAGAACACATATGTATCCATAGGCTAAGCTCATGACTTTAATTTTGAATAAATTCATTCTCAACCTACAAACCAAACCGCACTTGACGTGCAAGTGTTTTGACTTATAAAAATATATCACTCATCAATTGACATTTAATTAATATAACGCTAAGGATATTACGGAGGATATTACATGGTGACCGTGACATGGTCACGAATCCGTGCCTGGAGGCAGTAGACCAGGTGATAAAGGAACTTCATCAACAAAGAGGCCATCTATAACATCTGACGACGGCAGAACTTGGACATTGAGCGTCCCGTACTCTGAGGGAGTAGAGAGTGAGTGTTATGGTTAATAAACGCGGTGGCTTTAAAAATAAAATACAAAAAAGAATAGCGCACTTAAGGTGGCAGCTATACACAAAAATGCCGACACCCCCATGGTCGACAGCTCAGAAGTAGTACAAACTGAGCTCGACTATCAGCAAAATTAAATTAAGGAGAGAACCAAACACCGCTACTCACTCGAATATAAAAATTAGAATAAACAAAACAACCACTAATAAAGTTCCACCCATTGTCGCAGTCAGCTTGCCGGAAGTCAAGAGAATGTGTCCACAGGATTGCAAAGGCCCGCTTGTAATATTAGTAATATTCAAAATTTTAAACTCAAAATAAGCCACATGTCATAAGATCTTAAATAGATAAGCGAACAAAATTTTCTAAGTAATAATTTGTTAAGATCTAAGAGAAACAGTAAGACATTTTAATTAAAATGGGTTCGATCGAATTCAATGTTAAAATATCAGCCGCTAACGATATTAATAACGTTAAAGTAATAGATCATAGGGAAAATTTAGAAGATATTGCAATTTTATTACTAATTATAACCACTGTGTCCACCATTTAATTTGGACTACAAATTTATGCAATGCACAATAAAAAAAAAAAATCCAATAATTTTAGACATTATTGAAACTATAATAGAAATAAACAAACAACAAATAAATAAAGACAAGTACGAAAAGTCTTAGAAATGTGTCAACAGAGACACAACAATCAAAGTAGATACGTTAATATTTCATATTAATACGTTAATGTGTTGTATTGTATTGGATACAACAATATTGATGATATTGTTACCAAATACACCGATAAACTTAAAACAGAACATGGGAAGCAGTGCCAAAAACTTATTTTTATTTATTTATTTATTTTATTTATTAATGGTCGACAAAACGAGTGTCTTCCTCATTATTCAGTAGACTACACATACAATACATAATGGAATTATATGCTAAAAGCCTAGTTAGATAACACAGTTCTCTAAATAGCATCACCGACCGATGGAGGTGTTTTAGTTGCCAGTCCGGCCAGCTGTGCCCCTTTTCACAGCTAAATTTGTCAGTGACGCTATTAGAGCCTACATCTAAGCAGAAGGGTGTAAGTAGGAAAAAGTGTTTGCTATATTAATTAATAAAATACAATAAATAAGAAAAAAGAAAGTAAGAAGATTGTTAATAAAGTAAAGAAATTTAAGCTAGATATATAGAGTGTTAAGTAGATAGGACAGAGAGAAAAGTAATGGGAAATCACCGACCCGGTGGGGGAAAATTTACAGCCTGTCCGGCAAGCTATGCCCCTGCTCATAGCTGGGAATGGTCAGTGACTTCCCGAAGGTATCCTGAAAGCAACGATTTTATTAGGGTAGAGAAAGTTCTATAGAGAAAACGTGATGCAAACTATTATAATTTTTACATAGCACGCGAAAAGCATTGTGCATAGCGTAGTCTGTTGTGCACGTAGACAGGAATAAGGGGCGGTAATTTCTGGTTGGTCTAGACGGAACAGAGAATTGAAGACGCCCTAGCAGAAAAGGAGAATCTATATCGCCAATAATCAACTTTTGTAGAAGGACAACATCGAGAATTGTCCTACGGTTGGTTAACGACGGAAGGTTAAGAAGAAGAAGCCTGCTGGATTAGGATGGCAACCGAAGATTAGGGTCCCAATTTAAACCTCGTAAGGCAAAAAGCAGAAATTGCTTCTGAACAGATTCAATACGATCCTGGCTATTGTTATACTGCGGAGACCAGATGCAAGAGCAGTATTCAAGGATAGGGCGAACAAGAGAGATGTACAGAAGTTTCGTTATAAAAGGATCGTTAAACTCTTTAGACCATCGTTTAATGAATCCAAGTACACCTTTTGCCTCATTAACGATGGTATCTATGTGAAGATTGAAACAGAAGAAAAAGAAGTTGGCAAACTTGAAGATTTACGCTTCAAGTTTACAAAATTGTAAAACTGTCTCGGATTTTGGGCAAATTTCCTTTTACAACGAGTTAGATAATTCTCATAGCATTGAGAATTCAGAAGTTCGACTTGGCTATGGAATATTTAGCCAAGTCTGTACACGAACCAGACTTTTTAAACTTTTTAAAATATTTAGATTTTACGTTTTTGAGATGTGACAATCTGGGAGTAAACCAGGGTGGTTTTGAAGAAGTAGTCGAAGGAATTGACTTGGGAATGG
This sequence comes from Drosophila littoralis, assembly GCA_018903485.1. Taxonomy (NCBI): domain Eukaryota; kingdom Metazoa; phylum Arthropoda; class Insecta; order Diptera; family Drosophilidae; genus Drosophila; species Drosophila littoralis. Next base: position 362,384 of record JAEIGF010000021.1, on the reverse strand, counting down.
TCATATCTAAGAGGGAGTTTAGGGTGCTATAAAAAAGTAATAGCAGTATTCATATCAACCGAGTCATATAAGAAAGACCAATCGGTTGCATAAATAAGCTGATTCAGCAGTGAATAATTTCCTTTGCGAAAGCAGAGGCGGGGCTTATTGGCTGATGAGCACGAAATGAGACGATTACAATTGAACATTGTAATCTCTAAAGTAGGATGATATACATCCTCAGGAAGAGATAAAGGAGGGTACCTAGACACATTAGAGAAAGGTAGTCGTTAACAAATACAAGGTCAAGTGTTCTATTCAAATGATTAGAAATTGAATTGATTTGAAACAACGAAAGATCAAGCATGCACTCCATAAAATCATGCTGGGCTAAGGGCACTAGATAATTTTCGGCAGTGAATAATGACCAAGAGATGTTCGGCAAATTAAAATCACCCAACACAATAAATAGGTCATTATCACGCACGTGTGAAGAAACTTCTTTAATACAAGTAATATGTTTTATATAAACTTGAATATCAGAAGAAGGAGGAACATAAGAGCATGTAATATAGGATCTGTATCTATATCTAGATCTATATCTGACTGGAGAGTGGCTTTAACGGCAATTAACACCCCACCACCTCGAGTCGGCCGATCATTTCTATGCAAAATAAAACTATTCGAAAATACCTCAAAATCGGATATGGTTGAATTTAAACATGTTTCGGAAAATGCTATTATATCCGAGTCGAAGGAAGTACTGGCCATGAAAAGATTTTTAAGCTTTGATATAAGACCTCTGACATTCTGATAATGAATACAGATTTGGTCGTAAGATGAAGTTAGTTTTTTGGTACCCTATATTGAAGGGACTGGAAGGGTGACAGGCTGGTTACGCTTTTTTTGCTTGAACTCGTGAACAATCATGTGTGGAGGCCAAAATTTGGGATCACAAATGATTGGGAACATACCATGTGAAACATTTATTTTGAATGATGATATTTCACGAGGGGTGGAGAAATTAAATTTGGTTATTGACACGCTAGCACAAGATTTGCTAGCAATATAGGCTGCCAATGACTCAGAAGTGGTGTCCGATGAAAGTCGAGACACAAAAACTTGCCTACGATGGGCAACAACCGTTAAAGTAGGTGCTAATGGGGCTGCAGGTAGTACAGGAGATGGAGCTAAAGAGGCACCATGATTGTGTTTAACAATCTGGGCAAGATTACGCGGAGGTCTACCTTTGCGGCCAGGAGCTGACGGGGCTGAGGCAGTTTGAATAACTGGGACGGTATCAGGTACGGGCTCTACTGGAACTACTATAGGGGATGAAACGGGGGAAATTGGGCAGTCGCTTGGGGAAGGCGATAAAGACAACATTGGAGATAAATCCATGTTGCTAGGTAGGGACAAGAAAGGCGTAGGTGTCTGAACAGACGTAGACGGCAATTGCAAAGTTGAGGCTCCAACCGGCGATTGGTTGGAGACTCAAATTTATAATTGGCAAGCAACTCAAAACTCGAGTCAAAATTACTCGACAGTTGCTTAGCCACATTATTAATTTAAGAATTGATTTCTCACAGAATTATACATTCTGGAGAAATCAATTTGCTTGTCGATGCAATCTGGGCACGACCAACGCAAGCCACCGAAGCCCTTCTTGGCACGCCGAAGATTTAATACCCTTGCAGACCGAAGCTTTTCTATTAAGTGCGAATTTCAGCTTTTTGGTCTGGCTTCCGTTCATGTCCATGTCAAAATGTGATCGAGAGCGAACAGCCGAAGAATATTTCTATATATATATATATATATATATATTTTTTGATCCATCACACAAAAGATTAATTTATCAAGTTTCTAAGCTATTGATAACGAAAATACCATCGTGGTAGCTATATGCCGTGTCATACATCTGGGCTCTTTAATTGTCCAGTCCGTTAGTCGAAAATACCCAATCTATTTCGGTTAGCTGTTTTGTTGTAGGTACCCCACGCAAAAGAGATGATATACCAAGCTCGTTCAATCTAATTTCTAACTGGTCTCGAATTGAAATCTCCCAAAATAACTATTTAACTGTGCCTATCAAGCTCCTGCTCTAAGTGTTCTAAAAATAATATACGAAATTCGGAAAAGGAGAAGGACGGGTTTCTATAAACAACTACATATTTGGTATCTAAGTGTTGAAATATAAGAAATAATATATTATGTTCCAGATTAATATTAACCACAGACAATATTTCAGCACTTTGTGCAATGTACGACTTTGCATAAACAATTATACCACCTGGTGGTCTAGTACTACCGATCGTTCCTATGGCAGCTATATGCTATAGTGGTCCGATCCAGCTGGTTTTGACATATGTGCTGCGTGCAACAGAATAAGGGACTTCTGCAAAGTTTCATTAAGATAGCTTTAAAACTGAGAGACTAGTTCGCATAGAAACAGACAGATGGACAGACGGACATGGACTCGGATGTTGATGCTGATCAAGAATATATGTACTTTACGGGGTCGGAGATGTCTCCTTCTATGCGTTACACATTTGACGACAAAATTATAATACTCTCTGCAAGGGTATAAAAATCACAACTGAATTATCAGGATTTGGCGAAGGTTCTATATTTTCAAGAGGTTTAGCATTTGTACCTTTCACAGGTAAATATATAATTCCGCACGACTTCCATTTAGTCGAACGAAATTTTCCAATACCTTGTAAAGGCATTTTAGGAAAAGACAAAAAAAAACGAGAAAGAAAGGCTATCTTCGGCACGCCGAATATCTAATACCCTTGCAGACCCAACCTTTTAATAATGCTCATAGTGCTTTGCCCGTATCTAAGAAGCACAGGGAAAATAGTTAATGCCGAGTTTGGTCAAGATATTTTGATAAACAAAAAGGTTTTTAATCAAAAACCTAGTTTTCGACCGATCGCTCCTCTGGCAGATATATGATATAGTAGTCCGATCTTAGGAGCTTAGTAAAACTAATAAATGCCGAGTTTGGTCAATATATCTTGATAAACAACATTTTTTTCATACAAGAACTAAATTTTCGACCGATCGTTCCTATGGCAGCTATATGATATAGTGGTCCGATCTTAATAGGATTTTGCATATATATGAGGAGCACAGTAAAACTAATAAATGTAAATGCCGAGTTTGGTCAAGATATCTTGAAAAACAAAATGTTTTTTTCATACAACTTAATTTTCGACCGATCGTTCCTATGGCAGTGGTCCGATCTTAATTGGATTTTGCATATATATGAGGAGCTTAGTAAAACTAATAACTGCCGAGTTTGGTCAAGATATCTTGATAAACAAATTTTTTTCATACAAGAATTAAATTTTCGACCGATCGTTCCTATGGCAGCTATATGATATAGTGGTCCGATCTTAATAGGATTTTGCATATATATGGGGAGCATAGCAAAACTAATAAATGCCGAGTTTGGTCAAGATATCTTGATAAACAAAATGTTTTTCCATACAAATACTTACTTTTCGACCGATCGTTCCTATGGCAGCTATATGATATAGTAGCCCGATCTTAATAGGATTTTGCATATATATGAGGAGATAAGTAAAACTAATAAATGCCGAGTTTGGTCAAGATATCTTGATAAACAAAATTTTTTTCAAGTTTACTGTAGAATATCTAAAGGGAAAAGATAATTTAGTTACAGACGTCAAAGTACATATGTAATTGTCCGAAATGAGAAAAAGCTAAAACAACAAAGCACACTAAACACCTATGTCAATAACGGAAACACCAACAAACGCTTTCCGTCAGGGTAATTGTTGAGAATGGTAACGAGTATGCAGTAACACTAATTTGTGATTTAATAAAATACCTAGTTGCCATTGCGATCCCAAATAAGAATGCAAAAACTGTCGCTAAAGCAATATTCGAATCTTTTATTCTGGAGTACGGTACAATGGGTACAGAATATAAGAATTCAATAATAACGGACATATGTAAATACCTAAAAATATATAATATAACATCAACAACACACCATCACCTCACAGTTGGTACTGTTGAAAGAAGCCACCGAACGTTTAATGCGTACATACGTTCCTATATAGCAGTTGATAAAACTGATTGGGACACATGGCTTCAATACTTCCTTTATTGTTACAATACAACCCCATGACACATGATTATTGTCCATATGAGCTAATTTTTAGCAAAAACCTAAACATACCAAAACATTTTAATAGCATAAATCAAATAGAATCGCTTTAAAATGTAGAACATGTGTGCTAAGGAATCTAAATATAGATTAGAATTAACATAGAAAAGAGTAAGAATTATGATAGATAAGCACAAGCAGAAAAATAAGGAACTATATGATAGGAAAACATTAGACATTAACCTGCATATAGGAGATAAAATACTTTTAAAAAATGAAGTAGATCATAAATGAGAAAATAAATACCTAGGACCATATACGGTAGTAAACATAATAGAATAAGTAAGAGGTTCTAGTCGGGAGCTTCCGACTAGGGAATACCCTGAACCCTCTTATTCGAACACCAAATGGAGCTCGTTTGAATTAATAAAGATAAATAAAAAAAAAAATTCCATTGGCAGGGTATGAATTCGCAACTGACCGCATATTTACTTTCCCCGCTAGGTCTCGAACTCGCGACAGACTGCACCACTTGCCACTGCCTCTACTCAACATCCACACTAATAATTGAGTATTATTGAGAAAAACCCAATAAAAATAGCCACACAGAAAACAATCGCAGTGAAGACAGAATTCCAAGCTTGGAAACGGAGTAAGTTATCGTTTATCGGAAACAAACTCGATCTGCGCAGGCACTAGGAGCACCTACATCTAAGATCTAGCTCTTATAGGTTCTGAGATACTTGCGTTCATACATACGGAAAGACGGACAAACGAACGGACGGACGGACAGACGGACATGGCTAGATCGACTCGGCTATTGATGCTGATCAAGAATATATATACTTTATGGGGTCGGAGATGTCTCCTTCTATGCGTTACACATTTCACGACAAAATTATAATACCCTCCGTAAGGGTATAAAAATCACAACTCAAATATCAGGATTTGGCGAAGGCTCTATATTTTCAAGAGGTTTAGCATTAGGGGTAAATATATAATTCCGCACGTCTTCCAATTAGTCGAAAAAAAATTTTCCAATACCTAGTGATGGCATTTTAGGAAAAGACTTTACAAAAATCAATTCAATTGTCAATTAAATTTTACACAACAGCGATTCACTAATACTCCGTCCGAATAACTTAAATTTTGCAATAATATTATCAAAATTCCATACTTGTGAAAATAATGCCACAGTTCTACCAGCTCGTTCTGAAGTAGACTTCTTCAAAAACACCCTGGTTTACTCCCAGATTGTCACATCTTAAAAACTTAAAATCTAAATATTTTAAAAAGTTTAAAAAGTCTGGTTCGTGTACAGACTTGGCTAAATATTCCATAGCCGAGACAGTTTTACAATTTTGTTAACTTGAAGCGTAAATCTTCAAGTTTGCCAACTTCTTTCTTTCGGGATGGATAATTATAGAAATAATTAACTATTTATTTCTTGTGTTCAAAATTGTTTTGTATTTCTTAAAGTTACGAGAAGCAGGCAGACCCGAATTGGTCTGTGCTTATTATTTAAGAACAATAGTTTATATATAGGCAAGCGAACCCGAATTAGTACGTGCCAATTTTAGCGAAGCGACAATTATTAGTTATAATTTTGAGTAATGCAAGTGGCCGATGCGTACCAAATGCATGAAGCGAACGAACTTAACTAACTCGATGCGCAGCATCGAGGCCTTCGCATAAGTAAAGCTAGGGCAATAAAACGATCGTTACAGCGAAGAGCGGCAGCTCTATGTAACTGAATTCTTAAGAGCGAAATTTAGGCAATTGCTTTGCAGAGCGAGTATTATAAGACAAAATTAAGATGCTGCTCTTATCAGTTGCGAGGTCGCTCCAGTTGTTTTGGCTGCGTAACCAGACATTCTCCCCCGTTGGAAGGCATGGGCTTTCAACAGATTCCTTGATGGGCAATAGGCATAGCTTGTTTGCAGCTCTTCTCGTTTCTCCTGTTGCGGTGCGCAAAATGGCTACTCGAGCGACTCCATCCTTTCCCACGATTAACTCTGTGATTCTCGCCAGTGGCCACCTTAGAGGCGGCAGATTTTCATCCTTTACGAGGACTATGTCGTTGACGCATAGGCCTGGGTTTGGAGTACGCCATTTGGAGCGCTGCTGAAGCAGTGTTAAGTATTCTTCACGCCAGCGAGACCAAAACAGTTGTTGGAGGTATGTTACGCGTTGCCAACCATCCAGACGATTGAATTGAAGGTGCGTCACATCAGGTTCAACGAACGATGAGCTGGGTCCACCAATCAAAAAATGAGCTGGAGTGAGCACATCTAGATCTGCTGGATCTTCTGAAAGAGGAAACAATGGCCTGGAATTAATTATCGATGCTATGTGGCAGACTAGGGTGCGAAACTCTTCGAAGTTGAGAACACAAGATCCAACAGCACGATAAAAATGATGTTTCGCTGTCTTCACTGCTGCTTCCCAAAGGCCGCCAAAATGCGGTGAACGAGGAGGTATAAATTTCCAATCAATGGAATCAGCCATGCAAAATTTATGCACTGACTCAATATGATTGCGACTTATGACTTATCCGACCATATCTGAGATGGCCTGCCTCGAGTCGATATAAACCTCTTAAGCGCATTCAAGAATGAAGCTGTCGACAGATCCTTGACCAGTTCCAGGTGAACCGCTTTAGTCGCGAAGCAGACGAAGACAGCCATGTAACATTTGACTGGAGCTTTATTTCGTACGTCTGGCTTATAGAAAAATGGTCCACAATAGTCAACGCCAGAGACTTCAAAGGCTCGACAAGCAGTCAAACGTTCTTTGGGCAGATCAGCCATTATATGCTCTATTAATCGAGGCTTGGCACGAAAGCATCTCACACATTTTCCAACCACCTTGGATACGGTCTTCCTTCCACCAATCGGCCAATACTGCAACCGAATATGAGCAAGAAGTGCCCGTGGACCAGCGTGTAAGTCCCGATTGTGAAATCGTGTGATGACTGAGTCTGTGATGGGATGGTGAGACGGGAGAATTATTGGATGGCGAGCGTCGAAATCCAGCGAAGAGTTTTTCAAGCGCCCATCAACTCTAAGAATGCCGAAATCATCCAAAAAGGGTTAAGTGATGCTATACAACTGGACGGTTTAACAACTCTTCTCGATTGCAATGATTTGATCTCTTCCCACAGGTGTGCTCTCTGGACGAGCCTTAGTAAGAGTTGGGTCCCATGTTGTATATCAGACACTGTTAGTCCAGGATGCCTGCTTCTGTGTATGAATTTATAAATATATCCGAATATACGCTGCATTGTCTCAAATGAGTTGACGTATTTTCAAGTGGCAGTTATATCAACGAAGGGAGATGACGCAATAAGGACCCTTTTTTTAAGTTCGAGTTCTGTCCTTTCTGACAAGCAAGAAGCAGGCCAGTCCAATTTGTTTTTAACTAGAAATTCTGGGCCGTTGAACCACAGTGACGATTGATCTAATTCACTGGGCGTAGATCCTCTCGATAGTATGTCTGCCGGGTTGAGTGAAGTAGGCACGTAACGCCATTCCATGCCATTACTTAGCTCTTGAACTGCTGTGACGCGATTAGCCACAAACACATTGAGCTTGCAGGGCTCGGTCCTTATCCAGGAAAGGCATACAGAAGAATCCGACCAACAGTAGAATTTTCCATCGAACAGATTCATTTTAGATATCTCACGCATGAGATTAGATAATAAGACGGCGCCACAGAGCTCTAGCTTTGGAACTGTGATTGTTTTCAGAGGAGCTACACGCGATTTGGAACACAACAACTGACAACTGGCTGATGTTCGTCGAGAAAGGACGTAGGCACAGGCCCCATATGCTTCGATGCTGGCGTCGCAGAAACCGTGAACTTCTAACTCTGCTGCAGGTATTGACACGAGTCGAGGAAATTTAAGAAACTGTGCCTTCTCAAAACTGCAGCAAAGATCATGCCAAGCTGTTGCTAGTGATGATGGCAAGCTCTCGTCCCACTCAAGCTTCTCCTTCCAGATCTGCTGCAAAAGATTTTAGCCTTGGCAATTACCGGCCCTATGAGTCCAAGCGGGTCATACAAGCGAGCTATGGTCGATAGTATTGATCTTTTGGATGGTTTAGATCTCTGCTGAATGGACGAAAAAGAAAACAACAACCGATCCGACGCTGAGTCCCAAGCGAGTCCAAGAGTTTTGGTGATGTCGCTACCATCATCAAACTTTAGAGAAGATTCTCTGTTCTCTACGGGTGTCCCTTTCAGTACAGCAGCATTGTTTGAGCACCACTTTCGCAACTTGAAGCCCCCACTTGCCAAGATTCCAGCCGTCTGATTAAGAATTTCCTTTGCTTCTTGAATTGAATCACCCCTGAAATGAGGTCATCAACGTAGAAGTCACGCCGCAAAATCCGAGATCCAATTGGAAAATTAGTTTCCTCATCCATAGACAGCTGATGCATAGCACGGATAGAGAGGAATGAAGCTGGCTTTGTTCCGTATGTAACTGTATCCAGCTTAAAAATCTTTATATCCTGTTCTGGCGAGTCTCGCCACAGAATGCATTGGAGAAAATCATCCGGTGCTGAAACGCGTACGCAGCGATACATTTTTCCAATATCTCCTGTTAGGGCGATCGGGAAATTACGAAAGCGAAGAAGGATATGAAACAGCGAGCTTTGAATAACAGATCCAGCCATCAATAGTTCATTTAATGAATAACCTGACGAGGTAGCTGCTGAGCCGTCGAAAACGACTCGCAATTTTGTCGTTGAACTGTCTTCTTTAAAGACACAGTGATGAGGAAGAAAGTATTGACAAAGTCCTATAGACTCTGGAGCAACAGGCGACATATGACCAAGATCCAAATATTCCTTTAGAAAGTTTGAATATTGAATCTTCAGATCTGGACGATTTTGTAGTTTGCGTTCCAGGGTCAGGAACCGACGAAAGGCTTGTTGGTATGACGTCCCCAGACATTCCAAACTTCGCTTGAAGGGTAAACGAACTGAATATTGGCCACTAGGCAATCTGATATGAGTATTTACGAAATGTTCTTCACAGATGTTTTCTTCCTTTGAAGTGGTAGGTTTACTTTCCAAGCAGGATTCTATCTCCCAAAATCTTCGAACCAATTCATCAGCACGTTCTTCAGAACTTGACTCAAGTTTGCCCGCAGTATGCTTTGCCATTAACATAGAACCACTCAAGCGTGGTCCGCCTCCAGAAACTACCCAACCAAGCCGTGTTTTTTTGAAGACACGGTAGTCCTGGGAGAAGCCTTATCTGGCCGATGCTGAGAAGGTCGTAAAACAGGCTACCTCCAAGTAGCAAGTCCACGCGTTGAGGTTTAAAGAAAGACGGATCTGCAAGTTTTATGTTATCGGGAATGTTCCAATTCGTCGTGTTGATAGTAAAACTCGGTTGACTATCAGTTATGTTAGGCGCTACCAGAGCTGTAAGGCATGTTGAGTATTCAGAGACTTGAGACTGTATTGAGATAGTGACCGTGTTTCCTTCTGTTTCAAAACGAGAATCTCCTAGACCAGAGACAATGGCTGAGGACTTGTGCTTCTTTAGCTGAAGCTGTTGAGGAAGGCGCGACGTTATAAGGTGAAGCTGAGAACCAGAATCCAAAAGGGCACGACAAGGTATCAAAGTGCCGGAGCGATTTTTAACAAAGATCAAAGCCGTAGCCAAGACGACAACATCACTACTGAAATACTGGGCAACAAGAGATGTGGAGGTAGATGGCGATGACTTAGCGAAAGAGGCATGGGCTATCGGCGATGAATTTGCAGGCTCAGTCAGCTGACCAGACGGAAATACGGAATTATTTAAATGCAGCAGAGAATGATGTTTCGCCCCGCAGGTCCGACAGCATCCAGAGCAGCATGATCGCAATTGATTCCTTTCTTTAGGCAATTCAAGCACAATGCAACTCGTTTTGCCTCCCTAAGCCGTAATGCAGGGGTCAAATTTCCAAATCGAGAACAATTATATATATTATGACCAGGGCTGTCACAAAAGACGCAGACAGGGGCGTCGTGGTTAGTGGCGATAAATGACGATCTACTGGTGTTAATTGCTCTAGTTTTTCCCACCTGATGGCTAGGGGCATAGCTTGCCATAGCAAAATTTACGGTTTCCATTGTTCGGCATCTCTGCTCCAGAAACGTAGCCATATGCTCCCACGATGGTATTAAGTTGACGAACGACGAATCCTCTATATGATATGAATATGAATTGGTCGGATAACTCCCTTAGCGACACGGCCGATCCACCTGCCACCCTCTTGAGCCCCAATATCTCAAGTATGTGTGCCTGAAAAACCAAACGTCTATTATTAAACCTTTTCTCCAATAAATTAAGTGCTATGGCATAATTATTGTTTGTTATTTCCAATGATCGAATCGCGTCCAGCGCTGTATCCTTCAGGCACGATCGAAGATGCTACAGCTTTTCGATATCTGCTAGATCAGGATGATTTTCTATGACGGTTGTGAACATAGAATAAAAGTCGGCCCATTCTGTGTAACCACCACTGAACGTAGGCAACTTTATTGAGGGTAGTGTCGGCGGTGCCTTAGCTCTAACTGTCTGCGAGGGCAGCACAGATTGGTCGCGAAATGTTGAGCAGGGCAATATTGAGACACGTTTCGCAATTTCACTCCGAACCTAAATTTCCATAGAAACTGCTAACTCGTCGAAGTCCTCACGCAATTGGTTACCGATTTCATCAAAGTCTAGTTCTTCTAGGCTAGTGTGAGTAATATCAAATGAGGTCTGAAGCCGCTCGATTTGCTTCAGCCTAACACTAAGACCGCACTCATCAATTGCACTAAGTGGCGAATTAGTTAGAGCATTTCGAAGTGTTTGCAAACTGTCATAAATTGAAATGGCTTTGCGCTTCAGAAAGGTCACCCTGTTTGCAGAGGGCACTGCATTAGAGGCATTATTTTCGGTTGCCATTAGAAGCGTGATAGAAAGCGCGTGCGAAACTAGCTGAGTAACTGACAACGGTGATCGCTAGTACATGCAACCCGTTCAAAGAACAATAGTTGTACAATAAGAACTTCGGCGAACGCAAGTGTCAAGCTATGTAACGAAGCAACGGCAATAGCTTTTACATAAGTACCGCACGAATGAGCAAAGACTTTAAGCGACCGAAAGAGTAGGCAAGGCGACGGCGATAAGTATGTATGTATATAAACTGCACAAAACGAAATGCCAGGTGGTGTCTTTTAAGATTATTGCTTTAATGTAAAGCAAATAATCTTACAACAACAAAAATAAAAATCACGTCGGGGTCACCAAAATGTTGCGCTATTGAGCTTTTTCAATAGCTTTCACAAATAGAAATAATTAACTATTTATTTCTTGTGTTCAAATTGTTTTGTATTTCTTAAAGTTACGAGAAGCAGGCAGACCCGAATTGGTCTGTGCTTATTATTTAAGAACAATAGTTTATATATAGGCAAGCGAACCCGAATTAGTACGTGCCAATTTTAGCGAAGCGACAATTATTAGTTATAATTTTGAGTAATGCAAGTGGCCGATGCGTACCAAATGCATGAAGCGAACGAACTTAACTAACTCGATGCGCAGCATCGAGGCCTTCGCATAAGTAAAGCTAGGGCAATAAAACGATCGTTACAGCGAAGAGCGGCAGCTCTATGTAACTGAATTCTTAAGAGCGAAATTTAGGCAATTGCTTTGCAGAGCGAGTATTATAAGATAAAATTAAGATGCTGCTCTTATCAGTTGCGAGGTCGCTCCAGTTGTTTTGGCTGCGTAACCAGACAGCTAGTAATGACTCTGAATCTGCTAACCTCTTTGCTAATTTTTTCCAATCGACTTACTTCTCAGTCTGTCGTAATAATAATTCTTATCCTTATACTATTTCTTCCTTTAGTTCTATACCTCCTCCTATTATTTCACACTCCTCTCTCCTTTTAGCTATAAACTCTTTAAAATCTTCTTACTCTCCTGGGCCTGACAATATTTCTAGTTGTCTACACAAGGAGTGTAGTTCTTCCCTTCTTTATCCATTGCAAAAGCTTTTTAATCTATCTCTTGAATCTTCTGTCTTTCCATCTCTTTGGAAAGAATCTTATATCATTCCTCTCCACAAGAAAGGTGGAAAGTCTGATATACAAAATTACAGGGGCATTGCAAAACGTTCCGCTATTTTTTAAATTATTTGAAAAAATAATCACTTCGAATTTGCAGCATTTCTTCAAATCAGTTGTTTCCCCTGTTCAACATGGATTCGTAAAGAATCGGTCAACTACGACCAATCTGCTTGAATTTACTTCCTTGGTAAATGATGCTTTTCTTTCGAAAATGCAAACTGATGTCATTTATACTGACTTCAGTAAGGCGTTTGACTCTGTGCACCATGACATTTTACTTTATAAACTTGACCGAATAGGTTTCCCTCCGTCTCTTTTGCTTTGGATTAGCTCTTACTTAAAAGGTAGGACCCAAAGAATAATGCTGAGGCAGACTACCTCTAAACAGGTTCACGTTACTTCTGGTGTTCCTCAAGGTAGTCATCTTGGACCTTTACTCTTTACTCTTTTTATAAATGATCTCCCCTCTGTTATATCACATGCCCGTGTACTCATGTATGTGGATGATGTGAAACTTATTCTATCATACACTAATCCCATACATCATTCTCGTCTACAAGACGATTTGAACGCTATGCAACTTTGGTGTTCGGCCAATCAATTGCATCTGAATTGTTCAAAGTGTATGTTTATGACATTTTATCGTACTACACCTTATCTTGTCAGTTATACAATCGACAAAACCCCTTTGCTACGTATACTAACAGTTAAGGATCTAGGCGTTCTTTTTGATTCTAAACTCTGTTTCAATCTTCACATAGATACCATCGTTAATGAGGCAAAAGGTGTACTTGGATTCATTAAACGATGGTCTAAAGAGTTTAACGATCCTTTTATAACGAAACTTCTGTACATCTCTCTTGTTCGCCCTATCCTTGAATACTGCTCTTGCATCTGGTCTCCGCAGTATAACAATAGCCAGGATCGTATTGAATCTGTTCAGAAGCAATTTCTGCTTTTTGCCTTACGAGGTTTAAATTGGGACCCTAATCTTCGTTTGCCATCCTACTCCAGCAGGCTGCTTCTTCTTAACCTTCCGTCATTAACCAACCGTAAGACAAAGGGTCTTTTAAATAAACCCAGAGCCATGTTTCTGGCCCACCAGCTGACCGTTTATGTTTACGCTGCATATCTCACGCTCCGTCTGAGCGCAATCCATGAGCAATATACTTATATATGCTCACTAATACAGGCATAAGCTAGGTACTCACTCTCGCTCTCTTTGTAGCTGTTAACCAATAATAGCATTAGAACATATATGTATCCATAGGCTAAGCTCATGACGTTAATTTTGAATAAATTCATTCTCAACCTACAAACCAAACCGCTCTGACGTGCAAGTGTTTTGACTTATAAATATATATCACTCAGCAATTGACATTAAATTAATATAACGCTAAGGATATTACGGAGGATATTACAAACACCCCAACTACCATTAGACATAATACATATGGACATATACACAATCAACAACAACAATGTACTATCAACAATAGATAAGTTATCAAGATTCGAAACAAGGTACACGGTATCGTATAGAAACAGTATAAATATTGTTAAATTAATCAGGCACTTTATGTGCACCTTCTGAATACCAAAGCAGATTGTTTGCGATCAGGGTGCAGAATTTACAGGAAATCTGTTTATTGATTTTTGAAAACAATGCGATATTACCAGACACGTATATAATGTACAAATGTTACTTCACGTTTTGTTCAAGAAGACTTCAAAAGAAACCTTCGTTAGAGGGTCCACATGGAAAGGGGTGATCTCGCGGTTAAGTCGGAGGGCGAATGGTCGTACATATCCCCACCAATCTTTACTACTGGCTTTCCTGTAGACCTTAGGCGCACAGCAGCGGTCGGGACCCTTTGATACCCTAGCTCTTCCGGTTTTGGGGTGGGGTGGCTGTGTCCGCAGGCCATCTTTACATAAACTTAATTATTATAGAGTCCCTGCTGAAATTAAATTGAGGAAGTTAAACTTCCATTTTTTCCATACCAAAAGTGGACAAAAGGAAACCAAAATCTAACTTACAGCGTAATAACTGTATACGGGAGGCTTCTTACAACTAGACAACTGTCTGATTTTTGCAGGATCTGAGGTGAAGTGCCAACCATGAATCTCTTCTGCCAGTTTTCGAGAGATTCCCTAATGTAAGCTAATCTATAACATTATGTCACTATGCCTCCCATTAATGAAAACTTAAGCGTTAAGCGTTGTGCCTTAAAACAATATATAGGCTTAATTTATTTTCTCTTATTTTGATGAAATTTTAACATTCTTGGTAAAACAAAAATTATTTTTTTGGTTCGTTATATTCCTACTAAACGCGATTTGCAACTGAACTAAGTTGGCATAATCATTTATTGATAAACGAAAGATAGATACTGCATTTCATTGGTTGTTTTTTGTTTTTTAAGCCAGCAAGAAAAACTTCGATCTTTCCTCATATCGTTTCTTAATAGCCGTTATTATTCTTATAATTGTTTCATATATCGTGCCAGTTGTATAATTAAAAAAAACGAATCGATGCTGTACGACGTTAGTCGGGGTACGTATTTATATATGGAACAAACATCGTTATTAAAGTCCTAACAAAATCATTCAAACAAAATTTTTGTTTTATTTTTGTATTTAAAAAAAAACATTAGTGGGCACATACTTTTATTAATTACTGTCACAAAGCAAATCAGCAGTTGATGCTACGTTCCTCCGCTTTAAACTTTCGAGTTATGCAAGGGCTTGAAGCGTGAAAAGCTCATTCTAACATATGCACGATTAATTGTTACTGATCAGCTGTTTTGTTATTATGTTACGTTATATATGTATATCTGAATGCATAATTAAATCCCAAACAAAAAGCGTGGTCGAAAGCTCTTTCGCTTGCAAGCATTGTCCAAGCGCGATCTGCACCTGTACACTATACTCAACTGAAAGCTCTATGTATGGACATATGTATGTTTGCAGATGCGATAACGCAATGAGAAAGCTTTCAGAACGCTGACACGCTCAAAAAAATGTAAGAGAGGAAGAAGGAAGTGTGGTGACTTACATGCAACGGCGGTGAAAGGCCTTCCAACGCTGGCGACGGTGTTGTTTAGTTCATGAGTTGTTGGTTGGTATGGTATAGATCTTCTCGATCTCGTTATTTTTATTTCTTTCTTTAATCAGGGGTGCACTAAAAGTTTGTTAATTAATTATGCATATATATATGTATATATGTTTTTTTTTTGTTATATTTGTTTTGCTGGTGCGGGCTTTCGTTTTTCTGCGTGAGAGCACTGCTGACTTGCCTTGAACACATTTGCTTGCGTACACACAAAAAAATTGAATAAAAAAAAATTTCAATATTTATAATTCCCTGCTAGAGGGTTTAACTCCTAAGGCACTGCACCTAATAATTTTAGAAAATTTGTTTTATTTTTTTTTCCTGCATATAAGTCGGTAGTTTTGTTGGCGTTCTATTTTGCACTAAGTTAGCGATGGGGATCCGGATGGGGTTGATGAGATCGCCATGAGCTTCAATGTCTCCTAGACCCGTCGGCTGCTCCAATCGGCACTGCAGACGTGCTTTAAGAATTAGCACTCTGTTGGCCAGAATATTAGCCCCTAACCCAGAATTATGCTGGTTGGCTGGGGCAGCAATTTTTTTTTTCTTAGTTATCTTATGGAGCACTAGCAACGATTCGGATGAGGATGATGGAAATAATCAGGCTCTATAAAATAACACTATTATTTTTCACGGTCTGAAAAAATATTATTATGGGCGCATAGCTTCTCCTCTTTTCCGTCCTCTCAGCTTTATAAGAAGCTGCTAAAAGTGAAGCAAAGATGAGATGCCCTTAGATAAGGGTTTTGGTTGTCCGTCACACGTGAGCGTCTTGGTTCACCGGGGATTGCGACAACGCAAGCAGTTCCCCTTCCGTGCCCAATTGTTCTCAAAAATATATATGGCGGATTTTACGCTGTTTTTCGTACCCAAAAAAAATATAATTATATCCGCGGGATTTTATAGGCTTCCGAAGAAAAAGCTCATGCTCCCGGAAGTTGGGGGTGATCTTATAAATATATGAGCGGTGCAAGCTTACGCTCGACTTTCTTCAAGCACATTAGCAAAAGCTTTAGTTGGTACCATACAAACGCAAGCTTTTGATTGTTACAACACAGGCGACATTTTTGTCGTAAACGATACGTGGTGGAACTGTGTTTATTTTCTTGGTTGGTTTCATCGACCATTACACCACCCGATAATCTGAGACGGTAGTTGGAAGATTAGCGGGAATTAGCAACGAATATCTTTTGCGTGATATGTTCCTAATTTACGCCGTTGAATTAAAACTAAAATAAAAACTACTGCCAAGCCTCTTCTTAATCCGACACTTGACAAATTGGTCCCAATTTCGCGTTAAAATTTTGCGAGAATTTGCTGACAGCAAAGTTCCGCCGAAAAACTTCTTGGCCATCCTTAAAGGAAACAGGCTTGGAACGTCAATTATATTGCGTCGCATTATTTTCATATGCTTTGCGAATATTGGCTTGGATATCTTTTCTAAGCAAGGCCAAATCATCTGTTCTTTGTAATGGCCGTATGGGCTCTTCTAAGAGACGATAATCTGCTCCATGAGTAATCATGTCCAGCCCAAAAAGAGCTTTATATGGGGAGCAACCCAAAGATTGGTGCAAGGACGATCTTAGTGCACACGAAATGGCCGAAATGTATCTATCCCATTCGGTTTGCTCCTTTTTAAGGTATGCACGGACTCTGCTAAGAGAGAACGATCTACTCGTTCTGCCGCATTGCTCTGGGGCGAGTATAACGCTGTATAAACGTGTTTGATGCCCAGTTCCGTGAGAAACGCATTAAAATCATTGGCTCGGAACTGTGTGCCGGTGTCACTAACCAGGGTCTCGGGCACTCCGAAACAGTGAAATACTTGCTTTAATAAAAACTCCTGAACAGAGGAAGAGGTGAATTTTTTTAACGGATGCAGTCAATGAAATTTACTAAAATGATCTAACATAAATGACCACTCTTGCTTCTTGGGTAGGGCCCCAATAAATCAATATAAAGCCTCTGGAATGGTCTACATGTAACGGATTGTAAGCCCATAGGTGGGCGAAGAACATAGTTGGGCGCTTTGGTTTCCTTGCACGTATCGCAGTTAAGAATGTAATTACGCACATCGTTCGCTAATCCAGGCCAAAAAAGATTTCTACGTAATTTCTCGATAGTTTTGTGCATCCCACCGTGAGACGAAATCACACTGTTATGAGCTTGCAGACTATTAGGAACCCATAATTTCCACACGCTGTTATCATGCGTTTTGTTTCCATTCGCATGTTCCGTTTTGATATAAATAAATTGATTAGATATTTTAATATCTAGAAATTTAGACTGCTGCAGAATAAATTTCTCTTTCAACTTTATATATTCTGGATCAAAGAAAGCAGCTGATTCTAAATCTAATAGAGGGCCATTTTCCAGTTCGGCCAATTCAGCCTCACCCAACCTCGATAACGCATCGGGGATGATGTGGTCTTTTCCTTTTCGGCTGCATTTTGTTGACGCATGGGCCACAACAGACTCGAGTGATCTGTAACCACTTCAAACTCCTGTAATTCTAAGTAGCACCTAAACTTTTCAATAGCCAAGATTACGGTCAGACACTCACGCTCCCTCACACTATAATTGCGTTGGGCGCGACTCAACTTTTTTGACATAAACGCGATTGGCATTTCGTCATTATCAGGTGAAAATTGAATAAGAACAGCCCCTATTCCATAATTGCTGGCGTTGCAATGAAGGTAGAATTTTTTTTGGAAATCGGGATTCTGTAATACAGGTGCAGTAGTAAGAATAGTTTTTAAGTTTTCCATAGCCTCTTGGGCTTCTGCTGGCCAAACAAACTTTTCCTTCGCGGCCAACACGTCCGTAATAGGGCACGTTAGCTCGGCGTAATTACATATAAAA
Source organism: Drosophila littoralis (assembly GCA_018903485.1). NCBI lineage: Eukaryota > Metazoa > Arthropoda > Insecta > Diptera > Drosophilidae > Drosophila > Drosophila littoralis. The sequence goes on along the minus strand of JAEIGF010000021.1, from coordinate 344,173 downwards.
CGTCGATACCAGCCGCATACTCCTAAGAACCCGCGAACCTGCTTAAGGTTTTTTGGCGCTTGCCAGTTAAGAATACAATCAATTTTTGCGGGATCCGTATGGATACCACCGCTTCCTATTACATACCCTAGATAATTAACTCTATTCACACAAAAATGACTTGTCAATGTTCAGTGTTAAGTTGGCTTTGCGAAATTGCTCTGCGAGACGGACCAACACTGAAAGATGAGCAGAAAAACTCTCAGAGACAATGCACACATCATCTAAGTACCCAAGAAGAAGAAGATCAGGAGGAATAATGTCGTCCATGAGGCGACACATGGTGGAGGGCGCATTACATAGGCCAAAAGGCATGACCTTAAATTGTTACAGCGGGCGACCATTTAACTCATTTACCAAGTTTTCATGCATTTGCAAATATCTACGCAACTGACCTACCGAATGTACTGGTTGATATAGCAACTTGTGGCGTGCTTCTGGAAGCAGATTGTTCTTCAAAATTTCGATTAACTCTTCCTCTTCTATACGAACCGACGATTTATCGATAAGAGAAATCACTGCTTCATAGAAGTTAGCGAAAGTTTTACCGTTTCCTTGCTTACGCGAACGTATTTGTTCTTTACTTGTAAATTCAGACCAATAATCTCTGTCGTAAGGAGGAGCAACAATCTGACCAGATAATGCAATCCACTTGTTTGTGGTATCGCCAAAACCACTCTCGAGCTCTGCCTACGAAAAGTACACGCATATGTTTGCACAAGGCATTTAAGTCTCCATCTAAAGTTTCGTCTGTGAGCACCTTTACACGATACATGAATTCATCCACAACGAATCTTCTAGCGCTATCAGCGTCCGTAGGGACTGGATATTTTTCAATGACATCATATTTGTTGTCATCCGGCAAAATTCCTTGATCAGTACACTTATGACCTAGAAAAGTCAGTTCGTGCATGAAAAATGAACATTTCACTGGATGTAATTTAAGTGTGTTGCCAACACAAGTCAAAACGTTTGATCATATAGTTTTCGGAACAACCGATGACGATTAAGTCATCCATGTAATCTAATCTAATCCAGAAATGGGTTTTCGGGATTTTTGTTATTTCTTCGTCCAAATTAGGTTCTGATGTGATGCGTCTAATAGTGTCGTCCTACTAAGTGCGTCTACGATAACATTTTGTGAACCCTTTTTATAAATTACATCGTAGTCGTATTCCAATAGTCTAAGCTTCCATCGGACTAATTTGGAGTTGGGTTCCTTAAAGCTCACTAACCAGGTTAATGGCTTTTGGTCTGTTACTATCTTAAATTATTGACCGAATAGATAGGGTCGAAAATACTTTATTGCCCAAATTATGTCAAGCATTTCCTTTTCGACGGTGGAATAATTTTCTTCTGTATCGGTTGGTGTTCGGCTTGCAAACGGAATTGGCTTATCAGATCGCATCTGTTGTTAGTATGAATGGATTCGTAAAGTCGGGGTAAATTAGTATTGGGTCGTTACAAAACAAAGGTTTTACAATAGTCATATGTTTCTATAAATTCATCATTTCATCATTCAACTACTTTCGCTTTCCCTTTTAATTGTTTAGTCAGGGGTTTCGTTATTTTTGCGAAGTCTTTTATAAACTTCCTGTAATAACCCATTTAACCCAAGGATTTAATTTCGTTTTGGAATTTTGCTAAAGGGAATTTTTTTAAAGCTTCTATTTTTGACGGGTTTTGTTTAATGCCATCTGGTGTTACAATGTGTCCAAGACATTCGATCTCTTTTTTTAGAAAATCGGATTTGTCCATTTGTAGTTTTAAATTTGTTTTCTCTGTTCTTTGGAAAACGGTCCGTAGGTGTTGTATATTGTCTTGTAGTGACCTTGAAAATACTATTATATCGTCCATATATACTAAACAGTGTATTCCTAGAAGGTCTCCAAGCAAGGTATCCATTACTCTCTGAAAGGTTGCAGGTTCATTAGTAAGCCCAAATGGCATTCTAATGAACTTAAATGGCTCCAAGGGGAGTGAAGCTGTTGCTTTGCTCGAGACTTGGAGCAGTGGACTCCCGGCCACCACGTAGATGCAGGCTCCATAGGCATCCACACTGGCATCGCAAAATCTACACTGGCATCGCAAAATCTATGTATTTCAACATCAGCTCCTTCGAAGAATACTACTCTGGGAAAAGATACATGGCGAATATTGCGATAACTGCTGCATAGCTCCCTTCAAGTCGTATCACGTGCAATCGGTAAGCTTTCATCCCAATTTAATTTGTCCTTACAAAGATGTTAAAGAATTATCTTTGCCTTAGTTATGACTGGCCCCAAAAGTCCAAGCGGATCATAAAAACGGGCAACAATAGACAGAACTGATCGCCTGCAGGGTTTAACAGGAGAATCAAGAACAGAAAATGAAAATAGCAACTGGTCGATTGCTGGATCCCATACAAGACCAAGGGCCTTGGTGACATCGCTTCCATCATCGAACTTCAAGAACTGTTCCCTTTCTTCATAAGCGATTCCATCGAAGACTTATTGGTGTCTGGAACACCACTTTCGAAGCTTGTAGTTTCCACAAGACAATATCCCAGCCGTCTTTCGAAATTTCTCTCTGGCTTCAGCAACTGAGATATGAAATCTTCAACATAAAACTCCTGCTTTATTGCATCCGATCCAATTGGAAATGCATCGCGCTCATCAAATGCCAACTGGTGCATTGCGCGCACGGACCTTCAGATGCGAACTCCGACCCAATTTTCGCTCAAGACTGAGAAATCGACGATAAGCCTGGCCATAACACTCTCCTAGAAGCTCTGCACTCCGCTTCAGAGGCAACCGCCGGATGGTAAGCGGGAGAAGTTATTGGCAAAGTGCTGCTCGCATTCCGACTCTTCTTTGGTGGCCTTTACTGTAGGCTCTTCCAAGCTTTCAACTTCCCAAAACCGCCGAACCAACTCATCCAGACGGACGTCCAAATGACTAGCTTCACTTTGCCCCACAGACAAAAGCTCATAGAAGAGGCTCACTCCAATTAAGAGATCCACTCGCTGTGGTTTGTTGAACGCAGGATCAGCCAGCCTTATGTTCGAGGGAATTTTCCAGTCTGATGTATCGATGACGAGGCTGAGCTGACTATCGGTAATTGTTGGAGTCACAAGAGCATCAAAGCTGGCTGACTTCATGTGAATCCTAACAGCTGATCCTTCAGTAAAGACGCTTGTGTCTCCGAGACCCATGACAACTGTCGACGACCTGGTTTTCCTTAACTGCAGTCTCTGTGCGAAACGAGATGTGAACATGTGCAACTGCAAGTCTGAGTCTAATAAGGCCCTACAGGGAACCAAGGAACCAGAACTATTCTTTACCAGTACCACTGCAGTGGTCAGGAGCGCAACACCAGACTGAAGACCTTGGACAGCAAGAGAGGTAGTTGAGTGAGAGTGGGTCGGAGTGGCGGCGCCCAAATCAGCCGATGTATGTAATGGTGTCGACCCTTCAGCTTCTCTTGAAGTAGCAAAATGCAACAGTGTATGATTCTTTCCTCCACAAGTGCGACAATGATTACTACTGCAAGACCGAGTTTGGTGTCCCTTCCTTAGGCAGTTATAACAAAGGGCCAGTTTCTTGACTTCCTTATGCCGAAGGGATGAAATTTACTACATGTGTAGATCCCGTGACCAGATGGATCACAAAAACTGCACCCATTTTGGTTAGTCTCAGCTACAAGCACTCTTTTGCAGTGGTTAGTGTTATGGTTGGATTTGCCCTCCTGATAATTGGATATATGGGATGATATGGCATGTTGCACGCTCTCCAGCCTTTGACTACGCCTTTCCAGAAATGTGAGGAACTCATCGGCTGTCGGGATCTTGTCAATGCCTGCGGCCTCCTCCCATTTGGCCTGAGTCTGGGTGTCCAACCTTTAAAGCAGCGTGTGCACTATTATGCACCCTGAAATTTGCTCCAAACTGCCCAAAATCTGTAAGGCGCGCATATGCAAATTGACCTTCTCCGAAAACTCGCGCAGTTTTGAAGCCGACTCCGAATCTACCCTCCTGAGCCCAAGAATCTCATTGATCTGTGCCTGGAAAACAAGACTTTTGTTACTAAATCTTCTATTTAGGATATCCAGAGCCACACGATAATTGGGACCGGAAAACTTCAAAGATCGAACCGAATCCAACGCAGGGCCAGACAAACATGAGCGAAGATGCTGCAACCTTTTAATATTAGACAGCTCGGTATCCTTGTCGACAGCTGACTCAAGCATCGCGATGAAATCCGAATATTCGGTATAACCACCGGAAAACGTGGGTAATTTGAGCTCGGGCAGGCGCGTTCTGTTGGCCAAGATCAAGGTTTGGTTTGGCAAATCCTCATGACGAATATAGGTTGAGTGGGGCGGGCCGTTAGATTGACGACGCTGAATATTTAGGCGAACGCGAGCTTCGACCATGGTAATCAACTCGTCAAAATCATCGCGTAATTTACTGCCAATTTTACCGAAATTAAGCTCCTCTAGCGAGCTATGCGCGGCATTAAAGGCAGTCTTAGTTTGTTCAATTAGCAATAGGCGCACTTCTAAGTCGACGGCACAAGAGTTATTAATTTTATCCTCAGATAGTTCGTTTTCAATACACTTAGCTTGCTCGAACAATGCAACCGCCTTGCGCTGAAGAAGACACCCTGTTTTTTTTTTACAAGCACAAAATCAGAACTTCAAACTGAGCACACAACATGCGATGAATTGTTCAGCTGCTTATGTACAAGGGTATGTATATAAGCTGAGCCGGCGAATGACCGCGCAAGGGGAAGAGCGAGAAAGTCAACTAGCGGCGTTTATGTATTTTGCGAATATTTGGGAGCTGTAAATTGTCAGCTCACACAGGCGGTTTGCACTTGCCTAATTATAACAATTTACGATGATTATGTTTTATTTGAATAATCACAATTTTAATTTTGCAATAGATTTATTTTGCTTATGTGCACTGCAATGTTAAATCTCGCCTCCAAAATGTTGAGTTACTAATGTTTTTAGCAACTGTTTAGAACCTATGCCAAGAAATAAGTACATTTTTGGCTTTTCCCAACAACACACGTTATAATTCAGTTTATTCGTCGAATTTATATAAATTACAACGTTATTTGGCTATGGCTCAGAAATGTCCTTCGCTTCGCCTCGATCATCAACTAACGACTGCCCAAGATAAAAGGGAATATTGTTTATAATAAACAGCTGTTTCACTTGACTAAGATTACGACCTCTTATGTTTACATGAGTGATTGCTTATGCTGATTCCAGAATCCAACAGGAACTATTCTCCTAATCCTACCTATGTTAGACAAGAACGGTATTATGTTGTGGATAGGCAAATGTGTTGTAAATGTATATATAGATTTAGTGTTATACTTTATTTATATTTGTGTGTGTTGGCCAATTTTTGGCTTGTGTGTCTTGTAGTATGCATATATATTGAATATCTACTGTACCAAGAGTACTTAAAGTGAACACACTGTAACACTTTATTGCAGTGTTTATATATATACAAATCCCCGGTCATAAACCAAGTGGCCGAAATATGAGTCGATCGGCGCGCTCACAGAATGTGCAAGTGTCAGCATTCTGTTAGACGCGCCGACCACTTGACCGAACTCAAGGGCATGCATATACCCTAGCGCTCCAGCTTAAGAGAGCATAATTACATACATATAACATATAGAATATACATAACCGTCTCTCTGCTGTCCAACTGTGGGCAGCGCAGCAATGATACTTAGGCTTACTTAGAACCTAAGGAAAAATGTAAAAATGAGATTCAACTGAACGTTGGAAGCGGCACCTTCGCTGCTCCCAATAAATTAATAAAAATAATATATCGTTCACAACATGGCGACCGTGACATGGTCCTAAATATAAAAAAAAAAATCAACAACAACTATGAAAAGTGTCTACAAGTACGAGTGGCAGTCCGTCAACGATGGAATAAAACACAAGAGTGAGAGGGCTGGATGACAACAACAACAAGCAACAAGTGTGAGAGGCAATCCGTCCCTTACGCCAGCGCGGGAGACCTACAGATTGGAAAAAAAAAAAAAACTGAAAGCCTGAGTGTGAGTAGAGTGCGAGTAATGGGCAAACGCGGAGGCCAGAAAAACAAAATAAATAAAAGAATAGCACACATTAAGTGGCTATTATACACGAATACGCCGCCCACATGGGCAACTGCACAAAAATTAACTACCGAACTTGATTTTCTGAAAGAAAGCCTCCAGCAAAGAAAGCCAAATACCGCAACTCACTAAGCAAATATCAAAGTTATAAATGAAAAACTAATTAAAAACCACCATCTCCAAAGCCGTTGCCGAAAAAACCTGACGTCTGCCCGAACGACTGCCATGGACCACTCTACGCTCCAGCATGCAAATTCACATGCTTGGGACCAAAGACCAGTGCGAAGACCGGCACCGGCCCCGCCTGAGCCAATAGGCCACGGACATCAGCAGCAGTGAAGACAACAGCGCGAGGGGCACTCCGCCACTTTCGCCTACGAAGGAGCGTCAGCGTAGCCAAACCGGCGACGACCAGCTGACGCGGAGGACAACTGGACATCTGGAGCAACAGTTAACATTATTATAATAAAATTTGTAAAATTGTGCGGAACCATCTCCGCTCAATTAGAAGTATAGCCCGTAAAGCTATACAAACCAATAGGTAGAAAAACTTGTTAACGTAAATGCAAAGCAATGCAATAGTAAAATTTACTGAAGATACGACAAATAGTTATAAATACACTCTAAAAATATATACGCCCAAAATGGCAATAGTAGACGTTAAGTCAGTGGACTCCACTGCTAATGTCATTAATAAAGTAGAGTCAAATAATAATGACTTAGAACTAATACACACACTGTTAATAATAATTGTTGTTATAATGTGCGCAAATTGTTTTTATAAACTATATAAATTACATAACAAATGTTTAAAAAAAAATATATGAGCAAGGCAAATGACCTAGACAAAATTTAAAAAAAAGAGCACAAACAACATTGAAAAAAATAACCCTATAGTTAATTTAGTAACTTTAAGAAAATGCAATAAAACAAATATAATGAATTACAAAAAATATATTAATAAAAATATGGCTACACTAAAGACAATTAGAGCAACATATGATAGAGTTCAGTTTACCCTTATTTTAAAGAAAGACTTCATATCCATAATATAATGGAATGGAATGAATTATGTAAAGAAATAAATAACATAAAAATTGACTTTGATAAATCATATAAGTCACTTACACAAAACAGGCAAATTCAAAAAAGTACTATTAAGAAACATGTAGAAATACTAGTAGAATGCTTTAATGAAGCACGTATACTAATACATGGCCACAGAGAAAAATTAAATCAAGATCATTGGTCCCAAGTATCAACATTTTTAATTAGACTACGATCTAATTTAATATCAATTAAACTAAAGTTCAATTTAGATATATCAGTACCGACCATACTTAACACTTCTCTAACAGTTGAAACAGTTGAAACTGGTGATGAACCGGAATCAACAGAACAAACTGACACTGACCAAATAGAGTCAGAAGAGCTCGCGAAGACAAACCCTAAAATAGAAGAGCAAGATTTAATTAATCTTACCATTCCAGCTGTTTTGATGTCAGATCTGGATAATTCTACAGATTCTGATACTGGAACAGGCATAATAGAGAATAAATTAAGCAGCAATATCACAATGGCACAAACTAATATTGATTTTATTAATACAGCATCCAAGCTTATACCAATTTTTGATGGTAAAGCTGAAAACTTAACAAGTTTTATTGATGCTTTACAAATATTAGAATTGATAAAAGGCGAACACGAACAATTAGCGGTTTCTATAATAAAATCAAGGCTAAAAGGTGTCGCCAGAAATCTAGTCGGAAATGAAACAACAATAACTGAAGTCATTTCCAGATTAAAAAGCAACGTCAAAGGTGAAACTGTAGAAGTATTGTCAGCAAAACTGATGAACCTACAGCAACGCAATAAAACTGCTAACCAGTACATACTAGAGGTCGAGCAGTTGACAAAAACGTTAGAAGGTGCATATATAACAGACGGCTTACACCTAGAGTTAGCCAGAAGTTATTCCACTCAGCATGCAGTCAAAGCAATAACTAAAAATTGCACAATCGATAAGGTAAAACTTATCATGCAAGCTGGAACCTTCAATACTATGAATGATGCCGTATCAAAATTTGTAAATAGTTGCACAGAAGCAACCGGACAGCCAAACACTGTCCTATATTACAAAAATTACCCACAGCGCGGCGGAAACCGCGGACGTGGAAATCATAGAGGTAACTTTCGCAGTCGCAACGATAATTATAACAATAGTACCCAATACAATAATGGACGAGGCCAATATAGAGGAAACTCAAGAGGCCGTGGCAACTCGAGTCGAGGCCAAAACTATAATAACCCACGTAATGTCAGAGTAACCCATACTACATCGGAAAACTCGCAAAACCCTTTAGATACTCAACAATAGAAAATGCAAAGGTTCATACCATTAATCTCAGTCAGAATATGTTTGTATCATTCAACCATTTTTAGTAGACACAGGTGCAGACATTTCAATAGTTAAAGAAAATTCTGATGTCTTTCATGACATACAAGATAATTATATTATAGAAATAAAAGGAATTAGTCAAGAGGTAACCAAATCCAAGGGGTTAACTTCTATTGAGATACAGACCACTAAGTACATAATCCAACACGATTTTCATATCGTGGATTTACAATTCGCTATTCCTTGTGATGGCATATTAGGAATCGATTTTATTAAAAAATACAACTGTCAATTAGACTTCAAGCCATCTGAAGATTGGCTTATAATTAGACCTAATAACTTAAAATTTCCAATTTATGTTCCAATAACATACAGTTCTGGCAACAACTCAATACTTCTGCCAGCAAGATCCCAAGTTATTAGAAAATCCAACTAAATTCAAAAGAAGACAATGTATTGATTCCAAATCAAGAAATTAAGCATGGTATTTACATAGCAAGTACCATAGCAACATCTAAAAACGCTTTTATAAGACTACTCAATACAACAAATAAAGATCAAGTAGTCAGTACAAATAATTTAGCGTATGAATCACTTTCGAGCTACGAAGTAGTCAAAACTAATCTTGAAAATAGAGAAAATTCTGTATTATCTCAACTTTCAAAAAACTTTCCTCCACAATTCAAATCACAGCTTTCAAGCCTATGCACCCAATATAATGATATATTCGGATTGGACACTAAACCAATAAGCACAAATAACTTTTAAAAACAAAAACTGAGATTAAAAGATGATGAACCAGTGTATATAAAAAATTACAGAAGCCCACACAGTCAGGTGAACGAAATACAGAAACAAGTCGGAAAATTGATCACCGGCGGGATTGTTGAACCATCTGTATCTGAATATAATAGCCCATTATTACTTGTCCCTAAAAAACCATCTCCAGGTTCAGAGCAAAAGAAATGGCGATTAGTGATTGACTATCGTCAAATTAATAAAAAATTACTGTCCGACAAATTTCCACTCCCAAGAATTGATGATATTTTGGATCAACTTGGACGAGCAAAATATTTTTCATGTCTTGACTTAATGTCAGGATTTCACCAAATTGAACTCAAAAAAAGTTCAAGAGATATAACGTCATTTTCAACGAGCAATGGCTCGTTTCGCTTCACGCGATTACCTTTCGGACTAAAAATAGCGCCTAATTCATTTCAGAGAATGATAACCATAGCATTCTCTGGATTAGAACCTTCACAAGCATTCCTTTATATGGATGACTTAATAGTTATAGGTTGTTCCGAAAAACATATGCTTAAAAACTTAACAGACGTTTTTGAGAAATGTAGGAAATACAATCTAAAGTAACATCCAGAAAAATGTTCATTTTTTATGCATGAGGTGACTTTTCTCGGTCATAAATGCACAGATAAAGGAATACTTCGGACGACAAGAAATATGATGTCATTATGAATTACCCTAAGCCGCACAATGCGGACAGCGCTAGACGTTTCATAGCATTTTGCAATTATTATAGACGTTTCATAAAAAATTTCGCCGAATATTTACGGCACATAACAAGATTATGTAAAAAGAATGTTCATTTTGAATGGACAGATGAATGCCAAAACGCATTCGAATACTTAAAAACAAAACTGATGGAACCCACTTTGCTACAATATCCTGATTTCAGCAAAGAATTTTGCATAATTACTGATGCAAGTAAGCAAGCGTGTGGAGCGGTTTTAACTCAAAACCATAACGGACTCCAACTTCCCATTGCATACGCATCAAGAGCTTTCACTAAGGGAGAAAGTAATAAGTATACAACTGAGCAGGAATTAGATGCAATTCACTGGGCAATATTACATTTCCGACCATATATTTATGGAAGACACTTTACAATCAAAACAGATCACAGACCATTAATATATTTATTTTCAATGATCAATCCGAGTTCTAAACTGACACGTATGAGGCTAGAATTAGAAGAGTATGATTTCACAGTTGAATATCTAAAGGGAAAAGACAATTATGTAGCTGATGCGTTATCAAGAATAACCATTAAAGATCTACAAAACATTACTGGAAATATAATGAAAGTCACTACTAGATATCAAAATAGACAGAAAATCCGCGCGGATAACAAAGAAATAGAATTGCCTACGCAATCTATAGAGAAAGCTTCTAAGCCCAACGTATATGAAGTCATAAACAATGACGAAGTACGTAAAGTAGTGACCTTGCATGTAAGAGATACGCTATGTTTATTTAAATATGGTAGAAAAATTACTGCAAGATACGATGTTAGCGATTTATATACCAATGGAATCCTAGACTTAGGTCAATTTTTCCAAAGGCTTGAAATGCAAGCCGGTATAAAACAAAATCAGCCAACTCAAAATGGCACCGTGGGAAAATATCTTTGAACATGTTTCAATAGATAATTTCAAGCAAATGGGCAATAAGATATTGAATACATTAAGAGTAGCGCTACTCAACCCGGTGACCCTTATAGAAAAACAAAAAGAGAAAGAAGCTATACTGTCTAAATTCCATGACGATCCAATACAAGGAGGTCATAGCGGCATTACAAAAACCTTGGCCAAGGTCAAAAGACATTATTTTTGGAAAGGTATGACTCGAGATATTACTGAGTACATACGAAAATGTCAAAAATGCCAAAAAGCTAAAATAACCAAGCACAATAAGACCCCATTAATAATAACTGATACGCCAATAAATGCTTTCGACAGAGTGATAGTAGACACTATTGGTCCACTACCAAAATCAGAAAATGACAATGAGTATGCAGTCACTTTAATATGTGATCTAACTAAATATTTAGTTGCCATACCAGTTCCAAATAAGAACGCGAACACTGTCGCTAAAGCAATTTTTGAATCATTTATTCTGAAGTACGGTCCAATGAAGACGTTCATTACGGACATGGGAACAGAATATAAGAATTCAATTATAAATGATTTATGCAAATACCTAAAAATTGAAAATATAACATCTACGGCACACCACCACCAGACAGTTGGAACAATAGAACGTAGTCATAGAACTTTTAATGAATACATACGCTCATATATCGGTTGATAAAGCTGATTGGGACGTATGGCTTCAATATTTCGTTTTCTGTTTCAACACGACCCCCTCAATGGCACATAATTACTGTCCATATGAGTTAGTATTTGGTAAAACAAATAATTTACCAAAACAATTTAATAGTATAGATAAGATTGAACCCATATATAATATAGATGACTATGCTAAGGAAAGTAAATATAGACTAGAAGTAGCATACAAAAGAGCCAGAATAATGATAGAAGAAAATAAGAAAAAAAATAAGATACTATATGATCAGAAAACAAACAACATAGATATATCAATAGGTGATAAAGTCTTATTAAGAAATGAAACAGGTCATAAGCTAGATTATAAATATACTGGTCCGTATAAAGTAACGGAAATAGGAGATAGAAATAACATTATAATAACGAATAATAATAACAAAAAACAAACAGTTCATAAGGATAGGTTAAAAATGTTTATTTCATAATTGTATTTAGAATGGCCATGCTAAGAAAAAAAATTTTTCTTCTTCACATACAAATAATATTTGTAATTTCATTTTCTTGGAATATATATATATAAAAAAAAAAAAAAAAAAAAAAAAAAAAAAAAATAAAAATTTTCCTTTGTTAATTAAAAATTATTCTTTTAAGCAAAGTATACTTATAAAATAACTTCATAATATTACGTTATTTTTCAAAAGGAGGGAGATGTAGTATGCATATATATTGAATATCTACTGTACCAAGAGTACTTAAAGTGAACACACTGTAACACTTTGTTGCAGTGTTTATATATATACAAATCCCCGGTCATAAACCAAGTGGCCGAAATATGAGTCGATCGGCGCGCTCACAGAATGTGCAAGTGTCAGCATTCTGTTAGACGCGCCGACCACTTGACCGAACTCAAGGGCATGCATATACCCTAGCGCTCCAGCTTAAGAGAGCATAATTACATACATATAACATATAGAATATACATAACCGTCTCTCTGCTGTCCAACTGTGGGCAGCGCAGCAATGAGACTTAGGCTTACTTAGAACCTAAGGAAAAATGTAAAAATGAGATTCAACTGAACGTTGGAAGCGGCACCTTCGCTGCTCCCAATAAATTAATAAAAATAATATATCGTTCACAACAGTCTATAATGTAGTGAGAAGGAAGTTTAGTGGTGTCTGCAAAGGGTATAATATAAGTTTGTGTTGTTTATGTGCAATGTATTGAATATCAAATCTTTTTTTGGCAATGGAGTGTGGTGAGAGAGAATAGGGAAAATTTAAACGTTTAAAATTGTTTCAAATTGAATTTGGTGTTTCTTTGTTTATAATTCGTTTTTGTTTATAAAAACAAAGTTCGTGCAAGGTGCACAACTTGTTGTCATCAACGTGCTGAAGCGAGGCTAAGACGCTTGCTCGTGTAGTGTCTTGCCTAATGGCGGGCACACATCATTTATGTCATGGTTCGTCGTCTTACGATATTGCGATTTGGGTGTGCCTACTATGTAGGCATTTCAAATTAACTTGTTGCGTGTTTTTTTTTGCATTTAGTCTCGCTCTGTCCGATATAGCAGGTTAACTATATTTATACGCATGCATGCATACGCTATATACTGTTTCTAGCACGATCATTGGATTTGCATGGCAAATTCTTTATGTGTACTTAAGCATTATGGGCTTTATATCTTGTTTTTTTAATTCTTATTTTTTGTTACACTTTTATCTGCATACCTTTTTTCGGTCTTTACGATACAGCAGGTTCATTCCTTGACTGTGTGTACATTAATCTGTGAACAGCGTATGGTTTTTAGCACGAAAAATGAGTGAGTGGCAACAAATGTATAGTATGTAGGTATTTTGGATTTTATATTTTGTTTTTGTGTTAGCGGCGGCTTACTTTTTCTTACACATATATATATATTTTTTTTGGTTATTTAATGCATTTTGTTTTTTATCAAAAAAGGTTGCACTGAACCTGTTTTATTATACCCTTGCAGAGGGTATTATAATTTTGTCGTGAAATGTGTAACGCATAGAAGGAGACATCTCCGACCCCATAAAGTATATATATTCTTGATCAGCATCAACAGCCGAGTCGATATAGCCATGTCCGTCCGTCCGTCTGTCCGTCTGTCCGTCTGTCTGTTTCTATGCGAACTAGTCCCTCAGTTTTAAAGCTATCTTAATGAAACTTTGCAGAAGTCCCCATTTCTGTTGCACGCAGCACATATGTCAAAACCAGCACGATCGGACCACTATATCATATAGCTGCCATAGGAACGATCGGTCGAAAATTAAGTTTTTGTATGAAAAAACCTTTTGTTTATCAAGATATCTTGACCAAACTCGACATTTATTAGTTTTACTATGCTCCTCATATATTTGCAAAATTCTATTAAGATCGGACCACTATATCATATAGCCGCCATAGGAACGATCGGTCGAAAATTAAGTTTTTGTATGAGAAAACATTTTGTTTGTCAAGATATCTTGACCAAACTCGGCATTTATTAGTTTTACTAAGCTCCTCATATATATGCAAAATCCTATTAAGATCGGACCACTATATCATATAGCTGCCATAGGAACGATCGGTCGAAAATTAAGTTTTTGTATGAAAAAACCTTTTGTTTATCAAGATATCTTGACCAAACTCGACATTTATTAGTTTTACTATGCTCCTCATATATATGCAAAATTCTATTAAGATCGGACCACTATATCATATAGCCGCCATAGGAACGATCGGTCGAAAATTAAGTTTTTGTATGAAAAAACATTTTGTTTGTCAAGATATCTTGACCAAACTCGGCATTTATTAGTTTTACTAAGCTCCTCATATATATGCAAAATCCTATTAAGATCGGACCACTATATCATATAGCTGCCATAGGAACGATCGGTCGAAAATTAAGTTGTATGAAAATAACATTTTGTTTTTCAAGATATCTTGACCAAACTCGGCATTTATTAGTTTTACTGTGCTCCTCATATATATGCAAAATTCTATTTAGATCGGACCACTATATCATATTATTAAGTTTTTGTATGGAGAATTTTTTGTTTTCATGATTTTGCGATTAAACACGGCATTTAAAGATTTCACTATGCTTCCTTCATTTTTGCTAAATCTTATTTACATCGGTTTTTGATTAAAAGCCTTTTTTTTTGTTTATCAATATACCTTGACCAAACTCTGCCTTAACCATTTTCTCGGCATTAAAAGGTTGGGTCTGCAAGGGTATTAGATCTTCGGCCGAAGATAGCCCTTCTTTCTCGTTTATATTATTATTGTGTTTTCTTCATTCTCTCTTCACGTTTACATTTTACCAGACTCACGTTATAGCTAATATAATTCTCCACCCACATTTTTCGGGATGCAAGTTCCTCTAAGTCTCTTCTTATTGTCCTCAGAGTTGCCGGCTGCGCCAGTTACCTTCGTGGCCGTGATCGATGGTAACAAGTCTGGAAGGCGTTAAGTTTCCTTGTCCAGCGTTGGTTATGTAGATATTAATTATGAATTGAATTGCAAATAAAGACATGCACGTCTGTGCAGTTTCAATATTAAATGCGATCTGATTTATTCGACCAAGTGTCGTTCGTAAGTAGCCTTAGTATTACAATATATAATAGTGTATGAAACAAAAAACCTGCTGAGTTGACGTCTCGAGTGGTCGCTGATGTGGATGTTTCTGCATCCTGTTAAAGTGCTGACATTGGTGTTTTGCACAATGTACTCTGCTCTATGTGGTCATCGTCTTGATGGTATGTAGTTACATATGTACTAACACATGTGTCTATGTACTTATTTGGTGGTTTGAATATGGTTATGGTTTAGTTGCGATTAACTGTTTTGCTGCTTGATGGTTTCGTGCTATATAGAATAAAAGTATTAACAATTTCCTTCGTTAATCTCATTGTATTCACCTTATTCACTTATTTATTAAACACTACCCTACTGTGCTTCCGTAACTAATGCCCTGCCGCACTGCCTTAGAGCCCTAACGCTCCGCTGCACTCTTTGCATTTCCTTGCTCACTGTACTTTTCACGTTACACGCCTACTCACCCTGATATTCGCTCCAAAAGTGCCGGCACGCGCACTAGCGAGCCGGGAGCTTGCCTCGGCCGCTCAGCTTCGTCGCGAGTTTTCGCAACTTCGCCTCGGAGCTTTCGCTCTTCGCCGCCGAATTGAAGTTTCGCTCTCGAAGACGGTGTTGAGAAGCCGATCAAGAACGCACGGTCGCTGCGGCGGCTGGCGGTTAAATTTAAGCTATGAGGAGCTCCTTGCCCTTAAGTAAGCGCTTCTGCTAATAATATACACGTTATGAACTATTAACGGCTCCTTGCCCCTTACTCAATAATAATATTAAAGGCTCCTTGCCTATTTATTCAATAGCGCTTATCTAGATTAATTATAATATTAAGGGCTCCTTGCCTCAGTAAGCTATGATCTTAGCAATTATTGCGTAAAAACTAAGAAAACTATATAAACTTTGCCACTGTTCCTTGCCGTGGGTTCAAAATTGTGAGGAGGCTGATCTAGGTAGCCTCACAATTTATATTATTTTCTTTGCTTTCCTTATTATTTAAATATACGAATTTCCTGTGAGTACATAGAAGCGTTACCCGTAGCACCGATTTCCGTTTCTTCAAAGCCACCCTGGCTTACTAATAGATTATCAAATCTAAAAAATATAAAATCTAAATATTTTAATAAGTTTAATAAGTCTGGTTTTTGTACAGACTTGGCTAAATGTTCCATAGCCAAGTCGAACTTCTTTCTTCTGAATTCTCAATGCTTTGAGAACTATCTAACTCTTGCAAAAGGCAATTTGGCCAAAGTCCGAGACAGTTTTACAATTTTGTATACTTGAAATGTAAATCTTTTTCTCTCGGGATGGGTAAAACTAGCAACAATTCTGATTCTGCTAACCTCTTTGCTAATTTTTTCCAATCAACTTACACTTCAGTCTGTCCTAATAATAATTCTTACCCTTATACTATTAGTTCCTCTAGCTATTTAGCTATAAATTCTTTAAAATTTTCTTCCTCTCCTGGGCCTCACAATGTTCATATTTGTCTACACAAGGAGTATAGTTGTACTTTGTTTATCCATTGCTAAAGCTTTTTAACCTATCCCTTGAATCTTCTGTCTTTCCATCTATTTGGAAAGAATCTTATATCATTCCTCTCCACAAGAAAGGTGGAAAGTCTGATATTATACAAAATTACAGGGGCATTGCAAAATTGTCCGCTATTCCTAAATTATTTGAAAAAATAATCACAACGAATTTGCAGCAATTCTGCAAATCAGTTGTTTCCCCTGTTCAACATGGATTCGTAAAGAATCGGTCAACTACGACCAATCTGCTTGAATTTACTTCCTTGGTAAATTATGCTTTCTTTTCGGAAATGCAAGCTTATGTCATTTACACTGACTTCAGTAAGGCGTTTGACTCTGTCCACCATGACATTTTACTTTTTAAACTTGACCGAATAGGTTTCCCTCCGTCTCTTTTGCTTTGGATTAATTCTTATTTAAAAGGTAGGACCCAAAGAGTAATGCTGAGGCTGACTACCTCTAAACAGGTTCACGTAACTTCTGGTGTTTCTCAAGGTAGTCATCTTGGACCTTTACTCTTTACTCTTTTTATAAATGATCTCCCCTCTGTCACATGCCCGTGTACTCATGTATGCGGATGATGTGAAACTTATTCTATCATACACTAATCCCATACATCATTCTCGTCTACAAGACGATTTGAACGCTATGCAATTTTGGTGTTTGGCCAATCAATTGCATCTGAATTGTTCAAAGTGTATGTTTATGACCTTTAATCGCACTACATCTTATCTTGGGAGCTATACAATCGACAATATCCATTGCCACGTATACTAACAGTTATGGATCTAGGCGTTCATTTTGTTTCTAAACTCAGCTTCAATCTGTGTACTTGGATTCATTAAACGATGGTCTAAAGAGTTCAACGATCCTTTTATAACGAAACTTCTGTACATCTCTCTTGTTCGCCCTATCCTTGAATACTGCTCTTGCCACTGGTCTCCGCTATACAACAATAGCCAGGATCGTATTGAATCTGTTTAGAAGCAATTTCTGCTTTTTGCCTTACGAGGTTTAAATTGGGACCCTAATCTTCGGTTGCCATCTTACTCCATTAGGCTGCTTCTTCCTAATCTTCCGTCGTTAATCAACCGTAGGACAGTTCTCGGTGTTGTCTTCCTATATAAGTTGATTGTTGGCGATATAGATTCTCCTTCTCTGCTAGATCATCTTTAATTCTCTGTTCCGGCTAGACTAACCAGAAATTATCGCCCTTATTCCTATCTACGTGCACAACAGACTACGCTATGCACAATGCTTTTCGCGTGCTATGTAAAAATTATAATAGTTTACATCACGTTTGCTTTCAGGATACCTTCGGGAAGTCACTGACCATTCCCAGCTATGAGCAGGGCATAACTTGCCGGACCGGCTATAAATTTTCCCTCACCGGGTCGGTGATTTCCCATTTCTATCTCTCTATCCTATCTACCTAACATTCATTATATCTTGTTTAAATTCCTTTACTCTATTAATAACTTCTTTCTTTCTTTTATTATTGTATTTTCTTAAATAATATAGCAAATTAAGATTATTTTTAGTTTTACTTTAGAACACTTTTTTCCTACCTTAAGTGAAAGCAGAAATTCACCGACCTCGGAGCTTTCGCTCTTCGCCGCCGAATTGAAGCTACGCTCTCGAAGGCAGTGTTGAGCAACCGATCAGCAACGCACGGTTGCAGCGGCGGCCGGCGGTTAAATTCAAACTTGAACTGGGCTCCTTGCCCTTAACTATGCGCTTAATGTACGCGATATGAGATATAAGCTCAACATCTCCTCGCCCTCAATAATAACATTACTTAAATTACTTGTACTATCGGCGACTCCTTGCCTTTTTACTTAATAGCATTAATAACTAATTTAATTGCCATATTGGTGGCTCCTTGCCTCTTATCGTAACAGCAGTAATAACTAATCTAATTGCCATATTGGCGGCTCCTTGCCTCTTATCTTAACCTAATACAGTTAATAACTAAAAATTCGTCCCGCCAACGGTTTCTTGACGTGATCTTGGCCGTGAAACGCTGGCTCCTTGCCGTGGATTCAAACTGTGGGGTGGCTGACCTCGGTGGCCGCCTCACACCCCCCCTTACTTCGGGCAGGTGACCGTAACGTCGCCTCTGGCGTTTACCGTCACGCCGTACTCCTCTTTCCCGTCGGACACGTGGAAGCGGGTTCGTCGGATACGGGTTCCCTGGCGGGACTTTTCATGACCTCCTTTGGCGTGGGGTTCCTCGGGGTGACCTTTGTGCCTTTGCGAACGGCGTCTCACTTTCTTGGCCGAACCACGCTTCCTCTAATTCCCTTCGAGAAGTAGTATTTGGTGTTATGGGAACGAGTGCGGGCATCGTGTCCTCGTGACCGAACCACGCCTCCTCCAAATCTTCGAGAGTCGGAAATCGGCTCCCCGGCACCGGCCATGGGGGGCACGAGTGGTGGTGTCGCGTCCTTGTCTCCGGATCGCCGCTCTTCCTGGCGCTAGCCAGGGTTCGGGACGTCCTTCTTGACGAATGTTCATGGCTCCGCTACTGCGGTTATCCTTCCCGGGCTGGGAAGGACCTTCCTGGCGCTCGCGGGGCGAACGCGGCACGCGCAGCTCCGGGCCTACGGGCTTCTCGGCCTCGGAGCGAAGTCTTTTCTGTACCGGCGTCGACGTTCCCTCAGGACTGGGCTGGCGCTGGCCCCTGCTTCGACGGCACTTGCTCTGTGTAACCGTCTGTCGGCGGTGACGGTTTCGTCTGCGTTTTCCGCCAGGGCCTTCCCCTGTGCTCACCCTTCCACGCTTCGAGGAGTCAGATCGGGGCGCCCTAACCTCCTCGGGAACCTTCGGCAGGTAGCGCAACGTTACACGGGAGATCTTGCTCTCGAGGTCTACCTCTAATCGATGGGTGGTGAAGCGGTGGCGGAATGCCGGTTCGTCTTCCTCGTCCTCCGTTAACGGCTCATAAGCCGAAGTGGGCTTCGGTTCCGTCGGGTTCCCTTCCGCGGTGGGATCCGGGCTGCGGTTGATCCGGTCCGCTTCCGTGCGGGTCACTGGGACGTCGCTGGCTGCCTCCGTCGGGGGCGATTCCGTTTCTGGGGCGGACGGGGAAATTCCCTCCTTCTTTGCGTCCATCACCCTGGATTTCTGCACTGATAGTCCGGGCCTGCCTGTCTCGAGCGATGGGAGCTCCTCCTCGTCCGCGAGATCGTCCACTTCGCCGGTTGTTACCGGGGTCGTCGTTCCGGATGACCTTTGTGAGTGTGATGCAAGCGGGGGACGGGGGCTCTTCCGCATAATTTGGCGAATTTCGTGCAAACGGCGCCGCCTCCACGAACATGGTCGTCACTTCGACGGCCATCAGCATGACCATCCCGTCCAGTCTCTCCATGACGTTGGTCTGCCGTGAGTGAAGGGTGTGGCAGAATTGGCAAGGGGCTTCCTCTTGCCGTCCTTTCCCGTAGTACTCGCGACCCTGACGGGGGTCACGCGGGTGATCTTCAGCACCGGGCCCAGGGAAGGGCTCAGTATCTCTGCTGCTGGCGTCATCGTCGGATGATATTGTGATGGTCCCGGGTTCCATCTGTAAATTTGACTTATTGGTTAACTTACTTATTGGTTAATGCCCTATCCTCCCAGTGCGGCTGACGATTCAGTATGCCTATTCTAATTATGCTACTGAGTTGCTCGCTCTTGAACTTTTGGCAGGTTTCGCAACACTTCACGTACTTGGCGGCGTCACAGAACATACCCGGCCAGTAGTACCTTTGGGCTAGCCTCACCACTGTTTTCCTCACGCCTTGATGCCCGGCCGTGGGAGCATAATGGCATTCCGCCAATACCCTCTGCCGTTGACCACTGGCCACACATAGCTTCCAAGGGATGTAATCTTCGTCGTCCGTCCGGTGGCCCAAATGCCTATTTAGCTGCCCATTTTCTTTTGTGTAGTCCGGGAACTTGGCTGGCTCTTCGTCGTCCGTCCGGTGGTCCAAATGCCTATATAGCTGCCCATTTTCTTCTATGTAGTCCGGGAACTTGGTTGGCACGCATACTCGCGACCCATTTGCAGGGTGGCTCGACCACCACCGCTTGCTGACAGGTCTCTAGAGGATGCCTTGATAGTGCGTCGGCCACGACGTTGAGCTTCCCTCGTCGGTAGTGAACGTCGAACTGGAATTGTTGCAGTTCCAATGTCCATTGCGCGATCCTTCCTGACGGACTCTCAATCGAATTAAGCCACTTGAGTGCCAGATGGTCCGTTATCACGTCGAACCGGTACCCTTCTAGGTAGCAACGCAGCTTCCGTATCGACCAAACGACTGCCAGGCACTCTTTTTCGGTGGCGGAATAGTTCACTTCAGCCTTCAGCAACTTCCTGCTCGCATACGCTATAACTCGCTCCTGCGTCAGCACTGCGCCGAGGCCGTACTCGCTCGCGTCAGTCTGTAGGACGAATCTGGCGGAAAAGTCTGGACAAGCCAACACAGGGGCAGTCGTCAAGCTGTCCTTCAATTGACGCAATGCCTCCTCCTGATGTTGATGCCATGCCCATTTCCGCCCCTTCTTCGAGAGCGCTGTTAGCGGCTGTACCTGAGTCGCGAAGTTGGGAACGAAGCGCCTGTACCATGACGCCATCCCGAGACACTGTCGCAACTCCTTACAATTTGTCGGGGCCCTCAGGTTACGTATCGCCTCTACCTTCTCTGGATCGGTACGTATTCCTTCCCCACAAATGACATGTCCTAGGTAGACCAACCTCTCCCGGAAGAAACTGCACTTCTTCCTATTCAGCTTGAGATTAGCCGCCCTTAACCGGCGGAACACCTCCCTCAAGTTCTCTACATGTTGCTATTTCGTTGCCCATATTAGCACAATGTCGTCTAGGTAGGCGAACGAATGAGGCTCTATTTCCGGCCCTATGACCGTGTCTAAGGCTCGCTGGAAGGTCGCACACGCCGAGTGTAAGCCAAATGGCATCACCCGCCACTGGAAAAGACCTCTTCCGGGGACTGTGAACGCCGTACATTCCCGACTATCGGCTGCCATCGGTATCTGCCAGTACCCGTGCTTGAAATTCAGAGTGGTTATGAACCGGGCGTGACGCAACCGTTCAAGGATGTGATTGATCCTGGGAACAGGATAAGCGTCTGGGACGGAGTGCGCGTTGAGTTGTCGATAGTCGATACACAATGCGCCACTCGCCAGTCTTCTTCTTGACTAAGACGATTGGGGCGCTGTGTGGACTACGCGACGGCTCGATGGCACCTGCCTGGATCAGCTCGTCCACCTGTTCATCAATCACCCTTTGCATGGCCGGGTTCTTCGGGTAATATGTCAGCCTTAATGGTTTATCATCCTTAAGCCTGATCCTGTGCTCCGCGATGTGCGAGACTTCCTGCAGCCCCTCGAAGAGTGTCAGTTCCGACTCCAGGAACTCCCTAAGTTCCGGATCCAAATCCGCTGGCCACTCTGCCTCTTCGATGCTGGGCTCCCCTGCGTCTCTCATCCTCCAGGCACCACTCCGACCCCATATAGGGCTCCTCGATCGCTCGACTCTGGCAGCCGCTCCTGATTCACTGTGCCCGTGTGGATTCGAGCCATTGCTCCTATTCCCTCCGTTCTCTTGCACACTTCCGCCGTGCCGCCTGCATGACCAGCGGCTCCTTGCCTCTTTACTTAATAGCATTAATAACTAATTTAATTGCCATATTGGTGGCTCCTTGCCTCTTATCGTAACAGCAGTAATAACTAATCTAATTGCCATATTGGCGGCTCCTTGCCTCTTATCTTAACCTAATACAGTTAATACTTATAAACTAAAAATTCGTCCCGCCAATGGTTCCTTGGCGTGATCTTGGCCGTGAAACGCCAAGCTCCTTGCCGTGGATTCAAACTGTGGGGTGGCTGACCTCGGTGGCCGGCTCACAATAGTATATAGCATATATAGAGTATATAGAGTATATAGAGTATATATAGAGTATATAGAGTATATAGAGTATATAGAGTATATATAGTATATATAGTATATAGAATATAGTATATTATATATAGTATATATAGTATATAGAATATAGTATATTGTATATAGTATATAGTATATAGAAGAGTATGACTTTACTGAAGAATATCTCAAGGGTTAAGACAATTTCGTTGCTGATGCATTATCCCGCATCACAATAAAAGAATTAAAAAACATATCAGCTAACGTACTAAAAGTCACTACAAGAAGTTCAAGTAGACAGAATAAATCCTGCGCAGGACCAAAATCCGAATTGCAAAATCAACTATATACTTCGATGCCCAATACATATGTATATGTATATACATATGTTTCTTTAAACATGGAAAAAGACTATTGCAAGAATTGATGTTGTGCTCTATACCAATGGAGTCTTTGATTTAGATCATTTTTTCCAAAGGCTTGAAAAAGAAGCCGGTATATATAGCAACAAACAACTCAAAAAGGCACCGTGCGAAGAAATCTTTGAATACGTTTCAATAGAATCCTTTAAAGAAATGGGCAATAAGAAATTGAAAACACTAAGAGTAGCGCTACTCCAGCCAATAGCCACAATAAAAAGTAAAAAAAAAAAATTTTAAGTATTACTGTCTACATTCCATGATAATCTAATTCAAGGAGGGCATATGGGAACAACAAAAACTATTGCAAAATAAATCGCCATTACTCTTGGGAAAATATGACGCGCGATATCACGAATTATGTGAAAAAATGCCCAAAATGCCAATAATCAAAAAAGGGAAAAAACTGTAGCATAAGTTATGTTTGAAGATTCTATTCTGAAATGTGGTCTAATGAAGACGTACATTACGGTCATGGGAACTGAATACAAAAACTCAGTTAAAAAAGATTTACGTAAATAGCTTGGTATCAAAAACATAACTTCAACAGCACACCACCACCAGACTTTGGGAACAGTAGAGCGAAGCCATAGAACATTAAACGAATTCATTCGTTCCTACATATCAGTTGATAAAACTGATTGGAATAACTTGGCGACAATATATTGTTTATTGTTTGCCCATACTGCCCATATGAATTAATTTTTAGCAAAAACCCAACCAATAAGGCAATTAAAATTAATTAAACCTTTATATAATGCAGAGGATAATGTTAAAGAATCAAAATATAGATTGGAAATAGCATATAAAAGAGCTAGAATAATGCTTGAACAAAACAAGCATGAAAAATAGAATTAAGCATAGAAGATAACGTACTGTTAAGAAATAAAACAGGGAAACAGGGAACAGAATAAAACAAACACAAAAAAATGTTTGGCCAATATATTAAAAACAAAAAAAAAAAAATCAAAATAAAATAAAAATAATATTCATTTATTCATATTTTATATTCATTATATTATATTAAAAAAAAAAAAACTATTCAATAATTGTATCTTTCTGTAATAATAAAATAATAATACAATTTTTTTAAATCATTATATTCATTAGTTAGTTATCTAGAATTAAATTTAAAAATGTTCCCGCAAATAACTATAATTTTTAAATAAGTACATATAGAATACTAGTGGGTATAGTCCGGCCTTGCCCGTGGCTCGTATGTTATAAAATCAATGTTCTCAAAAAGCTTTAAAAATTATTTTAAAACTGAGCGGACGGTAAACAAACTACGTTCATATAAAAGTTTTCCGCTCTTTTACCACTGTTGCAAGTGGAATTTCACGAATCGCTGAAACACGTATTCATCATATTATTATGTAGAGCTTTGACCAACTCAGGTGGGCAAGTTCAACCATAACACTAACCACACCAAAAGAGTGCTTGTAGCTGGTACTAACCAAAATGGGTGCAGTTACTGTGATCCATCTGGTCACGGAATCTACACATGTAGTAAATTCGGTCTCCAAAATAAAATAAAATAAAATGTAAAATTTGTCTCCATCCCTTCGGCATAAGGAAGTCAAGAAACTGTTCCTTTGTTATAACTGCCTAAGGAAGGGACACCAAACTCGGTCTTGCAGTAGTAGTCATTGTCGCACTTGTGGAGGAAAGAATCATACACTGTTGCATTTTGCTACTTCAAGAGAAGCTGAAGGGTCGACACCATTACATACATCGGCCGACACACTGTCACTCCACTACCTCTCTTGCTGTCCAAGGTCTTCAGTCTGGTGATGTGCTCCTGGCCACTGCATTAGTACTGGTAAAGAATAGTTCTGGTTCTCAGGCCTGCAGTTGCACATGGTCACATCTCGTTTCGCACAGAGACTGCAGTTAAGGAAAACCAGGTCATCTACAGTTGTAATGGGTCTCGGAGACACAAGCGTCTCTACTGAAGGATCAGCTATTAGGATTCACATGAAATCAGATTATTCAGCCACCTTTGATGCTCTTGTGACTCCAACAATTACCGATAGTCAGCCCAGCTTCGCCATCGATACATCAGACTGGAAAATTCCCTCGAACATAAGGCTGGCTGATCCTGCGTTCAACAAACCACAGCGAGTGGATCTCTTAATTGGATTGAGCCTCTTCTATGAGCTTTTGTCTGTGGGGCAAAGCGAAGCTAGTCATTTGGACGTCCGTCTGGATGAGTTGGTTCGGCGGTTTTGGGAAGTTGAAAGCTTGGAAGAGCCTACAGTAAAGGCCACCAAAGAAGAGTCGGAATGCGAGCAGCACTTTGCCATTAACTTCTCCCGCTTACCATCCGGCGGTTGCCTCTGAAGCGGAGTGCAGAGCTTCTAGGAGAGTGTTATGGCCAGGCTTATCGTCGATTTCTCAGTCTTAAGCGAAAATTGGGTCGGAGTTCGCATCTGAAGGTCCGTGCGCGCAATGCACCAGTTGGCATTTGATGAGCGCGATGCATTTCCAATTGGATCGGATGCAATAAAGCAGGAGTTTTATGTTGAAGATTTCATATCCGGAGCCAACTCAGTTGCTGAAGCCAGAGAGCCTAAACGTTCCACGCGACGTTTAAAATTATTCTGGAAGACCATTCGAGCCTATAAAAAAAAAAATAATTTCATCAGTGTTTCTGAAATCTGATGAACGTCTTTATACGGAAGTAGAAATCGAAGGTAAAGAGTTTATAACATTACTCGATACAGGAGCAACAATTAGCTGCTTAGGAGGCTTAGGAGTTTTTGGCAAGTAACAAAGCCAAAAAGTGCTCGGGTGCAATTAGTACCGCGAACGGAACTCAAAGTGACGTAGTAGGCAAGCTTGTTACTTCAATTAAGTGAATAGACTTTTGGCGCAAATTTGGATTGTTATATAAGATTACATCGGCCGAAGTCACCGAGCTAGACGTAGGAACATCTGACATCAACACGGAAAAAAACAAAAAAAGCGTCTCGATGCAGTAATTAGCATATTTCCTTCCTTCATCAAAGAAGGGCTAGGCCAAACTGGTTTGATCAAACATTCTATTGACGTAGGGTCAGCTGTTCCTATAAAACAACGGCATTAGCCAGTTTCGCCAGCTATAGAAAAACTTATGTTCGCCGAAGTAGATAACATGTTAGCACTGAACGTAATAGAAGAGTCTACGAGCCCCTGGAGCAGCAATTGTGTACTAGTAAAGAAGGGTGATAAATGTCGGTTATGTCTGGACTCACGCGAATAAATAAGGTAACCGGCTTGGATATGAAACACGCCTAATGGCAAATACCTCTCGATGAAACGTCACGTCAGTATACCGCCTTCACGATACCAAAAGGACCTCTTTACCAGTATAAAATTACTATGCAACGCAGCGCAAACGGAGCCAACTCAGTTGCTGAAGCCAGAGAGAAAATTCGTCAGACGGCTGGGATATTGTCTCGTGGAAACTACAAGCTTCGAAAGTGGTGTTCCAGTCACCAAGAAGTCCTCAATGGAATCGCGTATGAAGAAAGGGAACAATTCTTGAAGTTCGATGATGGAAGCGCTGTCACCAAGGCCCTTGGTCTTGTATGGGATCCACCGATCGACCAGTTGCTATTTTCATTTTCTGTTCTTGATTCTACTATTAAACCCTGCAGGCGATCAGTTTTGTCTGTTGTTGCACTTTTTATGATCCGTTTGGGATTTTGGGACCAGTCATAACTAAGGCAAAGATCTTTCTTCAACAGCTTTGTAAGGATAAATTAACTTGGGATGAAAGCTTGCCGATTGCTCGGCATACGATCTGGAGGGAGCTATGCAGCAGTTTTCGCAACATTCGCCATGTATCGTTTCCCAGAGTAGTATTCTTCGAAGGAGCTGATATTGAAATACATGGACTTTGCGATGCCAGTGTGGATGCCTATGGAGCCTGCATCTACGTGGTGGCCAGGAGTCGACTAGCCACAAGTCGTATCCATTGCTCCAAGTCTCGAGAGCGCCATTAAAAACATTGACTGTCCCAAATGCTGGAATTATGTGGAGCGAAGCTGATGGCTAATGTGATGCATGAAGTCCAGAGCCCCAGCATCTTTGTCAGCCAGGTTTATTGCTTTTGCGATTTGTCCGTTGTCCTATCCTGGATAAGAGATGAGCCCTTCAAATTTAATGCTTTCGTGACAAATCGTGAAGCTGATCTGAAGACCACGGCTGGAATCATCCGAAGAGCCGTCAACAAGCTGTATCTGCTGCCCCTTCAGAAGTCGGATGAAAGTCGGGCTTCCAACGGGGGGAGTATGTTGGATTAATCAGCAGCCGCATTAAATCAGCATAAGGAAAGATAAAAAGAATTTTAGCTTAGTGAAACAGCTGTTTGTTGTAAACAAGGCTGGCAAGCTCTTGCATCTTGCATATTGTCGCATTGCATCCCTTGTCGCAGCTGCTATAAAATTGCGTATTCTCTGTTATCTTTCCCACTTGTTCGTTGTTGATCGAGGCGAAGCGAATAACTATTTCTTGGCTAAAGATTCAAAACAGTTGCTAAAAAACATTAGTAACTCAAAATTTGGAGGCCCCGGCGAGATTTAACTTTGCAGTGCATATGAGCACTCACCAAACAGCATATGGTTATTTTGCGGCAAAAAACATTAGTAACATTAGTAATTAGTAACCTTATTTCTAATGTGTCTAGGTCCATCTTCCTGATGTTGTATATCATCCTACTTTAGAGGTTACAATGTTCAATTGTAATACTCTCATTTCGTGCTCATCAGCCAATAAGCCCCGCCGTTGCTTTCGCAAAGGAAATTATTCATTGCTGAATAAACTTATTTATGCAACCGATTGGTCGGCTGATATTAATAATGCTAATAATTTTTTTTATAACACCCTCAACTCTCTCTTAGACATGAGTATTTCATGTGTTTGTCAATTCCTTCGACTACTTTTTAAAAGCCACCCTGGTTTACTCCCAGATTATCAAATCTAAAATATGGTTCGGGTACAGACTTGGCTAAATATTCTATAGCCAAGTCGGACTTTCGTCTAAATTCTCAATGCTATGAGAATTATCTAACTCGTTATTAATTTAGTACAGCAATTTGCAAAAGACAATTTGCCCAAAATCCGAGAGAGTTTTACAATTTTGTAAACTTAAAGCGTAAATCTTCTGACTTTGTTCACCACGACATTTTACTTTTAAACTTGACCGAATAGGTTTCCCTCCGTTTCTTTTGCTTTAGATTAGTTCTTATTTAAAACGCAGGACCCAAAGAGTAATCCTGAGCTGACTACCTCTAAACAGGTTCACGTTACTTCTGGTGTTCCTCGAGGTATTCATCTTGGACCTTTACTCTTTACTCTTTTTTATAAATGATCCCCCCTCTGTTATAACACATGCCCGTGTACTCATGTATGCGGACGATGTAAAACTTATTCTATCATACACTTATCCTACATCATTCTCGTCTACGAGACGATTTAAACGCAATGCAACGTTGGTGTTCGGCCAATCAATTGCATCTGAATTGTTCAAAGTGTATGTTTATGACATTTCATCGTACTACACCTTATCTTGTCAGTTATACAATCGATAAAACCCCTTTGCAACGTATACTAACAGTTAAGGATCTAGGCGTTCTTTTTGATTCTAAACTCTGTTTTAATCTTCACATAGATACCATCGTTAATGAGGCAAAAGGTGTACTTGGATTCATTAAACGATGGTCTAAGGAGTTTAACGATCCTTTTATAACGAAACTTCTGTACATCTCTCTTGTTCGCCCTATCCTTCTACCGGCGTTACAAGTTAAGCATAAATTGCTAGAGCGCAGAGCGAAACGAAACACGGTGCACAAAAATATTGCAAGCAAACGCTCCAAAAATATCGTACACAAACAAATTGTTTGGATCGATGGGTAACAGCAAAAATTTGTGACAGCGCGATGCCCAAGCAGAAAAATGCACCAGCGAACACACGCAGAGGAGCGCTAAAACAAACAATAATCAAAACAAACTACTAAAACTACAAAACAAAACACTAACAACACGAAACAACAAATGCATCATTTATAAAGCTTTTAAATAAAGCACAAATGAAGTAAAGTAAAAAAAAAACCGGTTAGAATCGCAATATATACAATCCTTTCAGCACAAGTAAAACACGTAAATCACACCCAACTGAGGACTTTCTCTGAGAGGAACTTGAATCTGACAATAACTACCAGCAAAACAGGAATCGTAATAATACAAATTATTCTTTACGAATACAATCATAAACTAACCCACGTCACAACTGGACAAACTGAAGTAATAATTTTACTTAAGAGAAAACCAAAATTCGACTTTAACGCAAATAAGAAAGAAGCTATTGATACTAAAACCAAAGGCAATATTTAAATATTAATACTAATCACGTTAATGACTATGTCAGTTGGAACACAAAAAACCAATTAACAATAATCAGTTCATTTTTGAGTTTGCTTCGCAATTAATTTAACCAAATTAGAAATAATATATGGTATAAAACTACAAATTAAATTATTTGACAAAGTACCTGAAGTAAGCTCTGTTAGAGAGGGGATTTAGTGGTGTTGAGACTCAAAGGTTGATTCGATCTTTACAATGCTATACATATCTGGCTTAGCGATTATTACAAAGGTATACGTGTTCGATTTAAAGTAACGATTAAATGTATTGTTAGTCAGAACTTTATAAAGTAAGATTTAAAACTTATTTAGGTGAGCGCCTGCGATCACTCCAATTACTTTATATACAAAATAGCGGATATAACCTGATATTGCCCGTGGGACGCATAAAATAAATCTTCTAAAACCTTTGAAAATGATTTTTCAACTGATCGGACGGTAAACAAAAAAGTTTCATACAAACATTATTCTCTAAGTGCCCACTGATGTGGGTGTAATTTCCAAAATCGCTGAAACACATATTTATTAAGTTCTTACGAAGGGCTCTGAAAATAAGTAAAGTCACAGTTCGACTTCCACATTCAGCAACACTTTCTCCAAAAATTGTATATTGGACCGATCTTTCGCTCCAAATGTATTGCCACATTTGTAGTTCTTTCCTTTTGTGCTATGTAACCTCTACAATCGAGTGCGACATTCGTGTGTGTGGCCAGATTTTCTACAATTATGGCATTTCACCTTTGAAAGAAATTTAGATTTCTTTCGCTCTGGTCCTGTTGTATACCCCTCCTCATCTGTATTACGCTTCTTAATGGCGTGGGCTTGTAACTGCTGTTGAAGCCCGTTGCTCGTTTTTACATTAGTAGTGTATACCCAACGTAACAAATTATTTTCAATTTGTGCCATGTAATCCAACGTTACCGACACTGCGATTTCCGGATGTTTTGTCTTCGACTTTAAACTGCGTCCAAGTGATGCCGGCAAAGCATATATTTGACAGCCACAGAGACGCACTGCCCTCTAAAGCCTTGCCTAAAGATATTACCAGCGATATGACCAGCCTAAAGATATGCAGTCTACTGTTGTACACCAGGATGAAGCGTTCGTGTCAGCACACGGTTGTGTCTATCCTAGCGCTGCAAGATACTGAACTATGATCTTTAGGCGAAGCAGATCCCATTTCTGATGTCGGAATATAGAGATAATTATCCATCGTATTTGCAATTTGGCAGCACAGCAACTTATAATAGCGCGAGCAGACTGACTTCTCTACTTCCTTTCGATCCATGTTATCAATCAATTAGTCACTCAAAATAGTACAACTATTGTTTTCTCCGCTACTCTTCTTCAGTCAGCGCTCTACGATCTGACCTCACTCTGCAGCAGAGTCTCCCTGTCTCTGCTATTATGCTAACACTCAATTGCAAATTCTTGGAAACAGGCATAGCGAGTTATAACGTTATTTATCGCGTCTATATGTGCATCTACATTGGCACATAGTAAACTATCTACAACATATATATATTTACTTGCGGGTATAGCCGGGCCTTTAAAAAGCGTTTGAAATGATTTTGAAACTGATCGGTCGTTAAACAATTTTTATCGCTGCAAATCGCTGCAACACGTATTTATCATATTCTTATGTAGAGCTTTGAATATAAGTTTGATGCAAATCGGACAGAAATTAAAATTCACCAAAATAATCTTTGAAATGCACTTTCCACTGAAGAAGCTTAGATTTTGCGAAAAATGTGAAACAGGTGTCAAGTGATTTCTTATGTAGATACTTAAAAATTACTGAGGGCGATCGGATGGTAAACAAAAAGTTTCATTCAAACTTTTCGCTAATTACACACTGTTGTGGAATTCTGAAAATAAGTTTGAGGCGATTCGGATTTTTGCAAGAGTGAAACACCCCTTAATTGAATTAGAACAAAGATCGTTGCAAATAAGTTTGAGGCCGATCGGATAATAAACAGAAAAGGTTCATGGAACCGTTTTCCGCCAATTTTCCACTGTTGTGGGTGGAATCTGCCAAATCACCAAATCTTTGACCCTCATTTCCACCAAGCAGGAATAAATTTATCGAAAAGTGTGAAACACCCGTTAAATGAATTTGAACAAGGATCTTTAAGGTTGAGTTTGAGGCCGATCGGATTGTAAACAAACGAGAAAGAAGGGCTATCTTCGGCACGCCGAAGATTTAATACCCTTGCAGACCCAACCTTTTAATGCCGAGAAAATGGTTAAGGCCGAGTTTGGTCAAGGTATATTGATAAACAAAAAAAAGGCTTTTAATCAAAAACCGATGTAAATAAGATTTAGCAAAAATGAAGGGAGCATAGTGAAATCTTTAAATGCCGTGTTTAATGGCAAAATCATGAAAAACAAAAAATTCTCCATACAAAAACTTAATAATATGATATAGTGGTCCGATCTTAATAGGATTTTGCATATATATGAGGAGCATAGTAAAACTAATAAATGCCGAGTTTGGTTAAGATATCTTGAAAAACAAAATGTTTTTTCATACAAAAACTTAATTTTCGATAGATCGTTCCTATGGCAGCTATATGATATAGTGGTCCGATCTTAATAGGATTTTGCATATATATGAGGAGCTTAGTAAAACTAATAAATGCCGAGTTTGGTCAAGATATCTTGACAAACAAAATGTTTTTTCATACAAAAACTTAATTTTCGACCGATCGTTCCTATGGCGGCTATATGATATAGTGGTCCGATCTTAATAAAATTTTGCATATATATGAGGAGCATAGTAAAACTAATAAATGTCGAGTTTGGTCAAGATATCTTGATAAACAAAAGGTTTTTTCATACAAAAACTTAATTTTCGACCGATCGTTCCTATGGCAGCTATATGATATAGTGGTCCGATCTTAATAGGATTTTGCATATATGAGGAGCTTAGTAAAACTAATAAATGCCGAGTTTGGTCAAGATATCTTGACAAACAAAATGTTTTTTCATACAAAAACTTAATTTTCGACCGATCGTTCCTATGGCGGCTATATGATATAGTGGTCCGATCTTAATAGAATTTTGCATATATATGAGGAGCATAGTAAAACTAATAAATGTCGAGTTTGGTCAAGATATCTTGATAAACAAAATGTTTTTTCATACAAAAACTTAATTTTCGACCGATCGTTCCTATGGCAGCTATATGATATAGTGGTCCGATCCAGCTGGTTTTGACATATGTGCTGCGTGCAACAGAATTAGGGACTTCTGCAAAGTTTCATTAAGATAGCTTTAAAACTGAGGGACTAGTTCGCATAGAAACAGACAGACGGACAGACGGACAGACGGACAGACGGACAGACGGACAGACGGACAGACGGACATGGCTATATCGACTCGGCTGTTGATGCTGATCAAGAATATATATACTTTATGGGGTCGGAGATGTCTCCTTCTATGCGTTACACATTTCACGACAAAATTATAATACCCTCTGCAAGGGTATAAAAAGTTAAATACAAAGTCTTTTCATCACAAATTGTAACTTCAATTAAAATTTCAGCTTCCTAGCTCTTACGGTTTGGCCTGTGGGTTAGTCACCAATCAGTCAGTCGATAAAGTAAGTCAGTCCACGACAGACAGTTTTATGTATAGAGATATATAAATATATATATGATTTAATAAAGCAATGATAAATATTTAGAATATAATGTGACTACAGACAAGCCGCGTCAGCATGTGTCCCATGCAGTGATCGCTTGCATAAAATATATATGTGCACAACACGCTCTATCCTACAAGCGACGTTTCGCTAGCAAAATGAAGAACCAGATCAGTAAAAGTATCCGGAGCGACATGAAAGTATCCACATGGCAACCGTGACTAAGGTCAAAACAAACCTGGACATGCAAGAGCAGCAGTAACGGCAGTAATAACAACAGCAACAACGGCAGAAATAACGATAACAACAACAACAGCACGAAAAACAAATTACAAAGAAGAAAAAAAAACGCAGTGGATAGAGTGTGATGAGTGCAAAGCGAGGCGGCGTGGGAAAAAGACTCAAGGCCAGAAAAGCAGAATTGTTGAAGCTGTTAAACAGCAAAAATGTCATAAGTTGGGACAACTCGGTCAAATTACATGCCGTAGTTGAACACATAAAAAATTTACTATCAACTCGAACGAGAGCGCATAACAATCATTTTTTTTTATTGCGCCGTAATGTACAATTGAGCGAAATAAAAGGTGCCGATTAGAGTGTGGCCTGAAAACTATACACACCCCAATGATTATAACCAAAACCCCAAACACAGCTTATGACACTGTTTTAATTAATACAATCGGCCCATTACCTTGAACAGATCCCGGCAATAAGTATGCAATAACTTCAATATGTGACCTTACAAAATATCTAGTTGCAATACCAGTAGCAGATAAAAGCTCAAAAACAGAAGCCAAAGCAATATTTGAATCATTTGTAATAAAGTACGGTCCTATGAAGAAAAATTTACTTATCAATGATCTGTGCAAATATATATGAAAATCAGTAATATATTATTAACAGCACACCACCACCAGACTTTAGGAACAGTAGAAAGAAGTCATCGAACATTCAACGAATACATTCGTTCATACATCCCGATTGAAAAAGATGATTGGAACGAATGGTTGAATTACTTCACATATTTTTTTAACACCACACCATCAACGGTACATGGCTACTGTCCGTATGAACTTGCTTAAAGTAGATTAACAAGTGTGATATGCGCACATATAGATTACACACTGTGTTCAATATATATCAAACTGTCACACTGTAACACTTTGTTGCAGTGTTTACATATGCACATTTCAAGTGCCACGATTTTGGGAGATAGATTCCTGCTTGGAAATTACACCTACCACTTCAAAGGAAGAAAACATTTGTGAAGAACATTTTGGAAAGACTCATATCAGATTGCCTATTGGCCAATACGCAGTTCGTTTACCCTTCAAGCGAAGTTTGGAATGCAGCATCTTCGCTCGTGCCTGAAGGATTCAGCGCTGGACGCGATTCGATCTTTGGAAATAACTAACGATAACTATGCCATAGCACTTAATTTATTGGAGAGAAGGTTTAATAATAGACGTATGGTTTTTCAGGCAAACATACTAGAAAAATTGGGGATCAAGACGGTGGCAGGGGGCTCGGCCGTGGCGCTGAGGGAGTTATCCGACCAATTGAACGCACATATGCGCTCGTTAAAGAGCATGGGCAATACCGAACAGATCACTGGATGCATAATTGTGCAGATTCAATACAATAGCTTGACCCAACATCACAAGCCAAGTGGGAAGAAAGGCTAAAGGATTCATCCTTCGACAACTTAATACCATCTTGGGAGCATATTGCTACGTTTCTGGAGCAGATATGACGAACAATGGAAGCCGTAAATTTTGCTATGGCCAGCTATGCACCTAGCCATCAGGTGGGAAAAACTATAGCAATTAACACAAGTAGATCGTCCTTTAACTAACCACTAATCACGATGCACCTGTCTGCGTTTTTTGTGACAGCGCTGGTCATGGTATATATAATTGTTCTCGATTTGGAAATTCGACCCCTGCATTACGGCTTAGGGAGGCAAAACATCTTGCATTATGTTTGAATTGCCTAAAGAAAGGCCAACGATTGCGATCATGCAGCTCTGGATGCTGTCGGACCTGCGGGGCGAAACATCATTCCCTGCTGCATTTAAATAATTCGGTGTTTCCGATAGCCCAAGGCTCTTTCGCTAAGTCGTCGCCATCTACCTTGTTGCCCAGTCTTTCAGTAGTTATGTTATCGTCTTGGCTCAGGCTATGATCTTTGTTAAAAATCGTTCCGGCACTTTGAAACCTTGTCGTGCCCTTTTTGGATTCCGGTTCTCAGCTTCACCTTATAACGTCGCGTCTTGCTCAACAGCTTTAGCTAAAGAAGCACAAGTCCTCAGCCATTGTTTCTGGTCTAGGAGATTCTCGGTTTGAAACAGAAGGAAATAGGGTTACTATCACAATACAGTCTCAAGTCTCTAAATACCCAACATGCCTCACAGCTCTGGTAGCGCCTAACATACGACGAATTAGAATATTCCCGATAACATAAAGCTTGCTGATCCGTCTTTCTTTAAACTACAACGCATGGACTTGCTGGAGCTAGCCTGTTTTACGATCTTCTCAGCGTCGGCCAGATAAGGCTTCTCCCAGGGCTACCGTGTCTTCAAAAACATGGCTTGGTTAGGTAGTTTCTGGAGGCGGACCGCGCTTGCTTACTTCGGGAAAACTCGAGTCAAGTTCTGAAGAGCGTGATGATGAATTGGTGCGACGATTTTGGGAGATAGAATCCTGCATGGAAATTACACCTACCACTCCAAAGGAAGAAAATATTTGTGAAGAACATTTGTTATTGCCTAGTGGCCAATATTCAGGTCGTTTACCCTTTAAGCGAATTTTGGAATGTCTGGGGACGTCAAACCAACAAGCCTTTCGTCGGTTTCTGACCCTGGAACGTAAACTACAAAATCGCCCACACCTGAAGATTCAATATTCAAACTTTCTAAAGGAATACTTGGATCTTGGTCATATGTCGCCTGTCGCTCCATAGTGTATAGGACTTTGTCAATATTTTCTACCTCATCACTGTGTCTTTAAAGAAGACAGTTCAACGACAAGGTTGCGAGTCGTTTTCGACGGCTCAGCAGCTACCTCGTCAGGTTATTCATTAAATGAACTATTGCTGGCTGGACCTGTTATTCAAAGCTCGCTGTTTCATATCCTTCTTCGCTTTCGTAATTTCCCGATCGCCCTAACAGGAGATATTGGAAAAATGTATCGCTGCGTACGCAGCCTTATTGCCTCATCTCCCTTCGTTGATATAACTGCCACTTGTAAATACGTCAACTCATTTGATACAACGCAGCGCATATTCGGATATATTTATAACAGTGTGATATACAACATGGGACCCAAATCTTGTGAGGCTCGTCCAGAGAGCACACTTGTACGAAGAGATCAAATCATTGCAATCGAGAAGAGCTATCAAACCATCCAGTTGTATCGCATCACTTAACCCTTTTTTGGATGATTTCGGCGTTCTTAGAGTGGAAGGGCGCTTGAAAAATTCTTCCCTGGATTTCGAAGCTCGCTATCCAATAATTTTCCCACGGCACCATCCCATCACAGATTCACTCATCACATGGTTTCACAACCGGGACCTACACGCTGGTCCACGGGCACTTGTTGCTCATATTCGGTTACAGTATTAGCCGATAGGTGGAAGGATGGCCGTTGCCAAGGTTGTTGAAAAATGTGTTAGATGCTTTCGTGCCAAGCCTCGATTAGTAGAGCATATAATGGCTGATCTTCCCAAAGAACGTTTAACTGTTTGTCGAGCCTTTGAAGTCTACAGTGAAAATTTCAGCTTCCTAGCTCTTACGGTTTGGGCTGTGCGTTAATCACCAATCAGTCAGTCAGTCAGGACAATCAGTTATATAGATATAGATATTCTAGAAGCAACATATCAAGTTTGGTGACTCTAGCTCTTATTATTTAATCGATCTACGTAGGCACTAGGAGGACCTACAGCTAAAATTTAAAGACTCCAGCTGTGAGATCCGTCCGTCCATACATACGGACAGACTTACGGACTATTGATGCTGTTCAAGAATATATATACTTTATGGGGTCGGAGACGCTTCCTTCTGCCTGTTATACATTTATATTTTGTACATAAACATTATAAGCCTTTTACTCATTTTTAATGGGTTCAGGGCATAAAAATTGCACTTAGTCAAGCGAAAAGGACGACAGCCACTCTTCGTTAACAGTAATCTGATGATTTCTGTAAAGCTCGGTGTTGACTAAAAATTGGAATGCATCAGCAACTTAAGAGGGCCTAAGGATTTCAACCATGAAGTCATGACTATACTCCATCACACATTTAAGATGAATATTCATAATCTAGGCCATTTGTTATAAAAGCCTTTCGGTTTTATCTAATTAAGTGATACGACTTCACATTTTTCCAAGATTATATTTATTAGTTACAGAGGGAAATATAGGGGATTGATATAAAATAGCTTGCTTTTTCTGCTTTACACTTGCTTTGAATAACTTAACGAGTCATTTTTATACCCTTGCAGAGGGTATTATAATTTTGTCGTGAAATGTGTAACGCATAGAAGGAGACATCTCCGACCCCATAAAGTATATATATTCTTGATCAGCATCAACAGCCGAGTCGATATAGCCATGTCCGTCTGTCCGTCTGTCCGTCTGTCCGTCTGTCCGTCTGTCCGTCTGTCCGTCTGTCTGTTTCTATGCGAACTAGTCCCTCAGTTTTAAAGCTATCTTAATGAAACTTTGCAGAAGTCCCTAATTCTGTTGCACGCAGCACATATGTCAAAACCAGCTGGATCGGACCACTATATCATATAGCTGCCATAGGAACGATCGGTCGAAAATTAAGTTTTTGTATGAAAAAACATTTTGTTTATCAAGATATCTTGACCAAACTCGACATTTATTAGTTTTACTATGCTCCTCATATATATGCAAAATTCTATTAAGATCGGACCACTATATCATATAGCCGCCATAGGAACGATCGGTCGAAAATTAAGTTTTTGTATGAAAAAACATTTTGTTTGTCAAGATATCTTGACCAAACTCGGCATTTATTAGTTTTACTAAGCTCCTCATATATATGCAAAATCCTATTAAGATCGGACCACTATATCATATAGCTGCCATAGGAACGATCGGTCGAAAATTAAGTTTTTGTATGAAAAAAACCTTTTGTTTATCAAGATATCTTGACCAAACTCGACATTTATTAGTTTTACTATGCTCCTCATATATATGCAAAATTTTATTAAGATCGGACCACTATATCATATAGCCGCCATAGGAACTATCGGTCGAAAATTAAGTTTTTGTATGAAAAAACATTTTGTTTGTCAAGATATCTTGACCAAACTCGGCATTTATTAGTTTTACTAAGCTCCTCATATATGCAAAATCCTATTAAGATCGGACCACTATATCATATAGCTGCCATAGGAACGATCTATCGAAAATTAAGTTTTTGTATGAAAAAACATTTTGTTTTTCAAGATATCTTAACCAAACTCGGCATTTATTAGTTTTACTATGCTCCTCATATATATGCAAAAATCCTATTAAGATCGGACCACTATATCATATTATTAAGTTTTTGTATGGAGAATTTTTTGTTTTTCATGATTTTGCCATTAAACACGGCATTTAAAGATTTCACTATGCTCCCTTCATTTTTGCTAAATCTTATTTACATCGGTTTTGATTAAAAGCCTTTTTTTGTTTATCAATATACCTTGACCAAACTCGGCCTTAACCATTTTCTCGGCATTAAAAGGTTGGGTCTGCAAGGGTATTAAATCTTCGGCGTGCCGAAGATAGCCCTTCTTTCTCGTTTCTACTTGATGTGGAAACCGCAAACCTTTGCAACAAAGGCAAAGCACATCGAAGCCCTGCCTAACTGTTTTATGAAACGCATCCATCAGAATGTTACCTATTGGTTGAGAAAATCTATCCTCTGCAAAGGCATCCGAACGTTCTTCCCTGCTCCTAAGTTGCATTGCGCATGCTATCTCTGCTATCCTATTACCTGTATTACTGCTGGCTAACTTGCTGGGACAAGCTTCTATTGGCATCAAAAGCCTCCTGTCGTCCTTGAATAAAAGTCTTTCGCCCAGCGCCTGTGTTACGTGCCTGCTTAATTATCCTGCGAATCGGATTCTCTCAAACCATTGATTCCTATCCCTAGCTCTTTCTAAAATGTCTATGTCGTTCTTGTTCGTCCGTCCCATGAATTGGGTCCTCCCGACGAGTGGTCTTCGGTATTTTGTCCCTTCTCTTTTGTCCCGTCAGCAACCTCAAACAGGCTCTAGGACACATCAGGCAACTCATTTTCTTCAGCGCCATTGAAATGCACATCACAGGAGATGCCCAACGGAATTCACAAATGAGAGCCGTCAAAAATTGGCAGGAACTAAGAAGAGCACTGTA
Organism: Drosophila littoralis; assembly: GCA_018903485.1. NCBI lineage: Eukaryota > Metazoa > Arthropoda > Insecta > Diptera > Drosophilidae > Drosophila > Drosophila littoralis. The sequence continues at coordinate 304,605 of JAEIGF010000021.1, read as the reverse complement.
CAACACCCGTTTTAACGGAAGCATCCGAAGGTTCGTAGAAGAATTATAGTTCAAGTCCTACAATATTGCGAAATAAATTATATTTCTTTTGAAACCGAATTACGCGACTAATCAAATTGCGCGGCCGGTGGGGTCTGTATTGAGCAAGTGAAATCGCTTAATGTCGATTGCCTACGAATGCCTACAGTTAGGCCGCTGCTAGTTCACTAATACAGATCCGCTAAGAAAACAATAGCGGATAAACGAATTATAGTTCAACTCCTACAATATTGTGAAATAAATTATATTTCTTTTGAAACCGAATTACGCGAATAATCAATTTGCGCAGCTGGTGTGGTCTGTATTGAGCAAGTGAAATCGCTTAATGTCGATTGTGTTTCAGATTTTCAAAGTGCGAGGCCGATATAACTGTAGGCCGGTGCTAGTTCACTAATACATATCCGCTAAAGAACAATACAGGCGAACGTGTAAGTGCTGTGTTGACTATTAAAGAACAATTGAGTTCCAGGTCAAACTGAATTTAAATATACATACACTGCTGTATGAACTACTAAAGCTTGTTATATCCCAGGCTCAGTAAATCAACGCAACCTGAATTGACCATTAGGAAAAAATACGATAACAATAACAATAAACCAAGCCAAATAAACCACTGCTTATCGGAGACCCTCCTCAAACAGGCCCTTGGACAAATCAAGAAACTCTTTTCTTCAGAGCCTTTGAAATGCAGATACCAGGAGATTTCCAAATTATGCTTAAGTCCTACAATATTACATATAAGTTAGTGTTAGAAACATTCTGAGGAATTCTGTGTTATACACTAATGCAATGAAAAATACGATAAAAGATGAAATAATAATAATAATGCGACTTCGTGCCACGAAGTCTGATGGCCTTCGATAAACTGCGCTATCATGGTCTTCACAGTCCTGTTGGGACTCACCCAGGGACTCTAGAAAAGACTTGAAACTACGACTCGTAAGCTGTACCCCGTTGTCGCTCACAAACTGCTTGGGTACCCCAAACCTACTCAATATCCTCTCTCGAAACTCCTGAGAGGCAACAGTAACATCGTCTTGCCATGTCTTGACCATGGAAGGAGTCCTGTGAAATCCGCGCAGAGTGCTGCAATCGGCTCTGCTACTTGTCTCGTCAGAATGCGTCCAGCCGGTGAGTTTTTTGCTCTTGAACTTCTCGTCGCGGATCATACCCGGCAATTAGTATAGTTGTGTTTACCTCAACACGGTTTTCCTCACGGCTTAATGCCCGACCGTGGGAGCATCCTGGCATTCTTGCAATACCCTCTGTCCCTGACCACTAGCCACAAATAGCTTCAAGGGAATGTTGTCCTCATAGTCCTTACGGTGGCCCAAATGGCTATATAGTTTTCCATTCCCTTCTATATAGTCCGGGAATCCCAGCACGCATACACGCGACCCATTTGCAGGGAGGCTCGGCCACCACGGCCTGCTTTCTTCGACGGTAGTGAACGTCAACCTGGAAATTTTGCAGTTCCAGTGCCCATCGCGCGATTCTCCCTGAAGGGCTCTCAATCGAGTTAAGCTACTTGAGTCCCAGATGATCCGTTATCACGTCGAAGGTAGGTAGTAGTTCACCTCAGCTTTCAGCAACTTCCGGTTATTGCGGCGGACGGCGGTTGAATTTAAGCTTAATTCGAACTGGGCTTGCCCTTAACTAACTTCAATACATCGACACCTTGCCTTAACTTTTCTTACTACTAATACAATGCTTATAAACTAACAAAATAATAACACTATAAGACCAACGGCTTCTTTCCTTACTATCTACTAATACTCATAATGCGTATAAGCGACCAAAGCTCGCTTAGGCTATAAATTGACCGGCTCCCTGCCGCAGATCAAGGCCGTGGGGTGGCTGATCCAAGTAGCCGCCTCACATGTGGAAATCAAGATGGCTTTCAAATGTCAACAGCCACAACAACTAGTTTTGTAAAGCAATAGTAGTATAAGCTGTATAAAAGTATTTTGTAAAAATTCAAGTTGTGCACTTTATGAAGAACAGAATGGGAGAACTAAAATAAGGCTCAAGTAAAAAAAAAATTGTATTTCTCTGTTTTGGTAAAAAAATATACTGCTTTAATAGGCTCATGCTATAAAAAAGGTCGCGTATTTAAAAAGGCTACTTGAAGGCACTTCGTTAACTTATATTCCGTAAATCAATTGCTCCTCTAAAACAGTTGTCATTCATAGAGTAGAAATATAGAATATATAAATATAATAAAAGATACAAATTAAAATTTAGTTGCTGCTATGGAAGAATTCATTTAGTAGTTTCAATGTTTAGCATTTACATAAAGTACAAAAACGGGTTGAGAATCAAGACAGCATACATAGCCGCGTACACTTTTTGAAGGGTTTACGTGGCACTATAACTTAGCGTAATAACCTAAGCGTTTTTGATATATTGTTTTAGTTGATGGACCTGATAAAGAATATACGCGATTCAAAGTAGAATGTTTTGTTATATTAACGCTTACCTTGTAGTCATTAGTTGTTATCAGCTTGGTCCATTTATCTAATTTTAATCGCATTGTTTTGTTAAGATAGTTCCAAAAAAATGTCAGACTAATTGCTTTAATTAATGGCAATAGCCTTAAAAATGTAAAATACAACCTACCTCATAAACTTCTTTCTTATCTTCATCATCTGTCATTGTAGAAAGCACGTAATAATGAGTATACAACTTTAATATTATTTTTTACTTAAGTACACCTATTCCTAGTAAACATGGTTTACTATTTTAATAAAATTACTTAAGTGCACAAGCCTGCTATGTTTAAAATATTTATCCCTGCCTGCTGACGGGGCTCTAGAGGATGCCTTAATAGTGCAACGGAACTTTCGGATCGGTATCTGCCAATACCCGTTTACAAAGTGTGTAGAAGTGTATCTAGCCGTCATTACTTCGCTGAAGTTGGCTTTGACTCCGGAACCAGAACAAAAACATATTCACCACACACACTAGAACATTGTAACTTAAATTCTTAAAATAAAAACAGACGAAAAGTAACCTTATAGTGAAAAAAAAGAGAAAAAAAATGTTTTTCTGGTGGAAATTTAAATCTTTTATTACAACGTGGTGGTCTTTTTAATTTTGAACCGTACATAGTAGCTTACTTAATTCCTCAAACCTACTAATCTAGGATGCTGTTAATGGATCCCACATAACTTTGTGTATTTCTTTTACTTTTCCTATGTAAGAGGGCACAATGGTTTCTGATCTTATCTCTTTCTGAGCCCTCACAATTGACCATAAATTTGAATACGTCTTTCAAAGTTTTCTTCTGATTTCTTTGCTGTAGGGCATACAATTGATCTTTCCATTTTGACCAAAACTCTTTCTAAATTCTTTGAATTAGTTTCCAACTATCTAAGTTGCCTATTACTCTTTTTATATGATATATTACTGACTTGACACCAGTCTCCCAAATACCTCCGAAGTGAGGTCCAGCCGGCGGGCTAAAATGCCACTGGACTTTTTAATTTTCTTCAATGGTTTTACTTTATTTTTCTCAGTATTTTCTACATGTTCTTTTTTGTCATGTTCCTGTATGCCAATAAGCGGGTACACTTTGGTAACTGGTCTTGTGGAAATTCCATCTTGTAATTTAATCTTTACTACCCTGACGTTTTTGCTTTCTCCATATTTCGTATGTTCACATACTTTCTTAAGAAATTTCTATAACTTTTCTTAAGCTATGTATGTATGTATGTAAGTGCCACATCTAGTGGTCTGGATTCTCCTAACTCATTTTCAGCCTTAAACGAAATGGTTACTGTATACCTTCCATCCAATTCTTTTGCTGTGTCAATAACATTTTTCTCGGAGATTTCTGTTTCTGCATCTTCTTTATCCTCAGAAGAGGACTGGATAGTTTGCGACCCACTATCACTTAGTGCCCGCAATTTTATGTATTCTCCAGTAGCTGACTTTGCTGTCGCTAATTGCCTTACAGTCACGCATGTGTTCAGTCTTTAGCTTCTTTCAAATCAGCAAATGCAACACCATGCATCTTGCTTCTCTTGCATCGAATCGTAGCATTTTAAATTCCCTATAGAAATAATATTGCTTTCATACTCTTTTTTTAAAAACAAAATTTATTTCTCTATTTCACTACAAAGATATACTATCCTTCCTTTTCTCAACCTAAACATTTTACTATTGTTTTCACTAATGTCTACCTGCGTTTACTCTAAAAATTTTCTCAACACATCTACCTGCCTGACTGTCAAAATCATCTGACCTCTTCTGTCTTATCCCTGATCTAAACGTTGTTATTTTTTGGCTCATTTTTAAATACATAAAAATGTATTATATTTTGTTTAAGTTATTATTTTTAACAAAATAATTTTTCTTTTAAAATGAATTAAAATAAAAATAAATAATAAAATATTTAGACTTTATATTTTGGAAGTGAACCAGGGTGGTTTTGAAGAAGCAATTGAGGGAATTAAATTGGGAATGCAATCATCTTAGATAGAGTTCAGGGTGTTATTAAAAAAATTAATAGCAATATTTATATCAACGGAGTCATACAAAAACAACCAGTCGGTAACATGAATACGTTGATTAAGCAAGGAATAGTTTCCTTTGCGAAAGCAATGGCGGGGATTATTGGTATAAAGTATGATTATATACATCCTCAGGAAGAGATAAAGGAGGGGACCTGGACACATTAGCAATAACATAGTCGATAACATATACAAGGTCAATTGTGTTATTCCAATGATTAGAAATTGAATTGATTTGAAACAACGAAAGATCTAGCATACACTCTATAAAGTTAAAAATCGGTGAATGACCAAGAGATGTTCGGTATATTAAAATCACCCAACACCATAAATAGGTCATCACGCACGTGTGAAGAAACTTCTTTAATACAAATAATATGTTTCATATAAACTTGAATATCAGAAGAAAGAGGAACATAAAGGCATATAATATAGATATTCCGTATACGAAAATAACTGAAAACGAGAAAGAAGGGCTATCTTCGGCATGCCGAAGATCTAATACCCTTGCAGACCCAACCTTTTAATGCCGAGAAAATGGTTAAGGCCGAGTTTGGTCAAGGTATATTGATAAACAAAAAAAAAGGCTTTTAATCAAAAACCGATGTAAATAAGATTTAGCAAAAATGAAGGAAGCATAGTGAAATCTTTAAATGCCGTGTTTAATCGCAAAATCATGAAAAACAAAAAATTCTCCATACAAAAACTTAATAATATGATATAGTGGTCCGATCTTAATAGGATTTTTGCATATATATGAGGAGCATAGTAAAACTAATAAATGCCGAGTTTGGTTAAGATATCTTGAAAAACAAAATGTTTTTTCATACAAAAACTTAATTTTCGATCGATCGTTCCTATGGCAGCTATATGATATAGTGGTCCGATCTTAATAGGATTTTGCATATATATGAGGAGCTTAGTAAAACTAATAAATGCCGAGTTTGGTCAAGATATCTTGACAAACAAAATGTTTTTTCATACAAAAACTTAATTTTCGACCGATCGTTCCTATGGCGGCTATATGACATAGTGGTCCGATCTTAATAGAATTTTGCATATATATGAGGAGCATAGTTAAACTAATAAATGTCGAGTTTGGTCAAGATATCTTGATAAACAAAAGGTTTTTTCATACAAAAACTTAATTTTCGACCGATCGTTCCTATGGCAGCTATATGATATAGTGGTCCAATCTTAATAGGATTTTGCATATATATAAGGAGCTTAGTAAAACTAATAAATGCCGAGTTTGGTTAAGATATCTTGACAAACAAAATGTTTTTTCATACAAAAACTTAATTTTCGACCGATCGTTCCTATGGCGGCTATATGATATAGTGGTCCGATCTTAATAGAATTTTGCATATATATGAGGAGCATAGTAAAACTAATAAATGTCGAGTTTGGTCAAGATATCTTGATAAACAAAAGGTTTTTTCATACAAAAACTTAATTTTCGACCGATCGTTCCTATGGCAGCTATATGATATAGTGGTCCGATCTTAATAGGATTTTGCATATATATGAGGAGCTTAGTAAAACTAATAAATGCCGAGTTTGGTCAAGATATCTTCACAAACAAAATGTTTTTTCATACAAAAACTGAATTTTCGACCGATCGTTCCTATGGCGGCTATATGATATAGTGGTCCGATCTTAATTGGATTTTGCATATATATGAGGAGCATAGTAAAACTAATAAATGCCAGACATACTGATCAAGAATATATATACTTTATGGGGTCGGAGATGTCTCCTATGCGTTACACATTTCACGATAAAATTATAATACCCTCTGCAAGGGTATAAAACGAATCAGATGCCAAACTCCAAAGAGAGATTTACAACGTGACGACCTAGTCATTATTAAAGTAAATAATCTTCCAGTTAATGACTAGCTTCGGTAAAAATTTAAACGACCTACCCTGGCGACGACCAAAGAGTCCGAGCGGTCGACATGCTAACAGCCCGAGGTGTCTCCAAGAGACCTGTCTCTAAGCTGACCCTGCTCCCGGTCGAACCTAGTCTTCACTTTTACAACAATCCAACCCCCTGTAGAGACTAGGATCCTTGATTAAACTTCTTCACGTAACAGCGACCATCACACCCTGCTGCACCTCCAATAAGAGCGTCGCACGCCATCGCGAACTCCGGAGCGATCCCCGCCAATTCGCACCACAAAGGCCCAAGTGCGACGCTCCGCGCCGCCTTCGTCCGCTGGCTCCATTTCACTGTCCACCTTAATGGAGTCCACACAATAGGCCGACCGTGCTCCCGGGAGCACTAATCAGTCTTGGCACCGACAAGTCGACCCGCGGTCCGGGCTATCCATCACCCGCATCTGTACAGTCAACGGTTGTTCGGCCGTCCTCCGTTCCAGGACCTCCAGCTTTCAGCGAGAGGTCATCCTGCAAGTGATGCCTAAGCTTCAATACAGGGCTCCATCCAAACTCATCAGCGAGAAGCTAAATGAGCCCTTTAATAACTTCCGATTGGCAGACGATCGCTTGTTCCAGCCGGTGACACTAAGTCTGGTGTTGGGCTCGGACATTTATCCCAAGCTAATCCTCCATGGCGTCCTGCCGAGCCATGGCGGCGCACCATTAGCCCAGAATACTGTAGTCGGGTGGATACTGTCCGGATACTGCGCTCACTAATAATAGAGAGCCACTAGCTTCTCCTTATTTTTGCAATACTGCAAGGAGGGCGGCATGTTACAAGATACACAAGAAGTGTATCTAGCCGTCGCTACTTCACTGAAGTTGCCTCCGACTCTAGAAGGCAGAACAAGAACATATTCTCCACACACACTAGAACATTGTAACTTAAATTTTGAAAATATAGATGAAGTCACCTAATAGTGAATAAAACGTGTTTTTTCTGCGAGAGAAAATATCAACTGTCAGAGGAGAAAACCCCTCATAAAACAGCAATTCGCCCAATGTTTCAACTGGAACCCCTGCGGATGCCCTACGACAAGTCCGTGCTTCAAATCTAAGGCAGTAATGAAAGCAGGCGTGGCAAACACTCAAGGATGTGATTTATCCGGGGGACAGGAAAAGCATCTGGAATGGAATGTGCATTGAGTTGCCGCTAGTCGATGCACAAGCGCCACTCGCTAGTCTTCTTTTGACTAAGACGATTTGGACTCCTCAAGCTCTCGGTCCAATACCGAGTGAGACCTCCTCCTTGTCGTTTTCCTGCAGTCGCCGAGCAAGCACTGCCGTTCCCTGACGCGTGAGGCCTTCTTCGACTTCTCTCTACCGAGCAGGAGCTCCCCTTTTATGACCTGGGAGGCCTTCCTTCGGTTCCTTCTTCGTCTCTTCTCCATTCTTTAGCCGAGTGGGTTCTCCCCTTTCATGACCTGGGCGCCATCCTTCTGTTCCTGCTTCGTGTCTTCTCCATTGTGTTGACGAGCAGGTGCTTCCTTTTCCTGACAGGATAGGCCTTCCTTTGCTTCCATCTTGGTGTTTTTTCTCTTCTGTTGCCGAGCAGGTGCTCCCCTTTCATGACCTGGGAGGGCTTTACTCGGCTCCTCGCTCGTATCCTTTACCGTTGGTTGCCGAGCAGGCACTCCCGCTTCTTGACGTGTGAGGCCTTCTTTCGGCGCTTCTCTTGTCCCAGTCGCGGCCCCGCTGCCTTGCCGCAGCGCATTGTGGTACCCATCGCACACAAGAAATCCATTCCCTGGATGACGTGGTCTAACATCGAGGATATGATGAGCATTGACATGCTGATCACCTTCCCCGCTAGGCCAGCGCCGACCCGATCCTGGACTGGGCGACGCCGTTGCCCGTTTGTTGCCTCCGAGCGGCGACAACAATCCCGGCTACTCCTGCCCCGGTTCCCACATACGCCACAGAACAAGACGTGTGCGTTGGGACACTCCCTCCTGTGCGCACCTACGACATGCTCGCCGCCGATCATACCCGGTCCCGACCTCTTGTCACATAATCTGATGGGAACTTCCGTAGGGGCCATTGCTGGCAGGACGGAGAGCCGTCTTTCCACGACCGTCGCTCAGGACCCGCTGGGAGTAGACGGGAATGGGTTGAGGTGTCACCCCGTGGGATGTACCGTCCTCCCCATTCTGCGCTACTCAAAAAACAACGATCGGCCCTGCCGAATTGCCCGAGACATGCGATCTCTAGGTCCTCTAGGAACCCAAGGTGGTCGGATCGGCCATCATAACTCATACCCCACTTCCTGACTTGTTCTAGGACGTTCGCAAGTGGCCTAAGCTCCGACCTCCGACGTCATGTCGCTGTACTTTTTTCGACGAGCTACTGGCCGGGGTACAGATCTCAGTCTCATAAGGTTCAGCAAGTTACAAGACATTTGGTCATTCGCTAGGATGCCTCGGTCGCTCAACTTCGCAAATTCACCTCGGAGCTTTCGATCTTCGCCGCAGAATTTAAGTCGCGCCCTCGATCACGGTGTTGAGCAACCGATCGGCAACGCACCGTTTCAAACTTAATTCAAACTGGACGCCTTTTCCTTAACTAACTTCAATACAACGGCACCTTGCCTTAACTTTTCTTACTACTAATACAATGCTTATAAACTAACAAAATAATAACACTATAAGACCAACGGCTTCTTTCCTTACTATCTACTAATACTCATAATGCGTATAAGCGACCAAAGCTCGCTTAGGCTATAAATTGACCGGCTCCCTGCCGCAGATCAAGGCCGTGGGGTGGCTGATCTAAGTAGCCGCCTCACATGTGGAAATCAAGATGACTTTCAAAAGTCAACAGCCACAACAACTAGTTTTGTAAAGCAATAGTAGAATAAGCTATATAAAAGTATTTTGTAAAAAATCAAGTTGGGCACTTTATGAAAAGAACAGAATGGGAGAACTAAAATAAGGCTCAAGTAAAAAAAAAAATTGTATTTCTCTGTTTTGGTAAAAAAATATACTGCTTTAATAGGCTCATGCTATAAAAAAGGTCGCGTATTTAAAAAAGGCTACTTGAAGGCACTTCGTTAACTTATATTCCGTAAATCAATTGCTCCTCTAAAACAGTTGTCATTCATAGAGTAGAAATATAGAATATATAAATATAATAAAAAGATACAAATTAAAATTTAGTTGCTGCTATGGAAGAATTCATTTAGTAGTTTCAATGTTTAGCATTTACATAAAGTACAAAAACGGGTTGAGAATCAAGACAGCATACATAGCCGCGTACACTTTTTGAAGGGTTTACGTGGCACTATAACTTAGCGTAATAACCTAATATATTTTATATATTGTTTTAGTTGATGGACCTGATAAAGAATATACGCGATTCAAAGTAGAATGTTTTGTTATATAAACGCTTACCTTGTAGTCATTAGTTGTTATCAGCTTGGTCCATTTATCTAATTTTAATCGCATTGTTTTGTTAAGATAGTTCCAAAAAAATTCTGGCCTGGTGTCAGACTAATTGCTTTAATTAATGGCAATAGCCTTAAAAATGTAAAATACAACCTACCTCATCAACTTCTTTCTTATCTTCATCATCTGCCATTGTAGAAAGCACGTAATAATGAGTTTACAACTTTTAAATTATTTTTAAGTCTAGAATACCTATTCCTAGTTAATATGGTTTACTATTTTAATAAAATTACGTTAGTGCACAGGCCTGCTATGCTTAAAATGCTATGCTCATAAACTTAACTATGTTGTAAATGGTAAATTGTGGTGAATGGTAAATTTTTTGGTTTTATTCGCATCAACTTAAGGCAACCCCTCAACTTTCCACTGAACCTACGAAATTTAAATATCTCCGCAATTTTCAGCTTGGAATATTTGATTATTTTATTTTATTTCTTATTATTTATTTCTTTCTTTTTTCGTATTTTTTTTCTTTTTAATTTTCGGTAGTAGAGTTTCGCATTTTGTTACCCTTGTTACCATTGCATACATATATTAACTTACTTTATATACCACTTAGGACTGCAATCAACATATAAGAATACATAAATAAGAAGAATAACATGCTGAGCTCCCATTTAACAAATGCAGGCTGAGGCTATATGATCAAATTAACCAAGCAAGCTCGATTGAGTCCTTATGCTCAGAGTGAGTTTATACTAAGAGAAGAAAGTTATATTTAAGCTTCCTAAAAGCTTTCAGCACAGGTTTCATAAGCAGTAGCCAAATTATAATTTTTAAGTTTTATTTTCTAATTAAAAGTGAATATATCTGTTATCGTTTAGTAAAAATAAAAATATATTTCTTTTAAAACCGAATTACGCGACTATTCAATTGGCGCAGCTGGTGGGATCCGTATTGAACAAGTGAAATCGCTTAATGTCGATTGTGTTTGAGATTTCAAAGTGCGAGGCTGATATAACTGTAGGCCGGTGCTAGTTCACTAATACAGATTCGCTAAAGAACAATACAGGCCAAAGTGTAAGTGCCGGAGTGACTATTAAAGAACAATTGAGTTCCAGGTCAAACTGAATTTAAATACACATACACTGCTGTATGAACTACTAAAGCTTGTTATATCCCAGGTTCAGTAAATCAACGCAACCTGAATTGACCATTAGGAAAAAATACGATAACAATAACAATAAACCAAGCCAAATAAACTTCTGCTTATCGGAGACCCTCCTCAAACAGGCCCTTGGACAAATGAAGAAACTCTTTTCTTCAGAGCCTTTGAAATGCAGATCCCAGGAGATGTCCAAATTATGCTTAAGTCCTACAATATTACAAATAAGTTAATGTTAGAAACATTCAGAGGAATTCTGTGTTATACACTAATGCAATGAAAAATACGACAAAAGATGAAATAATGCGAAACCTCCCACGAAAGAGCTCGTGCCACGAAGTCTGATGGCCTTCGATAAACTGCGCTATCATGATCTTCACAGTCCTGTTGGTCTTCTACACCCAGGGACTCCAGAAAAGACTTGAAACTACGACTCGTAAGCTGTACCCCGTTGTCACTCACAAACTGCTTGGGTCCCCCAAACCTACTCAATATCCTCTCTCGAAACTCCTGAAAGGGACCAGTTCCACCCCCTTCGAAAAGGCATCAGTAACATCGTGTTGCCATGTCTTGACCATGGATGGAGTCCTGTGAAATAAGCGCAGAGTGCTGCCATCGGCTCTGCTACTTGTCTCGTCAGAATGCGTCCAGCCGGTGAGTTGTTTGCTCTTGAACTTCTCGTCGCGGATCATACCCGGCCATTAGTATCGTTGTGTTAACCTCAACTCGGTTTTCCTCACGCCTTAATGCCCGACCGTGGGAGCATCCTGGCATTCTTGCAATACCGTCTGTCCCTGACCACTAGCCACAAATAGCTTCAAGGGAATGTAGTCCTCATCGTCCTTCCGTTGGCCCAAATGGCTATTTAGTTGGCCATTCCCTTCTATATAGTCCGGGAATCCCAGGGAGGCTCGGCCATCACGGCCTGCTGACAGGTCTCTAGAGGATGACTTGATAGTGCATCGGGCACTAAGTTGCGCTTAATTCGACGGTAGTGAACGTCAAACTGGAAATTTTTCAGTTCCAGTGCCCATCGCGCGATTCTCCCTGAAGGGCTCTCAATCGAGTTAAGCCACTTGAGTGCCAGATGATCCGTTATCACGTCGAACCGGTACCCCTCTAGGTAGCAACGCATCTTCCGGATCGACCATACTATGGCCAGGTAGTAGTTCACCTCAGCTTTCAGCAACTTCCGGTTATTGCGGCGGCCGGCGGTTGAATTTAATTCAAACTGGGCTTGCCCTTAACTAACTTCAATACATCGACACCTTGCCTTAACTATTTTTATTACTAATACAATGCTTATAAACTAACAAAATATTTGAACTATAAGACTAACGGCTCCTTGCCTTACTATCTGCTAATACTTATAATGCGTATAAGCTAACAAAAATAATAAGGCTATAGGGCTAACAGCTCCTTGCCGTGACTTGAGCTCGCTTAGGCTATAAATTGACCGGCTCCCTGCCGTAGATCAAGACTGTGGGGTGGCTGATTCAAGTAGCCGCCTCACAAGTGGAAATCAAGATGGTACGGTAAGATTTAAGTTTATACATTGTAAGCAGTGAACAGTCATGAAAAGTTTCCAAAGTCAACAGCCACAATAACTAAGTTTGTAAAGCAATAGTATTAGAAACTATATACAAGCATTTTGTAAAAAATCAAGTTGGGCACTTTATGAAAAGAAGAGAACGCAAGGACTAATATTAAGCTCCAGTAAAAAAAATTTGTAGTTCTCAAGTTTGTTTTTTTGGTAAAAATATCCTGTTTTAATAGGCCCATGCTATAAAAATGGTCGCGTATTTTAAAAGGCTATGACGTGAAGGCACTTCGTTAACTTATTTTCCGTAAATCAATTGCTCCTCTAAAACAGTTGTCATTCATACCGTAGATATATCGCATACAGAAATATCACTGTTGCGCTATTGAGCTTTTTCAATAGCTTTCACAAATAGAAATAATTAACTATTTATTTCTTGTGTTCAAAATTGTTTTGTATTTCTTAAAGTTACGAGAAGCAGGCAGACCCGAATTGGTCTGTGCTTATTATTTAAGAACAATAGTTTATATATAGGCAAGCGAACCCGAATTAGTACGTGCCAATTTTAGCGAAGCGACAATTATTAGTTATAATTTTGAGTAATGCAAGTGGCCGATGCGTACCAAATGCATGAAGCGAACGAACTTAACTAACTCGATGCGCAGCATCGAGGCCTTCGCATAAGTAAAGCTAGGGCAATAAAACGATCGTTACAGCGAAGAGCGGCAGCTCTATGTAACTGAATTCTTAAGAGCGAAATTTAGGCAATTGCTTTGCAGAGCGAGTATTATAAGACAAAATTAAGATGCTGCTCTTATCAGTTGCGAGGTCGCTCCAGTTGTTTTGGCTGCGTAACCAGACATTCTCCCCCCGTTGGAAGGCATGGGCTTTTAACAGATTCCCTGATGGGCAATAGGCATAGCTTGTTTGCAGCTCTTCTCGTTTCTCCTGTTGCGGTGCGCAAAATGGCTACTCGAGCGACTCCATCCTTTCCCACGATTAACTCTGTGATTCTCGCCAGTGGCCACCTTAGAGGCGGCAGATTTTCATCCTTTACGAGGACTATGTCGTTGACGCATAGGCCTGGTTTCGGAGTTCGCCATTTGGAGCGCTGCTGAAGCAGTGTTAAGTATTCTTCACGCCAGCGAGACCAAAACAGTTGTTGGAGGTATGTTACGCGTTGCCAACCATCCAGACGATTGAATTGAAGGTGCGTCACATCAGGTTCAACGAACGATGAGGTGGGTCCACCAATCAAGAAATGAGCTGGAGTGAGCACATCTAGATCTGCTGGATCTTCTGAAAGAGGAAACAATGGCCTGGAATTAATTATCGATGCTATGTGGCAGACTAGGGTGCGAAACTCTTCGAAGTTGAGAACACAAGATCCAACAGCACGATAAAAATGATGTTTCGCTGTCTTCACTGCTGCTTCCCAAAGGCCGCCAAAATGCGGTGAACGAGGAGGTATAAATTTCCAATCAATGGAATCAGCCATGCAAAATTTATGCACTGACTCAATATGATTGCGACTTATGACTTATCCGACCACATCTGAGATGGCCTGCCTCGAGTCGATATAAACCTCTTAAGCGCATTCAAGAATGAAGCTGTCGACAGATCCTTGACCAGTTCCAGGTGAACCGCTTTAGTCGCGAAGCAGACGAAGACAGCCATGTAACATTTGACTGGAGCTTTATTTCGTACGTCTGGCTTATAGAAAAATGGTCCACAATAGTCAACGCCAGAGACTTCAAAGGCTCGACAAGCAGTCAAACGTTCTTTGGGCAGATCAGCCATTATATGCTCTATTAATCGAGGCTTGGCACGAAAGCATCTCACACATTTTCCAACCACCTTGGATACGGTCTTCCTTCCACCAATCGGCCAATACTGCAACCGAATATGAGCAAGAAGTGCCCGTGGACCAGCGTGTAAGTCCCGATTGTGAAATCGTGTGATGACTGAGTCTGTGATGGGATGGTGAGACGGGAGAATTATTGGATGGCGAGCGTCGAAATCCAGCGAAGAGTTTTTCAAGCGCCCATCAACTCTAAGAATGCCGAAATCATCCAAAAAAGGGTTAAGTGATGCTATACAACTGGACGGTTTAACAACTCTTCTCGATTGCAATGATTTGATCTCTTCCCACAGGTGTGCTCTCTGGACGAGCCTTAGTAAGAGTTGGGTCCCATGTTGTATATCAGACACTGTTAGTCCAGGATGCCTGCTTCTGTGTATGAATTTATAAATATATCCGAATATACGCTGCATTGTATCAAATGAGTTGACGTATTTACAAGTGGCAGTTATATCAACGAAGGGAGATGACGCAATAAGGACCCTTTTTTTAAGTTCGAGTTCTGTCCTTTCTGACAAGCAAGAAGCAGGCCAGTCCAATTTGTTTTTAACTAGAAATTCTGGGCCGTTGAACCACAGTGACGATTGATCTAATTCACTGGGCGTAGATCCTCTCGAGAGTATGTCTGCCGGGTTGAGTGAAGTAGGCACGTAACGCCATTCCATGCCATTACTTAGCTCTTGAACTGCTGTGACGCGATTAGCCACAAACACATTGAGCTTGCAGGGCTCGGTCCTTATCCAGGAAAGGCATACAGAAGAATCCGACCAACAGTAGAATTTTCCATCGAACAGATTCATTTTAGATATCTCACGCATGAGATTAGATAATAAGACGGCGCCACAGAGCTCTAGCTTTGGAACTGTGATTGTTTTCAGAGGAGCTACACGCGATTTGGAACACAACAACTGACAACTGGCTGATGTTCGTCGAGAAAGGACGTAGGCACAGGCCCCATATGCTTCGATGCTGGCGTCGCAGAAACCGTGAACTTCTAACTCTGCTGCAGGTATTGACACGAGTCGAGGAAATTTAAGAAACTGTGCCTTCTCAAAACTGCAGCAAAGATCATGCCAAGCTGTTGCTAGTGATGATGGCAAGCTCTCGTCCCACTCAAGCTTCTCCTTCCAGATCTGCTGCAAAAAGATTTTAGCCTTGGCAATTACCGGCCCTATGAGTCCAAGCGGGTCATACAAGCGAGCTATGGTCGATAGTATTGATCTTTTGGATGGTTTAGATCTCTGCTGAATGGACGAAAAAGAAAACAACAACCGATCCGACGCTGAGTCCCAAGCGAGTCCAAGAGTTTTGGTGATGTCGCTACCATCATCAAACTTTAGAGAAGATTCTCTGTCCTCTACGGGTGTCCCTTTCAGTACAGCAGCATTGTTTGAGCACCACTTTCGCAACTTGAAGCCCCCACTTGCCAAGATTCCAGCCGTCTGATTAAGAATTTCCTTTGCTTCTTGAATTGAATCACCCCCTGAAATGAGGTCATCAACGTAGAAGTCACGCCGCAAAATCCGAGATCCAATTGGAAAATTAGTTTCCTCATCCATAGACAGCTGATGCATAGCACGGATAGAGAGGAATGAAGCTGGCTTTGTTCCTTATGTAACTGTATCCAGCTTAAAAATCTTTATATCCTGTTCTGGCGAGTCTCGCCACAGAATGCATTGGAGAAAATCATCCGGTGCTGAAACGCGTACGCAGCGATACATTTTTCCAATATCTCCTGTTAGGGCGATCGGGAAATTACGAAAGCGAAGAAGGATATGAAACAGCGAGCTTTGAATAACAGGTCCAGCCATCAATAGTTCATTTAATGAATAACCTGACGAGGTAGCTGCTGAGCCGTCGAAAACGACTCGCAATTTTGTCGTTGAACTGTCTTCTTTAAAGACACAGTGATGAGGAAGAAAGTATTGTCAAAGTCCTATAGACTCTGGAGCAACAGGCGACATATGACCAAGATCCAAATATTCCTTTAGAAAGTTTGAATATTGAATCTTCAGATCTGGACGATTTTGTAGTTTGCGTTCCAGGGTCAGGAACCGACGACAGGCTTGTTGGTATGACGTCCCCAGACATTCCAAACTTCGCTTGAAGGGTAAACGAACTGAATATTGGCCACTAGGCAATCTGATATGAGTATTTACGAAATGTTCTTCACAGATGTTTTCTTCCTTTGAAGTGGTAGGTTTACTTTCCAAGCAGGATTCTATCTCCCAAAATCTTCGAACCAATTCATCAGCACGTTCTTCAGAACATGACTCAAGTTTGCCCGCAGTATGCTTTGCCATTAACATAGAACCACTCAAGCGTGGTCCGCCTCCAGAAACTACCCAACCAAGCCGTGTTTTTTGAAGACACGGTAGTCCTGGGAGAAGCCTTATCTGGCCGACGCTGAGAAGGTCGTAAAACAGGCTAGCTCCAAGTAGCAAGTCCACGCGTTGAGGTTTAAAGAAAGACGGATCTGCAAGTTTTATGTTATCGGGAATGTTCCAATTCGTCGTGTTGATAGTAAAACTCGGTTGACTATCAGTTATGTTAGGCGCTACCAGAGCTGTAAGGCATGTTGAGTATTCAGAGACTTGAGACTGTATTGTGATAGTGACCGTGTTTCCTTCTGTTTCAAAACGAGAATCTCCTAGACCAGAGACAATGGCTGAGGACTTGTGCTTCTTTAGCTGAAGCTGTTGAGCAAGGCGCGACGTTATAAGGTGAAGCTGAGAACCAGAATCCAAAAAGGGCACGACAAGGTATCAAAGTGCCGGAGCGATTTTTAACAAAGATCAAAGCCGTAGCCAAGACGACAACATCACTACTGAAATACTGGGCAACAAGAGATGTGGAGGTAGATGGCGATGACTTCGCGAAAGAGGCATGGGCTATCGGCGATGAATTTGCAGGCTCAGTCAGCTGACCAGACGGAAATACGGAATTATTTAAATGCAGCAGAGAATGATGTTTCGCCCCGCAGGTCCGACAGCATCCAGAGCAGCATGATCGCAATTGATGACCTTTCTTTAGGCAATTCAAGCACAATGCAACTCGTTTTGCCTCCCTAAGCCGTAATGCAGGGGTCAAATTTCCAAATCGAGAACAATTATATATATTATGACCAGGGCTGTCACAAAAGACGCAGACAGGGGCGTCGTGGTTAGTGGCGATAAATGACGATCTACTGGTGTTAATTGCTCTAGTTTTTCCCACCTGATGGCTAGGGGCATAGCTTGCCATAGCAAAATTTACGGTTTCCATTGTTCGGCATCTCTGCTCCAGAAACGTAGCCATATGCTCCCACGATGGTATTAAGTTGACGAACGACGAATCCTCTAGCCTTTCTTCCCATTTGGCTTGTGATATTGGGTCCAGCTTTTGTAAAATAATCTGCACAATGATGCATCCAGCGATTTGTTCGGAGTTGCCCATGCTCTTTAACGCGCGAATATGTGCGTTGAATTGGCCGGATAACTCCCTTAGCGACACGGCCGATCCACCTGCCACCCTCTTGAGCCCCAATATCTCAAGTATGTGTGCCTGAGAAACCAAACGTCTATTATTAAACCTTTTCTCCAATAAATTAAGTGCTATGGCATAATTATTGTTTGTTATTTCCAATGATCGAATCGCGTCCAGCGCTGTATCCTTCAGGCACGATCGAAGATGCTACAGCTTTTCGATATCTGCTAGATCAGGATGATTTTCTATGACGGTTGTGAACATAGAATAAAAGTCGGCCCATTCTGTGTAACCACCACTGAACGTAGGCAACTTTATTGAGGGTAGTGTCGGCGGTGCCTTAGCTCTAACTGTCTGCGAGGGCAGCACAGATTGGTCGCGAAATGTTGAGCAGGGCAATATTGAGACACGTTTCGCAATTTCACTCCGAACCTAAATTTCCATAGAAACTGCTAACTCGTCGAAGTCCTCACGCAATTGGTTACCGATTTCATCAAAGTCTAGTTCTTCTAGGCTAGTGTGAGTAATATCAAATGAGGTCTGAAGCCGCTCGATTTGCTTCAGCCTAACACTAAGACCGCACTCATCAATTGCACTAAGTGGCGAATTAGTTAGAGCATTTCGAAGTGTTTGCAAACTGTCATAAATTGAAATGGCTTTGCGCTTCAGAAAGGTCACCCTGTTTGCAGAGGGCACTGCATTAGAGGCATTATTTTCGGTTGCCATTAGAAGCGTGATAGAAAGCGCGTGCGAAACTAGCTGAGTAACTGACAACGGTGATCGCTAGTACATGCAACCCGTTCAAAGAACAATAGTTGTACAATAAGAACTTCGGCGAACGCAAGTGTCAAGCTATGTAACGAAGCAACGGCAATAGCTTTTACATAAGTACAGCACGAATGAGCAAAGACTTTAAGCGACCGAAAGAGTAGGCAAGGCGACGGCGATAAGTATGTATGTATATAAAGTACACAAAACGAAATGCCAGGTGGTGTCTTTTAAGATTATTGCTTTAATGTAAAGCAAATAATCTTACAACAACAAAAATAAAAATCACGTCGGGGTCACCAAAATGTTGCGCTATTGAGCTTTTTCAATAGCTTTCACAAATAGAAATAATTAACTATTTATTTCTTGTGTTCAAAATTGTTTTGTATTTCTTAAAGTTACGAGAAGCAGGCAGACCCAATTGGTCTGTGCTTATTATTTAAGAACAATAGTTTATATATAGGCAAGCGAACCCGAATTAGTACGTGCCAATTTTAGCGAAGCGACAATTATTAGTTATAATTTTGAGTAATGCAAGTGGCCGATGCGTACCAAATGCATGAAGCGAACGAACTTAACTAACTCGATGCGCAGCATCGAGGCCTTCGCATAAGTAAAGCTAGGGCAATAAAACGATCGTTACAGCGAAGAGCGGCAGCTCTATGTAACTGAATTCTTAAGAGCGAAATTTAGGCAATTGCTTTGCAGAGCGAGTATTATAAGATAAAATTAAGATGCTGCTCTTATCAGTTGCGAGGTCGCTCCAGTTGTTTTGGCTGCGTAACCAGACAATCACAAAAAGGTAAAAATTAAAATTTAGTTGCTGCTATGGAAGAATTCATTTAGAAGTTTCAATAGTTAGCATTTACATAAAGTATAAAAACGGGTTGCGAATCTAGACAGCATACATAGCCGCGTACACTTTTTGAAGGGTTTACGTGGCACTATAACTTAGCATTAATAACCTAAGCGTTTTTGATATATTGTTTTAGTTGATGGATCTGATAAAGAATATACGCGATTCAAAGTAGAATGTTTTGTTATATTAACGCTTACCTTGTAATCATTAGTTGTTATCAGCTTGGTCCATTTATCTAATTTTAATCGCATTGTTTTGTTAAGATAGTTCCAAAAAAATTCTGGCCTGGTGTCAGACTAATTGCTTTAATTAATGGCAATAGCCTTAAAAATGTAAAATACCACCTACCTCATCAAATTCTTTCTTATCTTCATCATCTGCCATTGTAGAAAGCACGTAATAATGAGTTTACAACTTTTAAATTATTTTTTAGTCTAGAATACCTATTCCTAGTTAATATGGTTTACTACCCAGCGGACCAACACGCGAGCCTTTAGCGAGAGTCTCGCAAAATGCTCACAAATGAGCTCGCATGTGAGCAGAAAACGAGTGGGATATATTTTTATCGCAAAACACTCGCACACGAGCGTTGCAGTGAGATCTTTGCGATTAAAATGCGTGCCCAGTAGAGAGAATGGTGTGTTGTTTTTGTTTTAAATATTAATCGTGCTCAGAGAGTGCAACATTGTCAAGAGAGAGAGAGAGAGTAAAAATGACGCGGCATTCGGATGCTGTGTTGTTTTTGTTGTTTCCTACTCAGCCCGTAAAATATGTGTTTTTTGGGGGTTGAAAACTTCCTTTGTTCTCTTTTCTATTGTCCGCCGAAGAGAGCAGACACGTGGTTAAAGTGGTTAGTGGAAATTGGATTTCTGTAGAGAGGTAAGTAACTAACAAGTGTTTATTAATAACTAAACTATTCGCTTTCAGAATAGTATTCAATATTTTCACGAGCTATCAATAAATTAAAAAATAATAAATAAATAAATAAATAGGAAAGTAGTGAAAATGCCATATAAAAGAAAAAGCAGGCAATATATTTGCGAAGCTCGGCATGTGAAACGAGTCGCGGAAAAAAATTGAGATTGTTGATAAAAATGAAGTAGAAATGAAATTTGAGTCTAATTTATTATTTTCAGATAGCAATGAGTTGCTATCTACAGAACATTCCAGTTCAACCGAGTTTAATACTCGCTTAGCCCAGTGGCTGTCCGCTAATAACATCAGCAAAAGGGCAGGCATTGATTTGCTTTTGCTGTTGGGCGAAAAAATTCCTGGCTTACCACGGGATGTACGTACTTTAAAATTTACTCCACGTGGCATTGTGAAACGAATCGTTGTTCCAGGCGAGTACGTTCACTATGGCTTAAAAGACGCGTTAACAGATTTCCTTTCCAATTTCACTTATCTTTCTCCCAATATAAGTTTAAATATAAATGTAGACGGGCTTCTATTGTGTAAAAGCACAAAAGAACAAACATGGCCAATTTTGATTAACGTCAATGGTACAAAGCCAGTATTTGTAGCTGGAATATATGTAGGTCATTCCAAACCCCGTGATCCAAATGTTTATTTGGAAGAATTTGTCTGTGAATTATCAGAATTGATCACAGAGGGCATGATGTTTCGAGATACGCAATTCAAAATATCTATTAGAGCATTTATTTGAGATGCGCCGGCCCGCGCCTTCATTTTGGGTGTGAAATATCACTCTGGGTTTTACTCATGCAACTATTGCGTTGAGAAGGGAGAAACTTTTAATAGGCGAGTGCTTTTCAGAGGATCATGTAATCCTCCACGAACCAATGATAGCTTCCGAAACCGTCTTCAACCAGAGCACCATAACATACAAAGCAAACTCATTCTTGAAAATTTGCCGATTGACTTAGTAAATCAGTTTCCCCTAGACTATATGCACGTAGTTTGTCTTGGCGTCACAAAATCCGTTTTAGTGGCATTAGCGAGAGCCAAGGGTCATTCCTTTTCTTTGAGTCGGCAATCCCTAACTTCTCTTAATAATAAACTAACGCACTTCAAAAAATTTTTGCCTAGAGAATTCAATAGAGAAGTTAGGTCTTTAGACAATCTCGATAGATTTAAGGCCACAGAGTTTCGTACTTTTTTATTATATACCGGACCCATTGTCTTGAAAGACATAGACTCAAATTTATACAATCATTTTTTATTACTTAGCTTAGGAATTAGACTTCTTCTACACAAGGAGTATTGTGTCACACAAAACTCTCTTGCATCCAGTTTGCTAAATGACTTTGTAAGCCAAGTGCCTACTATGTATATGTTTCCGATGCTCACATTTAATTTTCATTGCTTAACACATTTAAGCAAACAATGCCTACAATATGGTTCTCTTCAGAGAACCTTGGAGCAATTATACAACCGAACTGTAGAACGCAGTATTTTAAAAGTGGCTCTTAAAGAATAAACTTCAAATTTCAATGGGTCCAACGGTAAAATTTCATATAAGCACTGGTATTTTGATCTAAAAGATCGCAATAGTTTTTTCTTCGTAAAGGATGGCAACATATATAAAATATATAAAATTATTGACATTGACAACAAAATTTTGCATAGCCGATTAGTTGTTGACCTAGAGCCATTTTTTACTTTTCCAATAAATTCCATCTTTGTAGGCATATTCTCTTCAAAACAACTCAATTTCCACTCGAAAGTAGTGCTACATAGCGTTGAAAAAATATCAGGCAAAATATTTCATTTTGAAGAAAATGGTATACACACTTACTTTCCTTTAATTGACTAAATTCAGATAACAATGAGTTCGTCGTATAATTTTGTTTTGGATGGCAGCGAAAATGGAGGAGGACACGACAATAGTCAAAATTACAGTCTATCAGGTAACTTATTGACTTACTTATACATTTTGTATATATTTTATTCATTTTTATTTCACCTATATTCAGGCTTAACTAATAATCCACCAAATACAAAAGGAATGATTAACTCACAAGCTCAATGCAATCATTCCGGTAATGTATTAAAACAATTTCGAATTAAATCGACATTTAATAGATTTTTTTCTAATATACTTGCAGAACTATTAAACTTGATGCATGAGATAATGCGGAAAATTGACCGTCAAGGGGCTGAGCTTATTTCATTAAGAAATGAAATTTCTATTATTAAGGGACGAGTTTGCGGAGAGGCGCACAAGGCAAAATTGACGCTGCCAAGTGCGCCAAAAGCAACTATTGGGGACATTCTTCAAATGCCTCAAAGAAGAGAAGTCCCTTAAAAACTTGGTAAGGAAACTTTAAATTAAATACTTTTACTATTCACTTATAAATCCTACATTTTCCTTAAGGTCGTTGAATTAGTCGAAAGCGGTGAAAAGACCTACGACAAGTTCATTAGGAGCTCCTGGCGCCAAATAATAACTGACGATGTGGCAAGGCAATGCTCCTGGCGTGGGACGGAGAAAAAATGTGTGTTAGAGGCCTTCGAACCACATTGGCAATACGAAGTAAGCATTACTTTTAAAACTTGTATATTTGTGATTTAATATTATTTTGTTATTGTCTACAGATGCATTTAAACAGAAGTTTGCGCTGGAAGACAGCGATTTCGACCGCGTCACACAAAAATATTTTCAGTACGCTCAGGAAAGAGTGGCGCGCATAGAAAAGGCTGATGCCAAAAAAATTAAAATATAATTTTATAATATAATATAATATAATATTAATAATAATAGTCATTTATAATGAAAAATAGTTTTAAATTACTCTAATTTATTTATGTATAAACTTTTATTATAATTAAGAAATTAGTTTAAATCAATCAATTAAAATGTTATTTATTTTTAAAATAAAATTTGAATTTAAAATGAATGTTAAAAAAAAAACAACTAGCAACATTTTTATGGGAACAAAATGGGCATGAAACAAGAAAAAAGTTTCGTAAAACATATTTCCAGCGAGCCTTTTGCCTTATCATTTAAGAGACTTTTTAATATTGCTACCGGCTTAGTAAAAATATTTTTTTTAAAGCTATTTTGAATTAAAAACGTATCACAGAAAATATTTTATAAGACTCGTTAGAAATATCAGAAAAGGCTCGCAAAAAATATCACAAAACGCTCGCTAGTCGTATTTCTTGCGACAGTCGTAAATGAAACTTTGACTGCCACAAACTGAACGACATATGATTCATATTGCTATCGTTTCCCGATGCGTTTGCGAGAGTTTTGTCGGGTAAAGTCTCGCATTTGACCAGTTTGCGATATCATTTGCGACAGTTTGGTCCGCTGGGTATTTTAATGAAATTACGTTAGTGCACAAGCCTGCTATGCTTAAAATTTTTATCATAATCTAAACTATGTTGTAAATGGTAAATTGTGGAGAATGGTAAATTTTTTGGTTTTATTCGCATCAACTTAAGGCAACCCCTCAACATTCCACTGAACCTACGAAATTTAAATATCTCCGCAATTTACAGCTTGGAATATTTGATTATTTTATTTTATTTCTTTCTTTTTTCGTATTTTTTTTTTTCTTTTTAATTTTCGGTAGTAGAGTTTCGCATTTTGTTACCCTTGTTACCATTGCATACATAACTTACTTTATATACCACTTAGGAATGCAATCAACATATAAGAATACATAAATAAGAAGCATAACATGCTGAGCTCCCATTTAACAAATGCAGGCTGAGGCTATATGATCAAATTAACCAAGCAAGCTCGATTGAGTCCTTATGCTCAGAGTGAGTTTATACTAAGAGAAGAAAGTTATATTTAAGCTTCCTAAAAGCTTTCAGCACAGGTTTCATAAGCAGTAGCCAAATTATAATTTTTAAGTTTTATTTTCTAATTATTTTCTAATTATCGTTTAGTGAAAATAAAATTATATTTCTTTTAAAACCGAATTACGCGACTATTCAATTGGCGCAGCTGGTGGGATCCGTAATGAGCAAGTGAAATCGCTTAATGTCGATTGTGTTTGAGATTTTCAAAGTGCGAGGCTGATATAACTGTAGGCCGGTGCTAGTTCACTAATACAGATTCGCTAAAGAACAATACAGGCCAAAGTGTAAGTGCCGGAGTGACTATTAAAGAACAATTGAGTTCCAGGTCAAACTGAATTTAAATATACATACACTGCTGTATGAACTTGTAAAGCTTGTTATATCCCAGGTTCAGTAAATCAACGCAACCTGAATTGTCCATTAGGAAAAAATACGATAACAATAACAATAAACCAAGCCAAATAAACCACTGCTTATCGGAGACCCTCCTCAAACAGGCCCTTGGACAAATCAAGAAACTCTTTTCTTCAGAGCCTTTGAAATGCAGATACAAGGAGATGTCCAAATTATGCTTAAGTCCTACAATATTACAAATAAGTTAGTGTTAGAAACATTCAGAGGAATTCTGTGTTATACACTAATGCAATGAAAAATACGACAAAAGATGAAATAATAATAATAATGCGACTTCGTGCCACGAAGTCTGATGGCCTTCGATAAACTGCGCTATCATGGTCTTCACAGTCCTGTTGGGACTCACCCAGGGACTCTAGAAAAGACTTGAAACTACGACTCGTAAGCTGTACCCCGTTGTCGCTCACAAACTGCTTGGGTACCCCAAACCTACTCAATATCCTCTCTCGACACTCCTGAGAGGCAACAGTAACATCGTCTTGCCATGTCTTGACCATGGAAGGAGTCCTGTGAAATCCGCGCAGAGTGCTGCAATCGGCTCTGCCACTTGTCTCGTCAGAATGCGTCCAGCCGGTGAGTTTTTTGCTCTTGAACTTCTCGTCGCGGATCATACCCGGCCATTAGTATAGTATAATGCCCGACCGTGGGAGCATCCTGGCATTCTTGCAATACCCTCTGTCCCCGACCACTAGCCACAAATAGCTTCAAGGGAATTTTGTCCTTATACATTCTGGAGAAATCAATTTGCTTGTCAACGCAAGCCACCGCAGCCCTTCTTGGCAATTGCAGCGATCTTGTCGCAATCACGCCCAGTGAGAGTTACATTTAGCATGTATTATATTCTCACATAGCCAGCAATTAACAAATTGTGGTAGGCGACGTTTTTTTTACAGCACGACAAATTTCTACCGGCGTTACCAGTTAAGCATAAATTGCTAGAGCGCAGAGCGAAACGAAACACGGTGCACAAAAATAGTGCAAGCAAACGCTCCAAAATATCGTACACAAACAAATTGTTTGGATCGATGGGTAACAGCAAAAATTTGTGACAGCGCGATGCCCAAGCAGAAAAATGCACCAGCGAGCACACGCAGAGGAGCGCTAAAACCAACAATAATCAAAACAAACTACTAAAACTATAAAACAAAACACTAACAACACGAAACAACAAATGCAATCATTTATAAAGCTTTTAAATAAAGCACAAATGAAGTAAAGTAAAAAAAAAACGGTTAGAAGCGCAAAAATATATACAATCCTTTGAGCACAAGTAAAACACGTAAATCACACCCAACTGAGGACTTTCTCTGAGAGGAACTTGAATCTGACAATAACTACCAGCAAAAGAGGAATCGTAATAATACAAATTATTCTTTACGAATACAATCATAAACTAACCCACGTCACAACTGGACAAACTGAAGTAATAATTTTACTTAAGAGAAACCAAAATTCGACTTAAACGCAAATAAGAAAGAAGCTATTGATACTAAATAAAGGTTTAAACCAAATATTTAAATATTAATACTAATCACGTTAATGACTATTTAAAGTAACGATTAAATGTATTGTTAGTCAGAACTTTATAAAGTAAGATTTAAAACTTATTTAGGTGAGCGCCTGCGATCACTCCAATTACTTTATATACAAAATAGCGGATATAACCTGATATTGCCCGTGGGACGCATAAAATAAATCTTCTAAAACCTTTGAAAATTATTTTTCAACTGATCGGACGGTAAACAAAAAAGTTTCATACAAACATTATTCTCTAAGTGCCCACTGTTGTGGGTGTAATTTCCAAAATCGCTGAAACACATATTTATTAAGTTCTTACGAAGGGCTCTGAAAATAAGTAAAGTCACAGTTCGACTTCCACATTCAGCAACACTTTCTCCAAAAATTGTATATTGGACCGATCTTTCGCTCGAAATGTATTGCCACATTTGTGGTTCCTTCCTTTTGTGCTATGTAACCTCTACAATCGAGTGCGACATTCGTGTGTGTGGCCAGATTTTCTACAATTATGGCATTTCACCTTTGAAAGAAATTTAGATTTCTTTCGCTCTGGTCCTGTTGTATACCCCTCCTCATCTGTATTACGCTTCTTAATGGCGTGTGCTTGTAACTGCTGTTGAAGCCCGTTGCTCGTTTTTACATTAGTAGTGAATACCCAACGTAACAAATTATTTTCAATTTGTGCCATGTAATCCAACGTTACCGACACTGCGATTTCCGGATGTTTTGTCTTCGACTTTAAACTGCGTCCAAGTGATGCCGGCAAAGCATATATTTGACAGCCACAGAGACGCACTGCCCTCTAAAGCCTTGCCTAAAGATATTACCAGCGATATGACCAGCCTAAAGATATGCAGTCTACTGTTTTACACCAGCATGAAGCGTTCGTGTCAGCACACGGTTGTGTGCTTCTAGCGCTGCAAGATACTGAACTATGATCTTTAGGCGAAGCGGATCCCATTTCTGATGTCGGAATATAGAGATAATTATCCATCGTATTTGCAATTTGGCAGCACAGCAACTTATAATAGCGCGAGCAGACTGACTTCTCTACTTCCTTTCGATCCATGTTATCAATCAATTAGTCACTCAAAATAGTACAACTATTGTTTTCTCCGCTACTCTTCTTCAGTCAGCGCTCTACGATCTGACCTCACTCTGCAGCAGAGTCTCCCTGTCTCTGCTATTATGCTAACACTCAATTGCAAATTCTTGGAAACAGGCATAGCGAGTTATAACGTTATTTATCGCGTCTATATGTGCATCTACATTGGCACATAGTAAACTATCTATAACATATATATATTTACTTGCGGGTATAGCCGGGCTTTCAAAAAGCTTTTGAAATGATTTTGAAACTGATCGGTCGTTAAACAAACAATTTTTATCGCTGCAAATCGCTGCAACACGTATTTATCATATTCTTATGTAGAGCTTTGAATATAAGTTTGATGCAAATCGGACAGAAATTAAAATTCACCAAAATAATCTTTGAAATGCACTTTCCACTGAAGAAGCTTAGATTTTGCGAAAAATGTGAAACAGGTGTCAAGTGATTTCTTATGTAGATACTTAAAAATTACTGAGGGCGATCGGATGGTAAACAAAAAAGTTTCACTCAAACTTTTCGCTAATTACACACTGTTGTGGAATTCTGAAAATAAGTTTGAGGCGATTCGGATTTTTGCAAGAGTGAAACACCCCTTAATTGAATTAGAACAAAGATCGTTGCAAATAAGTTTGAGGCCGATCGGATAATAAAAAGGAAAGGTTCATGGAACCGTTTTCCGCCAATTTACCACTGTTGTGGGTGGAATCTGCTAAATCACCAAATCTTTGACCCTCATTTCCACCAAGCAGGAATAAATTTTTCGAAAAGTGTGAAACACCCGTTAAATGAATTTGAACAAGGATCTTTAAAGTTGAGTTTGAGGCCGATCGGATTGTAAACAAAAAAGTTAAATACAAAGTCTTTTCATCACAAATTGTAACTTCAATTAAAATTTCAGCTTCCTAGCTCTTACGGTTTGGCCTGTGGGTTAGTCACCAATCAGTCAGTCGATAAAGTAAGTCAGTCCACGACAGACAGTTTTATGTATAGAGATATATAAATATATATATGATTTAATAAAGCAATGATAAATATTTAGAATATAATGTGACTACAGATAAGCCGCGTCAGCATGTGTCCCATGCAGTGATCGCTTGCATAAAATATATATGTGCACAACACGCTCTATCCTACAAGCGACGTTTCGCTAGCAAAATGAAGAACCAGATCAGTAAAAGTATCCGGAGCGACATGAAAGTATCCACATGGCAACCGTGACTAAGGTCAAAACAAACCTGGACATGCAAGAGCAGCAGTAACGGCAGTAATAACAACAGCAACAACGGCAGAAATAACGATAACAACAACAACACCACGAAAAACAAATTACAAAGAAGAAAAAAAAAACGCAGTGGATAGAGTGTGATGAGTGCAAAGCGAGGCGGCGTGGGAAAAAGACTCAAGGCCAGAAAAGCAGAATTGTTGAAGCTGTTAAACAGCAAAAATGTCATAAGTTGGGACAAGTCGGTCAAATTACATGCCGTAGTTGAACACATAAAAAATTTACTATCAACTCGAAAAGGTCAAACACCAGCCGCGCACACATCCACCTACCCTGTTATTAAAAATATTTTAAAAGAAAAATTAATACAATCTGCACCCAAATTAAAGGAGATTCCGAAGCTGAATAAGACCTACCCCAATGACTGCGAGAGACCGTTAAACTCACCTCACTGTGCGTACACCTGTGCTGCCAGCACCGGTACCCTAACATAGAAGAAGCAGCCTGTGCAACCAGCACCGACACAGTCTGGCGCATCAAGCCAGATCACCAATACGAGAGC
Organism: Drosophila littoralis; assembly: GCA_018903485.1. Classification (NCBI taxonomy): domain Eukaryota; kingdom Metazoa; phylum Arthropoda; class Insecta; order Diptera; family Drosophilidae; genus Drosophila; species Drosophila littoralis. Next base: position 275,465 of record JAEIGF010000021.1, on the reverse strand, counting down.
GCATAACAATCATTTTTTTTTATTGCGCCGTGTTGCATAAATAGTATTAATTTAAAAAACTAATGTACAATTGAGCGAAATAAAAGCTGCCGATTAGAGTGTGGCCGGAAAACCATACACACCCCAATGATTATAACCAAAACCCCAAACACAGCTTATGACACTGTTTTAATTAATACAATCGGCCCATTACCTTGAACAGATCACGGCAATAAGTATGCAATAACTTCAATATGTGACCTTACAAAATATCTAGTTGCAATACCAGTAGCAGATAAAAGCTCAAAAACAGAAGCCAAAGCAATATTTGAATCATTTGTAATAAAGTACGGTCCTATGAAGAAAAATTTACTTATTAATGATCTGTGCAAATATATATGAAAATCAGTAATATATTATTAACAGCACACCACCACCAGACTTTAGGAACAGTAGAAAGAAGTCATCGAACATTCAACGAATACATTCGTTCATACATCCCGGTTGGAAAAGATGATTGGAACGAATGGTTGAATTATTTCACATATTTTTTTAACACCACACCATCAACGGTACATGGCTACTGTCCGTATGAACTTGCTTAAAGTAGATTAACAAGTGTGATATGCGCACATATAGATTACACACTGTGTTCAATATATATCAAACTGTCACACTGTAACACTTTGTTGCAGTGTTTACATATGCACATTTCAAGTGCCACGATTTTGGGAGATAGATTCCTGCTTGGAAATTACACCTACCACTTCAAAGGAAGAAAACATTTGTGAAGAACATTTTGGAAAGACTCATATCAGATTGCCTATTGGCCAATACGCAGTTCGTTTACCCTTCAAGCGAAGTTTGGAATGCAGCATCTTCGCTCGTGCCTAAAGAATTCAGCGCTGGACGCGATTCGATCTTTGGAAATAACAAACGATAACTATGCCATAGCACTTAATTTATTGGAGAGAAGGTTTAATAATAGACGTATGGTTTTTCAGGCAAACATACTAGAAAAATTGGGGATCAAGACGGTGGCAGGGGGCTCGGCCGTGGCGCTGAGGGAGTTATCCGACCAATTCAACGCACATATGCGCTCGTTAAAGAGCATGGGCAATACCGAACAGATCACTGGATGTGTGCAGATTCAATACAATAGCTTGACCCAACATCACAAGCCAAGTGGGAAGAAAGGCTAAAGGATTCATCCTTCGACAACTTAATACCATCTTGGGAGCATATTGCTACGTTTCTGGAGCAGATATGACGAACAATGGAAGCCGTAAATTTTGCTATGGCCAGCTATGCACCTAGCCATCAGGTGGGAAAAACTATAGCAATTAACACAAGTAGATCGTCCTTTAACTAACCACTAATCACGATGCACCTGTCTGCGTTTTTTGTGACAGCGCTGGTCATGGTATATATAATTGTTCTCGATTTGGAAATTCGACCCCTGCATTACGGCTTAGGGAGGCAAAACATCTTGCATTATGTTTGAATTGCCTAAAGAAAGGCCAACGATTGCGATCATGCAGCTCTGGATGCTGTCGGACCTGCGGGGCGAAACATCATTCCCTGCTGCATTTAAATAATTCGGTGTTTCCGATAGCCCAAGGCTCTTTCGCTAAGTCGTCGCCGTCTACCTTGTTGCCCAGTCTTTCAGTAGTTATGTTATCGTCTTGGCTCAGGCTATGATCTTTGTTAAAAATCGTTCCGGCACTTTGAAACCTTGTCGTGCCCTTTTGGATTCCGGTTCTCAGCTTCACCTTATAACGTCGCGTCTTGCTCAACAGCTTTAGCTAAAGAAGCACAAGTCCTCAGCCATTGTTTCTGGTCTAGGAGATTCTCGGTTTGAAACAGAAGGAAATAGGGTCACTATCACAATACAGTCTCAAGTCTCTAAATACCCAACATGCCTCACAGCTCTGGTAGCGCCTAACATACGACGAATTAGAATATTCCCGATAACATAAAGCTTGCTGATCCGTCTTTCTTTAAACTACAACGCATGGACTTGCTGGAGCTAGCCTGTTTTACGATCTTCCAGCGCCGCCTTCGTCCGCTGGCTCCATTTCACTGTCCACCTTAATGGAGTCCACACAATAGGCCGACCGTGCTCCCGAGAGCACTAATCAGTCTTGGCACCGACAAGTCGACCCGCGGTCCGGGCTATCCATCACCCGCATCTGTACAGTCAACGGTTGTTCGGCCGTCCTCCGTTCCAGGACCTCCAGCTTTCAGCGAGATGTCATCCTGCAAGTGATGCCTAAGCTTCAATACAGGGCTCCATCCAAACTCATCAGCGAGAAGCTAAATGAGCCCTTTAATAACTTCCGATTGGCAGACGATCGCTTGTTCCAGCCGGTGACACTAAGTCTGGTGTTGGGCTCGGACATTTATCCCAAGCTAATCCTCCATGGCGTCCTGCCGAGCCATGGCGGCGCACCATTAGCCCAGAATACTGTAGTCGGGTGGATACTGTCCGGATACTGCGCTCACTAATAATAGAGAGCCACTAGCTTCTCCTTATTTTTGCAATACTGCAAGGAGGGCGGCATGTTACAAGATACACAAGAAGTGTATCTAGCCGTCGCTACTTCACTGAAGTTGCCTCCGACTCTAGAAGGCAGAACAAGAACATATTCTCCACACACACTAGAACATTGTAACTTAAATTTTGAAAATATAGATGAAAAGTCACCTAATAGTGAATAAAACGTGTTTTTTCTGCGAGAGAAAATATCAACTGTCAGAGGAGAAAACCCCTCATAAAACAGCAATTCGCCCAATGTTTCAACTGGAACCCCTGCGGATGCCCTACGACAAGTCCGTGCTTCAAATCTAAGGCAGTAATGAAAGCAGGCGTGGCAAACACTCAAGGATGTGATTTATCCGGGGGACAGGAAAAGCATCTGGAATGGAATGTGCATTGAGTTGCCGCTAGTCGATGCACAAGCGCCACTCGCTAGTCTTCTTTTTGACTAAGACGATTTGGACTCCTCAAGCTCTCGGTCCAATACCGAGTGAGACCTCCTCCTTGTCGTTTTCCTGCAGTCGCCGAGCAAGCACTGCCGTTCCCTGACGCGTGAGGCCTTCTTCGACTTCTCTCTACCGAGCAGGAGCTCCCCTTTTATGACCTGGGAGGCCTTCCTTCGGTTCCTTCTTCGTCTCTTCTCCATTCTTTAGCCGAGTGGGTTCTCCCCTTCCATGACCTGGGCGCCATCCTTCTGTTCCTGCTTCGTGTCTTCTCCCATTGTGTTGACGAGCAGGTGCTTCCTTTTCCTGACAGGATAGGCCTTCCTTTGCTTCCATCTTGGTGTTTTTTCTCTTCTGTTGCCGAGCAGGTGCTCCCTTTCATGACCTGGGAGGGCTTTACTCGGCTCCTCGCTCGTATCCTTTACCGTTGGTTGCCGAGCAGGCACTCCCGCTTCTTGACGTGTGAGGCCTTCTTTCGGCGCTTCTCTTGTCCCAGTCGCGGCCCCGCTGCCTTGCCGCAGCGCATTGTGGTACCCATCGCACACAAGAAATCCATTCCCTGGATGACGTGGTCTAACATCGAGGATATGATGAGCATTGACATGCTGATCACCTTCCCCGCTAGGCCAGCGCCGACCCGATCCTGGACTGGGCGACGCCGTTGCCCGTTTGTTGCCTCCGAGCGGCGACAACAATCCCGGCTACTCCTGCCCCGGTTCCCACATACGCCACAGAACAAGACGTGTGCGTTGGGACACTCCCTCCTGTGCGCACCTACGACATGCTCGCCGCCGATCATACCCGGTCCCGACCTCTTGTCACATAATCTGATGGGAACTTCCGTAGGGGCCATTGCTGGCAGGAAGGAGAGCCGTCTTTCCACGACCGTCGCTCAGGACCCGCTGGGAGTAGACCGGAATGGGTTGAGGTGTCACCCCGTGGGCTGTACCGTCCTCCCCATTCTGCGCTACTCAAAAACCAACGATCGGCCCTGCCGCATTGCCCGAGACATGCGATCTCTAGGTCCTCTAGGAACTCAAGGTGGTCGGATCGGCCATCATAACTCATACCCCACTTCCTGACTTGTTCTAGGACGTTTGCAAGTGGCCTAAGCTCCGACCTCCGACGTCATGTCGCTGTACTTTTTTCGACGAGCTACTGGCCGGGGTACAGATCTCAGTCTCATAAGGTTCAGCAAGTTACAAGACATTTGGTCATTCGCTAGGATGCCTCGGTCGCTCAACTTCGCAAATTCACCTCGGAGCTTTCGATCTTCGCCGCAGAATTTAAGTTGCGCCCTCGATCACGGTGTTGAGCAACCGATCGGCAACGCACCGTTTCAAACTTAATTCAAACTGGACGCCTTTTCCTTAACTAACTTCAATACAACGGCACCTTGCCTTAACTTTTCTTACTACTAATACAATGCTTATAAACTAACAAAATAATAACACTATAAGACCAACGGCTTCTTTCCTTACTATCTACTAATACTCATAATGCGTATAAGCGACCAAAGCTCGCTTAGGCTATAAATTGACCGGCTCCCTGCCGCAGATCAAGGCCGTGGGGTGGCTGATCCAAGTAGCCGCCTCACATGTGGAAATCAAGATGGCTTTCAAAAGTCAACAGCCACAACAACTAGTTTTGTAAAGCAATAGTAGAATAGGCTATATAAAAGTATTTTGTAAAAAATCAAGTTGGGCACTTTATGAAAAGAACAGAATGGGAGAGCTAAAATAAGGCTCAAGTAAAAAAAAAATTGTATTTCTCTACGTTTTTTTTTTGGTAAAAAAATATACTGCTTTAATAGACTCATGCTATAAAAAAGGTCGCGTATTTAAAAAAGGCTACTTGAAGGCACTTCGTTATCTTATATTCCGTAAATCAATTGCTCCTCTAAAACAGTTCATTCATAGAGTAGAAATATAGAATATATAAAGATAATAAAAAAATACAAATTAAAATTTAGTTGCTGCTATGGAAGAATTCATTTAGTAGTTTCAATGTTTAGCATTTACATAAAGTACAAAAACGGGTTGAGAATCAAGACAGCATACATAGCCGCGTACACTTTTTGAAAGGCTTACGTGGCACTATAACTTAGCGTAATAACCTAATATATTTTATATATTGTTTTAGTTGATGGACCTGATAAAGAATATACGCGATTCAAAGTAGAATGTTTTGTTATATTAACGCTTACCTTGTAGTCATTAGTTGTTATCAGCTTGGTCCATTTATCTAATTTTAATCGCATTGTTTTGTTAAGATAGTTCCAAAAAAATTCTGGCCTGGTGTCAGACTAATTGCTTTCATTAATGGCAATAGCCTTAAAAATGTAAAATACAACCTACCTCATCAACTTCTTTCTTATCTTCATCATCTGCCATTGTAGAAAGCACGTAATAATGAGTTTACAACTTTTAAATTATTTTTAAGTCTAGAATACCTATTCCTAGTTAATATGGTTTACTATTTTAATAAAATTACGTTAGTGCACAGGCCTGCTATGCTTAAAATGCTATGCTCATAAACTTAACTATGTTGTAAATGGTAAATTGTGGTGAATGGTAAATTTTTTGGTTTTATTCGCATCAACTTAAGGCAACCCCTCAACTTTCCACTGAACCTACGAAATTTAAATATCTCCGCAATTTTCAGCTTGGAATATTTGATTATTTTATTTTATTTCTTATTATTTATTTCTTTCTTTTTTCGTATTTTTTTTCTTTTTAATTTTCGGTAGTAGAGTTTCGCAGTTTGTTACCCTTGTTACCATTGCATACATATATTAACTTACTTTATATACCACTTAGGACTGCAATCAACATATAAGAATACATAAATAAGAAGAATAACATGCTGAGCTCCCATTTAACAAATGCAGGCTGAGGCTATATGATCAAATTAACCAAGCAAGCTCGATTGAGTCCTTATGCTCAGAGTGAGTTTATACTAAGAGAAGAAAGTTATATTTAAGCTTCCTAAAAGCTTTCAGCACAGGTTTCATAAGCAGTAGCCAAATTATAATTTTTAAGTTTTATTTTCTAATTAAAAGTGAATATATCTGTTATCGTTTAGTAAAAATAAAAATATATTTCTTTTAAAACCGAATTACGCGACTATTCAATTGGCGCAGCTGGTGGGATCCGTATTGAACAAGTGAAATCGCTTAATGTCGATTGTGTTTGAGATTTCAAAGTGCGAGGCTGATATAACTGTAGGCCGGTGCTAGTTCACTAATACAGATTCGCTAAAGAACAATACAGGCCAAAGTGTAAGTGCCGGAGTGACTATTAAAGAACAATTGAGTTCCAGGTCAAACTGAATTTAAATACACATACACTGCTGTATGAACTACTAAAGCTTGTTATATCCCAGGTTCAGTAAATCAACGCAACCTGAATTGACCATTAGGAAAAAAATACGATAACAATAACAATAAACCAAGCCAAATAAACTTCTGCTTATCGGAGACCCTCCTCAAACAGGCCCTTGGACAAATGAAGAAACTCTTTTCTTCAGAGCCTTTGAAATGCAGATCCCAGGAGATGTCCAAATTATGCTTAAGTCCTACAATATTACAAATAAGTTAATGTTAGAAACATTCAGAGGAATTCTGTGTTATACACTAATGCAATGAAAAATACGACAAAAGATGAAATAATGCGAAACCTCCCACGAAAGAGCTCGTGCCACGAAGTCTGATGGCCTTCGATAAACTGCGCTATCATGATCTTCACAGTCCTGTTGGTCTTCTACACCCAGGGACTCCAGAAAAGACTTGAAACTACGACTCGTAAGCTGTACCCCGTTGTCACTCACAAACTGCTTGGGTCCCCCAAACCTACTCAATATCCTCTCTCGAAACTCCTGAAAGGGACCAGTTCCACCCCCTTCGAAAAGGCATCAGTAACATCGTGTTGCCATGTCTTGACCATGGATGGAGTCCTGTGAAATAAGCGCAGAGTGCTGCCATCGGCTCTGCTACTTGTCTCGTCAGAATGCGTCCAGCCGGTGAGTTGTTTGCTCTTGAACTTCTCGTCGCGGATCATACCCGGCCATTAGTATCGTTGTGTTAACCTCAACTCGGTTTTCCTCACGCCTTAATGCCCGACCGTGGGAGCATCCTGGCATTCTTGCAATACCGTCTGTCCCTGACCACTAGCCACAAATAGCTTCAAGGGAATGTAGTCCTCATCGTCCTTCCGTTGGCCCAAATGGCTATTTAGTTGGCCATTCCCTTCTATATAGTCCGGGAATCCCAGGGAGGCTCGGCCATCACGGCCTGCTGACAGGTCTCTAGAGGATGACTTGATAGTGCATCGGGCACTAAGTTGCGCTTAATTCGACGGTAGTGAACGTCAAACTGGAAATTTTTCAGTTCCAGTGCCCATCGCGCGATTCTCCCTGAAGGGCTCTCAATCGAGTTAAGCCACTTGAGTGCCAGATGATCCGTTATCACGTCGAACCGGTACCCCTCTAGGTAGCAACGCATCTTCCGGATCGACCATACTATGGCCAGGTAGTAGTTCACCTCAGCTTTCAGCAACTTCCGGTTATTGCGGCGGCCGGCGGTTGAATTTAATTCAAACTGGGCTTGCCCTTAACTAACTTCAATACATCGACACCTTGCCTTAACTATTTTTATTACTAATACAATGCTTATAAACTAACAAAATATTTGAACTATAAGACTAACGGCTCCTTGCCTTACTATCTGCTAATACTTATAATGCGTATAAGCTAACAAAAATAATAAGGCTGTAGGGATAACGGCTCCTTGCCGTGACTTGAGCTCGCTTAGGCTATAAATTGACCAGCTCCCTGCCGTAGATCAAGACTGTGGGGTGGCTGATTCAAGTAGCCGCTTCACAAGTGGAAATCAAGATGGTACGGTAAGATTTAAGTTTATACATTGTAAGCAGTGAACATTAATGAAAAATTTCAAAAGTCAACAGCCACAATAACTAAGTTTGTAAAGCAATAGTATTAGAAACTATATACAAGCATTTTGTAAAAAATCAAGTTGGGCACTTAATGAAAAGAAGAAGAGAACGCGAGGACTAAAATTAAGCTCCAGTAAAAACAATTTGTAGTTCTCAAGTTTGTTTTTTTTGGTAAAAATATCCTGTTTTAATAGGCTTATGCTATAAAAATGGTTGCGTATTTTAAAAGGCTATGACGTGAAGGCACTTCGTTGACTTATTTTCCGTAAATCAATTGCTCCTCTAAAACAGTTGTCATTCATACCGTAGATATATCGCATACAGAAATATCATAAAAAGGTAAAAATTAAAATTTAGTTGCTGCTATGGAAGAATTCATTTAGTAGTTTCAATAGTTAGCATTTACGTAAATTATAAAAACGGGTTGCGAATCTAGACAGCATACATAGCCGCGTACACTTTTTGAAGGGTTTACGTGGCACTATAACTTAGCATTAATAACCTAAGCGTTTTTGATATATTGTTTTAGTTGATGGATCTGATAAAGAATATACGCGATTCAAAGTAGAATGTTTTGTTATATAAACGCTTACCTTGTAATCATTAGTTGTTATCAGCTTGGTCCATTTATCTAATTTTAATCGCATTGTTTTGTTAAGATAGTTCCAAAAAAATTCTGGCCTGGTGTCAGACTAATTGCTTTAATTAATGGCAATAGCCTTAAAAATGTAAAATACAACCTACCTCATCAACTTCTTTCTTATCTTCATCATCTGCCATTGTAGAAAGCACGTAATAATGAGTTTACAACTTTTAAATTATTTTTAAGTCTAGAATACCTATTCCTAGTTAATATGGTTTACTATTTTAATAAAATTACGTTAGTGCACAGGCCTGCTATGCTTAAAATGCTATGCTCATAAACTTAACTATGTTGTAAATGGTAAATTGTGGTGAATGGTAAATTTTTTGGTTTTATTCGCATCAACTTAAGGCAACCCCTCAACTTTCCACTGAACCTACGAAATTTAAATATCTCCGCAATTTTCAGCTTGGAATATTTGATTATTTTATTTTATTTCTTATTATTTATTTCTTTCTTTTTTCGTATTTTTTTTTTCTTTTTAATTTTCGGTAGTAGAGTTTCGCATTTTGTTACCCTTGTTACCATTGCATACATATATTAACTTACTTTATATACCACTTAGGAATGCAATCAACATATAAGAATACATAAATAAGAAGCATAACATGCTGAGCTCCCATTTAACAAATGCAGGCTGAGGCTATATGATCAAATTAACCAAGCAAGCTCGATTGACAACGATAATAATAATAAATTAACTAATGCAATGAAAACGAGAAAGAAAGGCTATCTTCGGCACGCCGAAGATCTAATACCCTTGCAGACCCAACCTTTTAATAATGCTCATAGTGCTTTGCCCGTATCTAAGAAGCACAGGGAAAATAGTTAATGCCGAGTTTGGTCAAGATATTTTGATAAACAAAAAGGTTTTTAATCAAAAACCTAGTTTTCGACCGATTACTCCTCTGGCAGATATATGATATAGTAGTCCGATCTTAATAGGATTTTGCATATATATGAGGAGCTTAGTAAATCTAATAAATGCCGAGTTTAGTCAATATATCTTGATAAACAAAATGTTTTTTCATACAAAAACTTAGTTTTCGACCGATCGTTCCTATGGCAGCTATATGATATAGTGGTCCGATCTTAATTGTATTTTGCATATATATGAGGAGCTTAGTAAAACCAATAAATGCCGAGTTTGGTCAAGATATCTTGATAAACAAAATTTTGTTCACACAAGAATTAAATTTTCGACCGATCGTTCCTATGGCAGCTATATGATATAGTGGTCCGATCTTAATAGGATTTTGCATATATATGAGGAGCACAGTAAAACTAATAAATGCCGAGTTTGGTCAAGATATCTTGAAAAACAAAATGTTATTTTCATACAACTTAATTTTCGACCGATCGTTCCTATGGCAGCTATATGATATAGTGGTCCGATCTTAATAAGATATTGCATATATATGGGGAGCATAGTAAATCTAATAAATGCCGAGTTTGGTCAATATATCTTGATAAACAACATTTTTTTCATACAAGAACTAAATTTTCGACCGATCGTTCCTCTGGCAGCTATATGATATAGTGGTCCGATCTTAATAGGATTTTGCATATATATGAGGAGCACAGTAAAACTAATAAATGCCGAGTTTGGTCAAGATATCTTGAAAAACAAAATGTTATTTTCATGCAACTTAATTTTTGACCGATCGTTCCTATGGCAGCTATATGATATAGTCGTCCGATCTTAATAAGATATTGCATATATATGGGGAGCATAGTAAATCTAATAAATGCCGAGTTTGGTCAAGATATCTTGATAAACAAAATGTTTTTTCATACAAAAACTTAATTTTCGACCGATCGTTCCTATGGCAGCTATATGATATAGTAGTCCGATCTTAATAGGATTTTGCATATATATGAGGAGCTTAGTAAAACTAATAAATGCCGAGTTTGGTCAATATATCTTGATAAACAAAATTTTTTTCATACAAGAACTAAATTTTCGACCGATCGTTCCTCTGGCAGCTATATGATATAGTGGTCCGATCTTAATAGGATTTTGCATATATATGAGGAGCACAGTAAAACTAATAAATGCCGAGTTTGGTCAAGATATCTTGAAAAACAAAATGTTATTTTCATACAACTTAATTTTCGACCGATCGTTCCTATAGCAGCTATATGATATAGTGGTCCGATCTTAATTGTATTTTGCATATATATGAGGAGCTTAGTAAAACTAATAAATGCCGAGTTTGGTCAAGATATCTTGATAAACAAAATGTTTTTTCATACAAAAACTTAATTTTCGACCGATCGTTCCTATGGCAGCTATATGATATAGTGGTCCGATCCAGCTGGTTTTGACATATGTGCTGCGTGCAACAGAATAAGGGACTTCTGCAAAGTTTCATTAAGATAGCTTTAAAACCGAGAGACTAGTTCGCATAGAAACAGACAGACGGACAGACGAACATGGCTATATCGACTCGGCTGTTGCCGGTTTGGTCAAGATATATTGGTAAACAAAAATGTTTTCATACAACAAATTAATTTTCGACCGATCGTAGCTAAATGATATAGTGGTCCGATCTTAATAGGATTTTGCATATATATAAGGAGCATAGTAAAACTTATAAATGCCTAATTTGGTCAAGATATCGTGAAAAATAAAATAATTTCTCGTACAACAACTTAATTTTCGACCGATCGTTCCTATGGCATCTATATGATATAGTGGATCGACCCTAATAGGATTTTGCATTTATATGAGGAGCATAGTAAAACAAAAAATTGTTTAGTTTAGTCAAGATATCTTGATAAACAAAAATGTTTTACACACAATATCTTAATTTTACCGATCGTTCCTCTGGCAGCTATGTGATATGGTGGTCCGATGTTGATAGAATTTTGCGTATATATGGAGAGCATAGTAAAACTAAAGAATGTTGAGTTTGGTCAAGATATCTTGATAAACAAAAATCTTTTTCATACAATATTTTAATTGTCGACCGATTGTTCCTATGGCAGCTATATGATATAGTGGTCCGATACAGCTGGCTCCGACATATGTATTGCATGAGACAAAATGAGGGACTTCTGCAAAGTTTCATAAAGAAAGCTTTAAAACTGATACTCTAGTTCGCATAGAATTAGGCAGACGGACAGACGGACAGACGGACATGGCTATATCGACTAGGCTGTTGATGCTCGATACCTTCCATGCGTATCACATTTCAGTTATAATACCCTCTGCAAGGGTATAAAAATGGTAGACATTTGTCCGTATATTAATTATAACTAATACTGAAAAGTTTGTCGGCATAAACAAATTAGAATATGAACCCCTTCCAAATATGATGTGGTTCAAAGAAAGACCAACCAAAAAAAAATTTTCCGCCCCAATTCAAAGAACAATTAGTAGAATTATGCACTAGAAACCGAATCGATAACAACTAACAAATTTTATAAGCAAAATTGAGACTAAAAGACAATGAACCAATTAATATAAAAAATTATCGAAGTTCTTATAGCCAAGTAGATGAAATACAAGAACAAGTTGGGAAATTGATTACTGACAATATAATTGAAATATCTGTATCCAAATACACTTTAGCTAGTTGCTAGTTGCCCCTTCCGGGATCAGAGGAAAAGAAATGGCGATTAGTAATTGACTATCGTCAAATAAATTCAATTTCCGCTCCCCAGAATTGACGATATTCTTGATCAATTTCTTATACCCAAATACTTCTCATGCCTTCACTTGATGTGAGTTTTCCATCAAATTAAACTGAAAGAAAATTCAAGAAAAAGAACATCATTTCAACAAGCAATGGCTTATATCGCTTCACGCGATTGCTATTTGGTTTAAAAATAGCGGTAAGGGGATGATGACCATAGCATTTTCTGGACTTGAACCTTCGCAAGCATTCCTGTAAATGGATGACTTAATAGTAATAGGTTGTTCTGAAAAACATATGCTTTAAAACTTAACAGACGTGTTTGAAATATGTAGGATATACAACTTGAAATTGCATCCAGAAAAATGTTCATTTTTTATGCATGGAGTGACTTTTGTAGGTCACTTTTTGTAGGCCCAGTTTTGCAAGGCCCTGCTCAACATTTCGCTGCCCGCGCAGACAGTTAGAGCTAAGGCCCCGCCGGCACGACCCTCAATAAAGTTACCTACGTTCAGTAGTGGTTACACAGAATGGGCCGACTTTTATTCTATGTTCACAACCATCATAGAAAATCATCCTGATCTAGCAGATATCGTAAAGCTGCAGCATCTTCGCTCGTGCCTGAAGGATTCAGCGCTGGACGCGATTCGATCATTGGAAATAACAAACAATAACTATGCCATAGCACTTAATTTATTAGAGAGAAGGTTTAATAATAGATGTATGGTTTTTCAGGCACACATACTAGAAAAATTGGGGATCAAGACGGTGGCAGGTGGCTCGGCCGTGGCGCTGAGGGAGTTATCCGACCAATTCAACGCACATATGCGCTCGTTAGAGAGCATGGGCAATCCCGAACAGATCACTGGATGCATAATTGTGCAGATTCAATACAATAGCTTGACCCAACATCACAAGCCAATTGGGAAGAAAGGCTAAAGGATTCATCCTTCGACAACTTAATACCATCTTGGGAGCATATTGCTACGCTTCTGGAGCAGAGATGACGAACAATGGAAGCCGTAAATTTTGCTATGGCCAGCTATGCCCCTAGCCATCAGGTGGGAAAAACTATAGCAATTAACACAAGTAGATCGTCCTTTAACTAACCACTAACCACGATGCACCTGTCTGCGTTTTTTGTGACAGCGCTGGTCATGGTATATATAATTGTTCCCGATTTGGAAATTCGACCCCTGCATTACGGCTTAGGGAGGCAAAACATCTTGCATTATGTTTGAATTGCCTAAAGAAAGGCCAACGATTGCGATCATGCAGCTCTGGATGCTGTCGTGACCTGCGGGGCGAAACATCATTCCCTGCTGCATTTAAATAATTCGGTGTTTCCGTCTGGTCAGCTGACTGAGCCTGCTAATTCATCGCCGATAGCCCAAGGCTCTTTCGCTAAGTCGTCGCCATCTACCTACACCTCTCTTGTTGCCCAGTCTTTCAGTAGTTATGTTATGGTCTTGGCTCAGGCTATGATCTTTGTTGACAATCGTTCCGGCACTTTGAAACCTTGTCGTGCCCTTTTGGATTCCGGTTCTCAGCTTCACCTTATAACGTCACGTCTTGCTCAGCCATTGTTTCTGGTCTAGGAGATTCTCGGTTTGAAACAGAAGGAAATAGGGTCACTCTAAATACTCAACATGCCTCACAGCTCTGGTAGCGCTTAACATACGACGAATTAGAATATTCCCGATAACATAAAGCTTGCTGATCCGTCTTTCTTTAAACTACAACGCATGGACTTGCTGGAGCTAGCCTGTTTTACGATCTTCTCAGCGTCGGCCCGATAAGGCTTCTCCCAGGGCTACCGTGTCTTCAAAAACATGGCTTGGTTGGGTAGTTTCTGGAGGCGGACCGCGCTTGCATACTTCGGGCAAACTCGAGTCAAGTTCTGAAGAGCGTGATGATGAATTGATGCGACGATATTGGGAGATAGAATCCTGCATGAAAACTACACCTACCACTCCAAAGGAAGAAAATATTTGTGAAGAACATTTGTTAAAGACTCATACCAGATTGCCTAGTGGCCAATATTCAGTTCGTTTACCCTTTAAGCGAATTTTGGAATGTCTGGGGACGTCAAACCAACAAGCCTTTCGTCGGTTTCTGACCCTGGAACGTAAACTACAAAATCGCCCACACCTGAAGATTCAATATTCAAACTTTCTAAAGGAATACTTGGATCTTGGTCATATGTCGCCTGTCGCTCCATAGTGTATAGGACTTTGTCAATATTTTCTACCTCATCACTGTGTCTTTAAAGAAGACAGTTCAACGACAAAGTTGCGAGCTGTTTTCGACGGCTGAGCAGCTACCTCACCAGGATATTCATTAAATGGACTGTTCATGGCTGGGCCTGTTCTTCAAAGCTCGCTGTTTCCCTCTTCGCTTCGTGTACCAAATACACGAAGCGAACGAACTTAACTATTTAAGCTTCCAAGCTACAGATCCGCTAAAGAACAACACAGGCGAACGTGTAAGTGCTGTGTTGACTATTAACAATTGAGTTCCAGGTCAAACTGAATTTAAATACAAATACTGTGCTATATGAACTACTTAATCATGTTATATCCATGGTTCAGTAAATCAACGCAACCTGAATTGACCATTAGGAAAAAACAACGATAACAATAAACCAAACCAAATAAACCAAAGAACTGCTTATCGGAGACCCTCCTCAAACAGGCCCTAGGACAAATCAGGCAACTCATTTTCTTCAGAGCCTTTGAAATGCAGATCCCAGGAGATGCCCAAAGGAATTCACAAATGGGAGTCGTCAATAATTGGCAGGAACCAAAAAGGTCGACTGTAAAACATCTCTTTTAACGGAAGTTTCCATAAGCTTGCAGAAGAATTAGAGCTTAAGTCCTATAATATTACAAATAAATTAATGTTAAAAACATTCAGAGGAATTCTCTGTTATACACTAATGCAATGAAAAAACGAAAACAGATGTAATAATGCGAAAACTCCCAGATAGGTTGTTCATGACCTTAGCAAGGCCTTAGCAGGAACCAAAAAGGGCAGTGATCGACTGCACAACACCCCTTTTAACGGAAGAATCCGTAAGCTCGTCGAAGAGAGAGTTCTCAGTTGAGAGTGACGTGTTTTACATGTGCTCCAAAATTTTCATATATTTTTGCGCTTCAACCCTTGCTTTTTCATTCTTTTGCATTTTTTCTGCTTTATTTAAAAAGCTTAAATGCTTGTGAGGAGCATAGTATAATTTATAAATGCAAGTCAAAAAAGGGAAAGTACCCACAAAAAACGGGAAAACCAGCGAGGCAGGAGAAAGTTTAACTGCTCCAGTGCCTCCCTGACAAATGAGAACAGATATGCTCGACCTGCGCGGAAGAAGCCTCTGACATCGAAGACGACGAGATGGAAATTGCAGACGAAGCTCCGCTAGCTCAAGCCGAACCTCAGCCTGCAAAAAAGGTCCCTAATCCCAGGCCCATAACACTTCCTGGAGTTAACGACATCGTAGCAATGTAACAGACACTTGACCAGGCAGCTGGCCCAGATGCCTACGAATTTAAGGTCTCTCCCTCCGGCACGCTGAGAATCTACGCGAAAGATTCCGACGCTCATAGAGCCATTATACGCAAGCTCACTGAGGTCAGGGTCCAGTTCACGCACTTCTGTCTCAAGGAGGACAGACCGTATCGCGTAGTCGTCAAAAATTTGGCCGCTTCTACTCCCAAAAGCCAAATCGAAAGTGCCTTTGCAATACACTGCCACGTTGTAAAAAACCTATACAACCCGGGGACCAGGCTACCTACAAGTGACGCTGACGCTGACCCCGCAAACGATTCGCCAAATCGTAGCTACTGGTTCGTAGATCTTAAGCAGGCTCCTAACAATAGGGACGCGCTTCGAATTAGCTAGGTTGGACGTCAAAGGGTCCGAGTTGAGCTCCCGAGAAAGAATAAAAGCATCAGGCAATGTTATCGCTGCTATGAGTTCGACCACACTAAAAACTATTGCCTCAAAAAGCCCATATGCGGACGGTGCGGCCAGCCCCACTGGACGAACTCGGAGCAATGCCAGGCCAAAACGGTGGCAGACCTGCGATGCTCAAATTGTGACGGGAACCATGCTGCTTATTATAAAGGATGCAAAGCATTCCAGCAGCGTCTGAATGCCAGACAACCGGTCATCAATGTTGCCCCCACGGCACGACACAGCCAACAGCAACCTGCACGGCGCATCAACTCACAGTTCGTACCCTCCCGAATTGTGCAACAAGGCCTGTCGTATGCTGATGCGTTGCGGCCAGGACGCAACTCTTACCAGCAACATGCACAAGCGTGACAACCCCCTGTGTGCAATCAGCCCACAGCTACAACAACGCAGCCCCAATACCTCCAGCATGAATCTCGGGGGCAAGACACGTCCCTCGGAAGTATCCTTCAAGGACTCCAGCAGTCGATCGCAGCACTTAATGCAGCAGTCGCAAGTATCCTGGTCAGCATCAATTGAGTTCCAGGAGCTGAAGGACGCGCAAGCTCCACAGCTCGGTCTTCCCATTCACTGCAAATAATGGCTGCCCAGATGCGCCTCGGATCGTGGAACGCTCGCAGCATCATACAAAATGCAACGAGCTCAAACTGTTTTTGACAATACATGAAATAGACATCATGCTTGTCTCAGAAACCCACCTACACGCCGGCCTGTACTTCGCCATGGAGGGATATGTTTGCTACCGTGCGGATCACCCAGCAGGTCGAGCCAGAGGAGGTGCTGCGGTGCTTGTCAACCAGGACTTGGTGCACTACCAACTACCTCAGGTGACTTCCAGCGCAACACAAATGGCTGCTATTATGGTGGGGACACCTTTGGGCGAAATACCTGTAGGTGCAGGGTATCTACCACCAAATCTATCCTGGAGCCGAGCTGGATTCGATTCTCTCCTTGATCAATTTGTTCATAAATTCATCGTTGGAGGTGACTTCAACGCCAAATAACGGCTGTGGGGAAGCTTAAGAGCTGACAACAGAGGCATTGCGCTACATGAAGCGCTCACCAGTTGCTCAGCCCAGGTCTCTTCCCGTATAACAGGCAAAGTACTCCTTCGTGCATAGACTTCTTTATATACAAGGGTATTCCTAACAGCTTAATATCAGTTCGCGAAGAGTATGAGGTTTCATCCGACCATCTACCACTTCTTGCAACGGTATCTACGTCTGTTCAAAGGACCGTAAAAAATCGAAGACATACAACGCTTCAAAGCTGAACTGAATGGCATGATAGATCTAAGCATGCCAATCTTGACAGCCGAGAATGCCGACGCTGCAGTTCAAACCCTGCTGTATCAAGTACATACCGCGGCTGCCAACGCTGCGCCAGCACAAATGTATTTTACGCCTACAAGCCAACTTACGAGGACGCTTCCCCATCGGTTGGACAACCAGACAATTAAGCAATTGCCATACAAGGCGGTGCTTTTTCTCGTCGCCATTTTTAATGCAACTCTTCGGCTAGGTCATTTTCCAGTGGCCTGGAAAAAGGCGCATATCATTATGTTGCACAAGTGCGGAAAGCCCCTAATCAACTGGACTCTTATCGCCCCATCAGCCTCCAGCCTGCCTTTTGCAAGATACTGGAAAGATGCATCCTTAGAAGGATCCTGGATACCCCGCAAATAATAAAGCTTAATCCCGAAGTTCCAGTTTGGGCTTAGACTCAAACACGGTACCCCTGAGTAACTCCATCGGGTCACAAATTTTATTTTGGACGGCTTTCACAGGAAGGAGTATGTGGTGGCAGCATACCTCGACATCCAACAAGCTTTCGACCGGGTGTGCACGCAGGACTCCTCTTCAAGATTAACGGAAAATTAAATCCGCAGTTCTTTAACATCATTGCCAGGTTCCTGAACGAGAGGACATTTCGAGTGGTACAGGATGGTATAGCCTCTCAAACCAAACGCATAAGAGCGGTCGTTCCACATGGTAGCGTTTTGGGTCCCACACTTTACAGTCCTCATGCACGAAATGCCCACGGCAAGCGAAATGGCTCTTGTCAGCCGGCAGGATTTCCTGGTGGCTACGTTTGCTGATGACACGGCAATCCTTGCCAAGAATAAATGCGTCTACGAAGTATCTGAAACGCTCCGAAAACTGGGCTTGTAGGTGGAATATCTCAGGTGTTAAGCGTTCCCAGCCATCCAGACGATTGAATTGAAGGTGCGTCACATCAGGCTCAACGAACGATGAGCTGGGGCCACCCATCAAGAAATGAGCTGGAGTGAGCACATCTAGGTCTGCTGGATCTTCTGAAAGAAGAAATAATGGCCTGGAGTTAATTATCGATGCTATGGGGCCAACTAGGGTGCGAAGCTCTTCGAATGCTGCCATATTTCGTACGTACAATAGTCAACACCAGAGACTTCAAAGGCTCGACAAACAGTTAAACGTTCTTTGGGAAGATCAGCCATTATATGCTCTACTAATCGAGGCTTGGCACGAAAGCATCTAACACATTTTTCAACTACCTTGGCAACGGCCATCCTTCCACCTATCGGCTAATACTGTAACCGAATATGGGCAACAAGTGCCCGTGGCCCACTGTGTAAGTCCCGATTGTGAAACCTTTGGATGAGTGAATCTGTGACGGGATGGTGCTGCGGGAGAATTATTGGAAAAGTTTTTCAAGCGCCCATCAACACTAAGAATGCCGAAATCATCCAAAAAAGGGTTAAGTGATGTGATACAACTGGACGATTTATCAACTGTTCTCGATCGCAATGATTTGATCTCTTCCCAAAGGTGTGCTCTCTGCCTCAGTAAGAGTTGGGTCCCATATTGTATATCACACCCTGTTAGTCCAGGATGCCTGCTTCTGTGTATGAATTTATAAATATATACGAATATACGCTGCATTGTATCAAATGAGTTGACGTATTTACAAGTAGCAGTTGTATCAACGAAGGGAGATGTCGCAAGAAGGAGCCTTTTTTAAGTTCGAGTTCTGTCCTTTCTGACAAGCAAGAAGCAGGCCAGTCCAATTTGTCTAGTTGTCCAACTAGAAATCCTGGGCCGTTGAGCCACAGTGAGTATCTAATTCACTGGGTGTAGATCCTCTTGCGAGTATATCTGCCGGGTTGACTGATGTAGGAACGTAGCGCCATTCCATGAAATTAGTTAGCGCTTGAACTGCTGTGACGCGATTAGCTACAAACACATTGAGCTTGCAGGGCTCGGTCTTTATACAAGAAAGGCATTCAGAAGAATCCAACCAACAGTAGAATTTTCCATCGAAGAGATTCATTTTAGATATCTCACGCATGAGATTAGATAATAAGACGGCGCCATAGAGCTCTAGCTTTGGAACTGTGATTGTTTTCAGAGGACCTTGTAGCGTGTGCGTACTGAGAAGATAGACTTTATCTCGCCTACTTGTGCATAGTGGAATCAGAAGTCAACAGCCAACAGCAACCTGCACGGCGCATCAACTCACAGTTCGTACCCTCCCGAATTGTGCAACAAGGCCTGTCGTATGCTGATGCGTTGCGGCCAGGACGCAACTCTTACCAGCAACATGCACAAGCGTGACAACCCCCTGTGTGCAATCAGCCCACAGCTACAACAACGCAGCCCCAATACCTCCAGCATGAATCTCGGGGGCAAGACACGTCCCTCGGAAGTATCCTTCAAGGACTCCAGCAGTCGATCGCAGCACTTAATGCAGCAGTCGCAAGTATCCTGGTCAGCATCAATTGAGTTCCAGGAGCTGAAGGACGCGCAAGCTCCACAGCTCGGTCTTCCCATTCACTGCAAATAATGGCTGCCCAGATGCGCCTCGGATCGTGGAACGCTCGCAGCATCATACAAAATGCAACGAGCTCAAACTGTTTTTGACAATACATGAAATAGACATCATGCTTGTCTCAGAAACCCACCTACACGCCGGCCTGTACTTCGCCATGGAGGGATATGTTTGCTACCGTGCGGATCACCCAGCAGGTCGAGCCAGAGGAGGTGCTGCGGTGCTTGTCAACCAGGACTTGGTGCACTACCAACTACCTCAGGTGACTTCCAGCGCAACACAAATGGCTGCTATTATGGTGGGGACACCTTTGGGCGAAATACCTGTAGGTGCAGGGTATCTACCACCAAATCTATCCTGGAGCCGAGCTGGATTCGATTCTCTCCTTGATCAATTTGTTCATAAATTCATCGTTGGAGGTGACTTCAACGCCAAATAACGGCTGTGGGGAAGCTTAAGAGCTGACAACAGAGGCATTGCGCTACATGAAGCGCTCACCAGTTGCTCAGCCCAGGTCTCTTCCCGTATAACAGGCAAAGTACTCCTTCGTGCATAGACTTCTTTATATACAAGGGTATTCCTAACAGCTTAATATCAGTTCGCGAAGAGTATGAGGTTTCATCCGACCATCTACCACTTCTTGCAACGGTATCTACGTCTGTTCAAAGGACCGTAAAAAATCGAAGACATACAACGCTTCAAAGCTGAACTGAATGGCATGATAGATCTAAGCATGCCAATCTTGACAGCCGAGAATGCCGACGCTGCAGTTCAAACCCTGCTGTATCAAGTACATACCGCGGCTGCCAACGCTGCGCCAGCACAAATGTATTTTACGCCTACAAGCCAACTTACGAGGACGCTTCCCCCCATCGGTTGGACAACCAGACAATTAAGCAATTGCCATACAAGGCGGTGCTTTTTCTCGTCGCCATTTTTAATGCAACTCTTCGGCTAGGTCATTTTCCAGTGGCCTGGAAAAAGGCGCATATCATTATGTTGCACAAGTGCGGAAAGCCCCTAATCAACTGGACTCTTATCGCCCCATCAGCCTCCAGCCTGCCTTTTGCAAGATACTGGAAAGATGCATCCTTAGAAGGATCCTGGATACCCCGCAAATAATAAAGCTTAATCCCGAAGTTCCAGTTTGGGCTTAGACTCAAACACGGTACCCCTGAGTAACTCCATCGGGTCACAAATTTTATTTTGGACGGCTTTCACAGGAAGGAGTATGTGGTGGCAGCATACCTCGACATCCAACAAGCTTTCGACCGGGTGTGCACGCAGGACTCCTCTTCAAGATTAACGGAAAATTAAATCCGCAGTTCTTTAACATCATTGCGAGCTTCCTGAACGAGAGGACATTTCGAGTGGTACAGGATGGTATAGCCTCTCAAACCAAACGCATAAGAGCGGTCGTTCCCCATGGTAGCGTTTTGGGTCCCACACTTTACAGTCCTCATGCACGAAATGCCCACGGCAAGCGAAATGGCTCTTGTCAGTCGGCAGGATTTCCTGGTGGCTACGTTTGCTGATGACACGGCAATCCTTGCCAAGAATAAATGCGTCTACGAAGTATCTGAAACGCTCCGAAAACTGGGCTTGTAGGTGGAATATCTCAGGTGTTAAGCGTTCCCAGCCATCCAGACGATTGAATTGAAGGTGCGTCACATCAGGCTCAACGAACGATGAGCTGGGGCCACCCATCAAGAAATGAGCTGGAGTGAGCACATCTAGGTCTGCTGGATCTTCTGAAAGAAGAAATAATGGCCTGGAGTTAATTATCGATGCTATGGGGCCAACTAGGGTGCGAAGCTCTTCGAATGCTGCCATATTTCGTACGTACAATAGTCAACACCAGAGACTTCAAAGGCTCGACAAACAGTTAAACGTTCTTTGGGAAGATCAGCCATTATATGCTCTACTAATCGAGGCTTGGCACGAAAGCATCTAACACATTTTCAACTACCTTGGCAACGGCCATCCTTCCACCTATCGGCTAATACTGTAACCGAATATGGGCAACAAGTGCCCGTGGCCCACTGTGTAAGTCCCGATTGTGAAACCTTTGGATGAGTGAATCTGTGACGGGATGGTGCTGGGGAGAATTATTGGAAAAGTTTTTCAAGCGCCCATCAACACTAAGAATGCCGAAATCATCCAAAAAAGGGTTAAGTGATGTGATACAACTGGACGATTTATCAACTGTTCTCGATCGCAATGATTTGATCTCTTCCCAAAGGTGTGCTCTCTGCCTCAGTAAGAGTTGGGTCCCATATTGTATATCACACCCTGTTAGTCCAGGATGCCTGCTTCTGTGTATGAATTTATAAATATATACGAATATACGCTGCATTGTATCAAATGAGTTGACGTATTTACAAGTAGCAGTTGTATCAACGAAGGGAGATGTCGCAAGAAGGAGCCTTTTTTTAAGTTCGAGTTCTGTCCTTTCTGACAAGCAAGAAGCAGGCCAGTCCAATTTGTCTAGTTGTCCAACTAGAAATCCTGGGCCGTTGAGCCACAGTGAGTATCTAATTCACTGGGTGTAGATCCTCTTGAGAGTATATCTGCCGGGTTGACTGATGTAGGAACGTAGCGCCATTCCATGAAATTAGTTAGCGCTTGAACTGCTGTGACGCGATTAGCTACAAACACATTGAGCTTGCAGGGCTCGGTCTTTATACAAGAAAGGCATATAGAAGAATCCAACCAACAGTAGAATTTTCCATCGAAGAGATTCATTTTAGATATCTCACGCATGAGATTAGATAATAAGACGGCGCCATAGAGCTCTAGCTTTGGAACTGTGATTGTTTTCAGAGGACCTTGTAGCGTGTGCGTACTGAGAAGATAGACTTTATCTCGCCTACTTGTGCATAGTGGAATCAGAAGTCGTGCCTTCTTCTTTAGACTTAGCTCGTCGGATGGGGTCTGGGTTCTTTCGTCATCCTACTATGCTACACACTAGCACAATGATAAGTGCACTTTAACAAAAACGAGAAAGAAAGGCTATCTTCGGCACGCCGAAGATCTAATACCCTTGCAGACCCAACCTTTTAATAATGCTCATAGTGCTTTGCCCGTATCTAAGAAGCACAGGGAAAATAGTTAATGCCGAGTTTGGTCAAGATATTTTGATAAACAATCGACCGATCGCTCCTCTGGCAGATATATGATATAGTAGTCCGATCTTAATAGGATTTTGCAAATATATGAGGAGCTTAGTAAAACTAATAAATGCCGAGTTTGGTCAATATATCTTGATAAACAACATTTTTTTCAAACAACAACTAAATTTTCGACCGATCGTTTCTCTGGCAGCTTTATGATATAGTGGTCCGATCTTAATAGGATTTTTCATATATATGGGGAGCATAGCAAAACTAATAAATGCCGAGTTTGGTCAAGATATCTTGATAAACAAAATGTTTTTTCATACAAACACTTAGTTTTCGACCGATCGTTCCTATGGCAGCTATATGATATAGTGGTCCGATCTTAATAGGATTTTGCATATATATGAGGAGCTTAGTAAAACTAATAAATGCCGAGTTTGGTCAAGATATCTTGATAAGCAAAATTTTTTTCATACAAGAAATAAATTTTCGACCGATCGTTCCTATGGCAGCTATATGATATAGTTGTCCGATCTTAATAGGATTTTGCATATATATGGGGAGCATAGTAAAACTAATAAATGCCGAGTTTGGTCAAGATATCTTGATAAACAAAATGTTTTTTCATACAAAAACTTAATTTTCGACCGATCGTTCCTATGGCAGCTATATGATATTGTGGCCCGATCTTAATAGGATTTTGCGTATATATGAGGAGCATAGTAAAACTAATAAATGCCGAGTTTGGTCAAGATATCTTGAAAAACAAAATGTTTTTTCATACAAAAACTTAATTTTCGACCGATCGTTCCCATGGCAGCTATATGATATAGTGGTCCGATCCAGCTGGTTTTGTCATATGTGCTGCGTGCAACAGAATAAGGGACTTCTGCAAAGTTTCATTAAGATAGCTTTAAAACTGAGAGACTAGTTCGCATAGAAACAGACAGACGGACAGACGGACATGGCTATATCGACTCGGCTGTTGATGCTGATCAAGAATATATATACTTTGTGGGGTCGGAGATGTCTCCTTCTATGCGTTACACATTTCATGACAAAATTATAATACCCTCTGCAAGGGTATAAAAAGGGGTCAAAACTACGAGTCCAACAATGTCAGTAGATAGGGAATGCATGTTCTGGCACAGGAAGTGACGTCACCGTGGTGGGGAATGGATGTTCTGGCACAGTAAGTGGCGTCACGTTTGTTTACATTTATTATCAGGGTCAAGTGTTTTTACGCAAGGGAAAGGCGTGGCGGGGGGCGGGGGGTCTTAAGGATCAAGTGTTTTTATGCAAGGGAAAGGTGGAGGGTGCTATGTTTACATTTTTGTGCGCGCTCGTAAGTGGACGCTCAGACGCTCTTGGGAAAGGGGGAGCGGGGGGTGCTATGTTTATATTTTTGTGCGCGCGTGTAAGTGGAAGCTCAGACGCTCTTGGGAAAGGGGGAGCGAGGGGTGCTATGTTTATATTTTTGTGCGCGCGTAAGTGGATGCTCATGAGGAAGGGGGGCGGGGGTCTTATGTTTCCATTTTTGTGTGGGAAGCAAGATCACATAGAGGAGGAGGGGGATTACGTTGGTGTCGCGTGCGCAAGACGGGAAGGGGGGTGTTGGAAGGGGAATTGGGTGGACATGAGGAAAGGGACTGGGTGTTATGTTTCCATTTGTGTGTGTGTGTGTTTTTTTTTTTTTTTTGCTTACGGCATGGAGGTGAAAATCTTCGTAAGATACTGATGGCCCGGGCCAACCGTATGCACGATTCGCTGACTCCGTCAACACCTACGTACTAAACTCACCCCCCACTCACACACCACATTCCCCGCGGGATCACCGCAAAGTATTCGCGGGGATGGGTTGCCTATTTTAGGCAGTCTCCATTATTCGTCGCTCCTTTTCGCATCGTCTCAGATCCCTCTGGATGCCTATTATCAGCTGACTTATATTCCTCCAGTTGTCCTCTCCTTCCAGCATGAACGTTACTAGTCCCTCAGGTGGGGGTACAGAGCCTACTGCGTCTCTGTACCTCGAGCATTGGTACAGCACGTGTTCCGGGTCTTCGTCCAAATTTGGGCATGTCGGACACTCAGAGGTGTCCTCATGCCTGAACCTGTGGAGATACTTCCTGTACCCGCCGTGTCCAGTAAAAAACTGCGTTAGGTGGAAGTTAATTTCTCCGTTCCGTCTCCTAATCCATTGCTCCAGATTGGGGATTAGTTTGTGTGTCCATCTTCCCTTGTTCGCCGTGTTCCATCTCTCCTGCCAAGTTGCCATTGATGTTGCTCTCTCCGACCGTCGGATGACGTCTATTGAGACAGCTTCGCCTGTCGCTATTCGTGCTTTGTATATGTTCTCCATTTCCTTGGCCAGTATATCTACTGGCGGCATGCCTGCCAATACTGTGGCCGCCTCGTCCGACACCGTCCGGAATCCAGAAATAGTGCGGAGTGCGCTTAGCCTGTAGGGGACTGACATTTTCCTACTCAGGCCTTTCTGGCTTGCGACTGCTGATGCCCATATCGGTGCAGCATAGAGCAGCACGGAGGCTACAACTCTCGCGAGGAGTAGGCGTCTACCTGCTCTAGGTCCTCCTATGTTTGGTAGCATCCTCGAAAGGGCCGCCTGCATTTTTGCCGCTTTCTGGCTAACATAGTCTACGTGAGGACAAAAGCTAAGCCTGTTGTCTAACATGACCCCCAGATACTTGATGGAAGCCTTTGACTCGATACTAACGCTATCTACTTGAAATCTGGCAAACTCAACTATCTTGCGGCTTGTGATAAGCACAGCCTCTGTTTTATGGCCTGCCAGCTCCAGGCTAGCGCCGCGCATCCAGCTGGCCACGATCCTTATGGCTGCATTGGCTGCCGCTTCTACTTCTTTTATTTCTTTGCCCACTACTACTAGGGCCAGATCATCTGCGAATCCTATGATTCTGCATCCCTGGGGCAATTGTACTCTGAGCACCTCGTCGTACATTATGTTCCACAGGAGTGGTCCCAAGACCGACCCCCCTGCTGTGACCGTGTAACTCCTAGTACCGTCTTCCGTATCATAAATTAATAGTCGATCGGACAGGTAGTTGGATATTATACGGAAAAGGGAGGACGGTATCCCTATTCGGTCTAAGGCTTCCAGTATTCGAGACCAGCTTGCTGAGTTAAAGGCATTGCGGATGTCCAACGTAACCACCGCGCAGTACTCCTTGTCTCCCCACCTCCATCGGGTACCCTCTATTGCTTTAGTAGCAATATCTACCACCGCCTTAATTGCGTCGACCGTAGATCTAGCCTTACGAAATCCGTATTGCTGTTTGGACAGGGCCTCTTTCTCTTCAACCACCCTTATTAGTCGGTTGTACACGATCCTCTCCAGAACCTTTCCCGCCGTGTCCAGTAGGCAGATTGGCCTGTATCCCGAGGGTTCCTCTATTGGCTTATCCCCTTTCGGTAGGAGGATTAATTTCTGTCGCTTCCATCTCTTGGGAAATACACCGTCCTGCAGACATGTATTGTATGTCTCGGCGAAGGCGTCGGGCTTCGTCAGCATGGCTATCTTTAGCGCCTTGTTTGGCACCCCATCTGGTCCTGGAGCCTTTTTGTCGTCTAGCTTCTTGCTTGCCACTACCACTTCGTCTGTCGACACCTGCTGCACAAGTTCCGTTCTGCGTGAGCGGCTGACGACCTCCAATCTTGGGTGATGGGGGAACAGTGCCTCAACGATAGTGGCGAGTGCGATAGGGCAGGTCACACGGGTTGTTCGCTGGCTGCGAATCTTCTTCGTGACAACCTTATAAGCCGTGCCCCACGGGTTTACATCGACCTCGTCGCATATTTGCTGGAAGCAGCTGGATTTGCTTTGTTTGATGCTTCTTTTGAGGTCTCGCTTGGCTGCCCGCAGGTCATCCAGCCTAGATGCAAAGTCTGGGCGGCCTCGGGCTCGTTGGGAGCGTCTTCTAGCGCGTAGGCAGGCCTTCCTTAGGTTGCTGATTTCCTCGTTCCACCAGTAGCAAGGTGCTCCTCTTCTGTTTGGCTTCCTCCTGGGCATGGATAAGTCTCACGCGTCCGAGATGTTTTCCATAAGCTGCCGTGCCATGTCTTCTGCTGTGGCCCCAGTCCATCGAGCATGGCGTAGGGAATCCGTGTATGTTTCCTTGTCTAGGCAGTTGTCCTTCCATTTGGGTCCTGTTGTTTTGGGCTGCTGTTTTCTCCGTCCTCTCCCGATCTCGAAATGTACTGCTTGGTGGTCGCTGAATGTGAATTCATTGCTGACTTTCCATGTGGTTAGCCTATAGAGTGAGCTGCTGAGCAGGGTGAGGTCTATAATAGAGCCTCTACCGGCCTTGCAGTACGTGAGCTCCTGCCCGTCGTTTGCAAGGCCCAAGTCGATCGCCGCGAACTCTTCTAGCAGGGTGGTCCCTCTCGCGTTGGTTTCCTTGCTTCCCCATTCAATGGCCCAGGCGTTAAAGTCTCCTGCAATGACGAGGGGAGCTCTGTTGCGAGCGTCTTCTGATATTTCCTCCAGCATGTTTTGGAACCGCCGCAGTTCCCAGCTTGGGGGTGCGTAGCAACTGTAAACGGTGATTCCATTAATTTTCGCTCTGACGAATCCTTAGTGTGATGCTTTGACTTCCTGGAGCGGTGAGTTGAGGGACCAGATGGCCGCTTTTCCGCATTTACTTGCCACCCAGCCGCTTCCTGCTATAGGCTTGTATGGCTCGCAGATTATTGCGACGTCAGTGTTTCTCTCCCGTGTTGCTTGCGACAGCAGGGCCTGAGCAGCCTCGCAGTGGTTGAGGTTTAATTGTGTGAACTTCATTTTCTGTTGGCCAGGGCGCTCCTAAACACGGGGCATCTGCCGCTACCGGCAATGTGATTGGGGTCGTTTTTCCTGTCCTTGCAGAGCATGCAATGTGGCTCCTGTTTGCAGTCCTTAGCCAGATGGTCCTTTCCTCCGCATCGTCGGCACAGATTCGATCTGTCCAGTTCACTCTTGCAGTGTCTTGCAAGGTGTCCAAACTCAAGGCATCTGAAACATCTGGTGATGTTTATGCGCTCGCGGTTTCTTGAGTTGACCCAGCCAACTTTCAGGAAACCTACCGAGAGGGCCTTTTTCGCGCTTTCCGCTGGCAGTCTTATAGTCGCCGTTTGTGTTTGGCCATACGACTTACGGAGGCTAATATTCTCTGGGGCTATGTCCAATATTTGGATTTGACCCCTCATCGCCTCGCAGATGTCCTCTCTGGTCGTGATCTCGTCTAGGTCCTTGCACTCAATAGAGACTCGGTGGGACAGCGTCCGGACCTCTGCATTTTCGCCTAACGTTTCGCCCACCAGGCTCCTAAATGCTGTGGTATTCTCTCCCGAATTCCTAAGCTGAAGTAGCAGTTCTCCTTTTTGTGTCCTCCTTATTTTTGACACCGCTTTTCCGAGCTCGCTCAGTTTCTCATCGGCTTTAACTTTTCTCAGTATCTCTGAATAGCTCGCTTCACCTTTTGCCGAGATGACTATAGCATCCGGCCGCGTCTTTTCCTTGAGCAATCCCTTGCTCTTTTTCCGGGTGACCTCCTTCCTTTTTTTGTGGGTGACCTCCTTCCACTTGTCGCCGTCCGCTTTGGGGCTCGGTGTCTCCTGCACCGTTGTTACGGTAGCCTGGTTACCGACTGGCCCTCGGATTCGCTTAGTTTGGGGCGTCCGTACCGTGGCCTGCTTCCGCTTGACGTCTACCGTCGTCCTGAAAAGAGGCGAGGTTTGACACGACTGGTGCGTCCTAATTACCTCCTTGGCTCCTTCGTCGTGTAGCTGGATGGCCGCCAGCTCGTAGAGCACTCTGATACTCTCTATAGAGTCTCGCATGGGCTGGTGGATGGAGCGTCGCTTGCCATCTTCGAGCATGTCTACCAGCTTTGAGATCTCGTGCCCGAGTTCCCGGAGTGCTGAGCTGCTCTGGGTTGCCGTGGTTTGGTCCCGCTCTGAGTTCGTCTCTGCGGGGACGGCTGTTCCTCCATCTACTGGTGATCTCACCATTCTGCTGCTCTTTGCAAAAGCATCACAGCTCTCCTTCGTTTGTGGGGTATTATTGGTACTCATTTTATTGGGTCCCAACTCCAAGGCCGTTGTCCTTGTCCGTTGTACAGTCGCGTTATAATCTCATGGTTGTCTTTGCAAGCAGTGACGCCATGCGAGGGTTGACACCCGCCTTCATGGGGTCGAGTGTTCAGAGCCAGATCCGCGTTAATCAGGAATATTACATCCGAACCTATACTGCCAACTAAATGGCGACGATACGAGGAGCGTGCTTGGAGATTTGCCATGTTTTAACGGGACGGGGGCGGTAACAGCATTAGCCTAGCAGTCATTTCGGCCAGATTTCACTCCGCTTACTGAGATGCTAGAATACTGTCGGCCGTCAGCCCAGGGGTCGTCTAGTCGTGTAGGGTTGTCCAGAGTTCACAGCCTGAGACATTACTGGTCTCAGTCTCAGTCGCCTTCTCGTGTTAGCTAGGCGCGTCACGGGTGTGCAGCGCCTACCCAGGGGATACCTGGCCACAACCGGAGGTCACGAGTTGCTTTAATTACCACGGAACGGAATCGATCTGGCCGTTTCCAGGTTAATGGCGTTCAGAATCTTTTCGCCTGCAAGAGGCACCTCTCCGGGCAATTACATCCCCGTGTCAATTTCAGTCGCCTCATACGACAAGCAATGACTAGCTGTGGTAGTATTCTATTGGCCGCTTACCACACGGCTGTGTGTGTGTGTGTGTATGTGTGTGTATGTGTGTGTGTGTGTGTGGGGAGCAAGATCACATTTGCTTTCGCTGGATGTGATTGGAATGGAAGGGGAGAAGGGGAGAGGGAGTGCGTTGGCAAGGCATGCGCAAGATCATGAATATTTGCGTGGGTGTGTGTCTGCAGCTTGAGTGTGGGAAACTGACTATAACTATATTTTTTTCAATAAAACATATAAAAGATTATATATATGTATATATATATATATATGTATATTTTTTTTTTATTTATTAAGCATTCTTTTTCTAATATAGCATATTTCGATATAATAGATTGACACTTATGTAGTTGATATATAAACTTATAACAGCTACATGTATCGGGTCCTTCTGTTGCATCATCGAAAGACCATGGACACGATGTTAAATGTATCCCAAATTGAAATTCATTGAGATCACAATATGACCGCTCCAGTAGGTAGCTTCTAAACGAATCCAGAAAATTCAGCTCTTCATTTAAGACAATGAAATTGATACGTCCATTGCAGCTTGCCGTGAAAGAATTACTAATCTTTAAATAAAACACAAACATTTTTAATTCTTTTCATAAAACAATTTTTTATTATTTATATTGTATTATACATATTACATATATATATATATACATTTTTTTTTTTTTTTGAGATATTTAATATTAGTAGATATCATTATTCAATTGTTTAAAGTAGTCCGATATCAAATAGTTCAGACTTATGCCCGCTTGATAGCTGCACACATCATGCTGATTTGAATGGAAACCACACTTTTTATAGCCGCTGATTTGATCAGATGAAAGCACTGGAGCATTTATATAATCATTATAGTCTTCGACGCTTGTTTTTAGCATATATTGTAAGATGTCTTTTTCCTGACATCCGTACGTAATTATACGTATGCCTTTAGTTTATTCGCGGAGCCATCTTTTAGTTGAGTTGTAATCGTCCTCACCGATCTCCCACGAGAGCACTGCATCTGCCCGTGAATAGGTTTGCTGAAGCTTGTTTAAGTCCCTTAAGGGGTATGGAGGTTTTATTCGAAATACTCGATCGAGCATGGTGTCCGGTGTAAAGAAGATTGCGATTTCTTTGACGATAATCTCACATTGTTTTCCGCCAGTAAATGTAAGATATATGACAGCGGTATTCATTTTCTTGGGATCGCTTCGAATACATCCGATCGCTATCAAACTATGCGTTGAACTAAAGAGGTTAACGGTGAATACTCAACCAAGCGGTCATGGATAAGTAGACAGTAAGCATCACATGTTGAAGTATTTCCTGTTGCTAAGTCTATAGAAAGTCGAACATCAATGGGTCCGGTTTTGACTGCCTCATTCTGATATGATAAGTCCACAACAACAATGGGGGTATTTTTTTCAAATTCTTTAGGTGTTAGCAGTGGTTAAGGTTTTTTCATATAATAGCTTTCTTGAAATTTAGCGTACATATCATACAAAACAGCAAATCGTCCGCGCTCAAAATTTAAATTTAAATCATCGTATGGATATGTTTCTGAGTTCAAATAAAATTTTAAATTTAATAAATTGTTTGTAATCATTTTTCCCTCCGAAATAAATACGAATAATGCAAATCGAGGACGTTCTCTATTAACTGCTAGCTTTGCATTCCAAGTGTGTTGAGCGCCATCTGTGAGTGATGGATTCATATAACAGTACCAGCTGCGGAATGCTATTGGGAGAGAACTTCCACTTTTAACCACATTAAACATTTGCAGTTTTGCTTGATCATTTATTATTATTTTCTTATTCCTTATTCTTGAGGATTTAATAGGATTTTGTTATAGTCTTCAGCAAACCCGAGTAAACATTTTAGAGGTACATTAAAATTAAAAAACCCCTTATCACTTATTTTCAATAGTTCGCGACTTTCACCTCTAAACCATCCAGCGTTCTCAAGCATTTCACTCTCTGATTTATTTAAAGAAACATAGTTTTTCATATGTGAAGTAACTCCAACCAATCGAGTGCGATCAATTTCACTTCCATTTAGTTCATATCGAATTTCATCAAATAAATATGCCATGCAGTTATTTTTAAGTTTGCCTGCAGCAACTGATGTATCAGCATCCGTAGTAGCCGTAGCAACCGAACCTTCTATACTGATTGAATGATTGAAGATAAGGTGTATAAGTATGATATTCCTTTTTCCTTATACTATCATCGGAATAAGGTTTTTTTCGAACATTTAAAATGCTGTTGTTTGCCAATGTTTTCTTACTTTAAAACCTAGAGATTTTAAGAATATTTTATTGGCTGGTGTAAGTGCTCTCCTAGTTGACCCTCGCCCTACTGTGGAATATGAGCGACTATTTCGTATTACTGGCTTCCACACGTTTTTATTATTGTAAATTATCATTCTCGTGGTCTCAAATGTAAGCGAAGAGTTACTTCTTCTTCACGCAAGTTAATCAAGTCACCGTCTTGATCAATTATTCGTATCGTTAATGTGTTTATCTCTCTGGTGTTTAATGGCAAGTAAATAAGCTTGTGTGGGATCTCATTCATTTTATATCCCGGTGCAACGTTGAGACCAACTCATGAAGCTTATGCGATAAGATATTGTTTACATATGATCCGTTAATAATATTACACTCCAATCGAATTGTGTTCACTTTAAAAATATTTACCCCTAAATCTGAGGTATGAGTAACGTTCGGTACTAGAACTCTTTTTTTAAATCCAAGTAATTGACCAATCGAATGATTTTTATTAAAATGTATTGGCAAACTTTTACTCATCACCGTCACTTGAAGTGTATTGTTATTGCTTTCAATTGTGAGATCAGAGTGATGAGTAATAAGTTTTCGTTCTATCAAATTATCTATGATGAAATCAACAATGTCCTCAAGCTCGTATGATCCTACAGGTATTACAATCGTATGTTCCCCAAAATGAAATAGATTATTAGTCCGATCAACATGGAATTGAATTGTACATATGAAAATCAACTAGACAGCATTCGTATTCTGCTGACAATTCAATGGGAGGAAAGTAATTTGCATTTAAAATTGCCCCTTTCCCAGTTAAAGTTATTGTTGATACCATTTTGAGAAACGAATGTTAAATGAATCTAAATTTACTTAATTTTACAGTTTTATAATATAATTTTATTATAGTGATTTATTTAAATTATAATAAATGTATCAAATAATATTCTATATCTTCCATTGTCTATTGCGTCATCCTTGCTAATCAAAAGAAACCCATATTTATTTTTCCAGCATAATTTACAAATTTGTATAAATGTTTCGATATTTATATCGACACCCACATGATTTTGATAAATGTGCTTCATAATAAGTTGATCTTGATTGAATATTATTATTAAATTGGCATTATCGCGCACAAGATGCGTTGATATGCGTGTATACGTTTGACATAAATAAAATGAGTCGATGTTTTTATGTCGACCCATACAAAAGTATGAACGTATATTATCTTGTTTTTCACATGCTACATCATCAAATATCATTATCGAGCTATCCTTAGCTTTCTCGCGAAATATCCCATTCCTTTTATTGGGGTCACTAGATATTTTAATTATTCATATTTCGGTTGAAATAATGATTTTTAGAATAAGTAAATATTTTTAAATTTTAATCCATTTGGACTCTCTATTAAGCTGATCATAAGATTTGTCTTTCCGCAATTAGATGGACCTACAATTAATGCTCTAATTGAGTTTGGTAATAGCACACTGCGTCGAATATTATTTTTATTGGATAAAAAATCAATATTTCTCACTTCTATATTCTTTTTTTGCTTCCTTAAATGCATATTTAATGAGTTTTTTCTCGCAAAATGAATGCCTTCAGCGATTAAGTATTAATTAAAATGTCTATTTGTTTTTATAAAAGATTCAGTCGTAAACCAAACGTCTATTGTGGAGGTAGTTTAGTTAATAACATAATTAATAGCCTTCCGATTGAATTGCATTTACCGGGCTATCAATTTTGTGGCCCAGGTACGAAACTCAAAGAACGCCTACAGCGTGGTGATAAAGGCATTAACCCATTAGACGCAGCTTGCAGGGAGCACGATATAGCATATTCAGAAAACAAAGAATTAGCTAAACGGCACATAGCCGATAAGGCTTGGGAGAGAGTCAAAGCGTCTAATAGCAGCATTGGAGAAAAGGTTGCCGCATATTTCGTTACGAACGCAATGAAAACAAAAAAAAAATTTGGTATGGGTATCACTAAAAGAAATGAAAAACAGAGAAGCAATAAGAAAAAGGTATCAAGTTGCAAAAAAAGGAAAAGGTTTATGCAGGTGGTTAAAGCAGCTGATAAGCTATTGAAAAGGGAAAGACCCCTTGATGTTGAGAGTGCAATTAAAATAGCTCGGAAAGCTATATACAAATCAATTGGTTAAAAAAAAAACAATGAAATAGCAATTCCTCGAGTGATTAGCGTTCCCAAATTTGGTGGTTTCTTATCGCTAATACCCATCTTAACAGCCCTAGGAGCACTTGGCGGACTTACATCGGGTGGCGCAACTATTGCAAAAACAATCACAAACGCTAAAAATGCCAGACAACAACTAGAGGAGAATAAGCGACATAACCGCTCAATGGAAGCTATTGGGATTTTATCTAAAACCATATCGAAAGGGCTACGGAATAACAGCTGATCATTCTGCAAAAAATTTCTAAGTCAGCTACCCAATAAACCTCTCTCAAATATTGTTATAATGAAATTTGCTCGTAAGCATATTCCATATTTCAGAGGTGTATATATGAGACATTCTCTTCCCAAAAATAAGTGGAAAAATGAGCGTGGTATTATAAATTTAGACTAATCGGCTGGAGGTGGAACACACTGGGTAGCTTATATTAAAAATGGAAGAGAGAATGAATATTTTGATAGTTTTGGAAATTTACAACCTCCTCAAGTAGTTATTGATTATTTAGGAAAAAACATTAAATACAACTATAATCGGGTTCAACATTTCAACAGCTATAACTGTGGACATCTCTGTTTACAGTTTTTATTAACACAATAATAAACGCTGCAGTGTGCAGGCAGATATATCAAGGGAAGCTCTCAAAATGTTTTGGGTACAAAGACTTACTCCAGATGATAGATACTGCACTTATTATGGAGGATGAGCAAAATTGTATATTGCTCAACGGCAAGCTATTGCTCTATTGCGACAGGTGTATATCACACCTGAAAATGGACAGAAAACTCTTATATTTTCTCTAAGGCATGGAGAATCTCCAACATATTATGTTCCATTATTATTTTCAATTGATCAATGTCAACAAATTGCAATTTGCGTTTAGGGTGCCTGCATAACATTTGTTGATACAAGCTATGTGCCAGAACAACGTAACAAGCTATGTTTGAAAAATTAATAATTGATAACGAGCTAAAAAAAGAATGAAGACTCCCACTTCACAAAATGCTGTTCCTCAAAAATATTACTTCAAAAATAATTCCAGCAAAATCAGAGTAATAATTCGACATTAAGAATCGCTCGAGATTTTTGAAAAACTAATAATTGACAACTCCACTTAACAAAATGCTGTTCCTCAAAAATAATTTCAACATACAAAAGCAGGCCTATGAAATCAGTGCAGCTCAGAGTATTATTTCAACATTAAGAATCGCTCGAGATGTTTGAAAAAATTATTTCAACATTAAGAATCGCTCGAGATGTTTGAAAAACTAATCGTTGAAGACGCCACTCAATAAAATGCTGCTCCTCAAAAATATTGCCTGAAAAATAATTCAAAGGCAGGACTATAAAATCAGTGCAGCTCAGAGTATTACTTCATTAGGTAAGAAACTATGGAGGCAGCATCATCTTCATCCTCAAAGTTGTATCAAGTGGCCACCCTCGTCGAAGCTCCCAGACTGTTGGAGCATCAGCAGCAGCAGCATCAGCAGCAGCAGCCGCAGAAGCAATCGCACCAATCTAACCATCAAGTGGAGATGCAGGACATTGATGTCCTTAATGATTTTATAACAACAATGGAAGAAAATGTGATGTACGATATTGTACGCGCATGGAGAACAAAAACAAAATTTGTTGAGACAATTGCTTTGGAGCTCCAACACCGCGTATTCTTCCTTCCGAAGAAATATATATAAATTCTTGGTGACAATAACAATTCTGGCGTGGGACCGATCATAAAATCGAAAACCATTAGACATAAACATCCGCCACAATCGTTATTCCCACCAAATGCCCAAATTGCCAACGCAGCTCAAATTCAGGCTCTTAGAATATTCTAGAAAATCATTAAGAGAATAAGAGCATTGTTTAAAGAGAGCGAGCTCACGATCTTGAGCCCTCAGCCGAGGTTTGCTAAGCGTTGACAAGATTATAGAAGTTGAGTTTTACTGAGGACGTTAAACCGTCAAGTTGCATCGTGCACAAATTGTAAAATCCAAATAAGTCACGCCTGTTTAAATAAAGTTATATTTTTTTCTAACAACGCGTATTGGCTTATGTAATTGGCGCAGCCGGTAGGATACGCGAGTGATATAAGACCATTAAAGGACAATCGTTGTCCCAGGCCTTAAAAGCAAATCGTGATCGGCGCTGATGATCGACGCGAACGCACAATCATTCGAAAATCGTATCCGCAAAAGGACACACGCGAAACTTACCGCGAGTGCCTATTGACCGTTCACGGATTACAACATCCCAGGTCAATCAAAAACCCGACATTGCAATTTCATTGCAATTATCTAGAACTCAACTAAGTATTGATCCTTTAGACAATCAGAGTTACTGGGTAGTGCACATCCTTTGATCCTTGCAAGACACACTCATTGGTAACGCTCACGAAATAACGCCATACCTAAACAAAAAAAAAAGAAATACACCAAGAACAATAACAACAACAAAAGTGAAAAGTGAACAACACAACAACAAGTGAACCAAATGAGCCAGTATTGCAACTAAGCGAGCAACACCTTTCACAAGCACTAGGCCAAATTAGGCAAGTGCCAACATTTCATGGAGCCACCGAGGAGCTAAGCGCCTTTATAAGACGCATCGGCTTCATCATGCAGTTATATCCAACGAGGGATATTCGCCAACACAGCGTCCTGTTCGGAGCCATCGAAATGAAAATAGGAGGAGACGCGCAGAGGGTCACGCAGCTATCCGCTGCCAACACCTGGACCGATTTGAGATCGGCGCTCATCTCAGAGTTCAAAACGCAGACGCCATGCGAAGAGCTCTTAAGAAGATTTTACAATACCCCATTCACCGGAAGTATTCGTATGTTTGTAGAAGAACTAGAATATAAGTCATTTGTTATATCCAATAAGTTAATACTAGAGGACAATCAGATGAATACTATGTTGTATACAAACGCATTAAAGAAAACAGTTAAAGACGTTATTATGAGGAAGTTGCCCGATAGGTGATTCATGGCATTAGCTCGTCATGATATAACGACAGTTTCAAAATTAAAACAGGTAGCTCAAAGAGAAGTCGTCTATGATTTAGTGTTGTCCGATAGAAATAAAAACCCAAACAATCAAAACAATCCAGCTACTTCCAACAAAAATCGCGGTAACATTGAGTACGGGAAAACTCCAAATTATAACCAATCAACAAAACAACAAAACTATAGTAACACTATACAAAAACAAAAATCCCAAGTTGACTGTAGTCCACAGATAAACTTAGAGTTTACTCAAAATCTAAACAAATGCAGGGCACAAAACCCTCTTAATCACCAAAATCACCAAAAACATTCATCCGCCCCCAATCCGCCAATAAAAAGGCAACGCGAAAGCGGTTGCGGTCACATGAAAATGGCCACAACCGAAAATTTTCTTCAAACTGCCTCGGAGTCAGAAACCGAAGAAGAACCAACCCATTTATCAAACTAGCCATGAATAATTAAATCCTAAAATGTGTAATAGACACGGGGTCGTCTTTTAACTTAATGAAAGAAAATTTCCTTAAATTCCCCATAAGAACTTGCCAATTGGAAGTTCAAACAATTAATGGTACAATAATACTAAATAAAAGTATTTCGCTGAAACCCAGCAAACTTTTCCCCACTCATCAGAAATTCTATTTACATAATTTTTCACAAAATTATGATGTGCTATTAGGAAGAGACTTCTTAGAGAGTACTCAAGCCCTAATATACTACAAAGATATAACCATACGGATAAAGGAATATACATTTACCATGCAAAACAATTCGGAAAGCGAATTGCCAGCGAATGAGTCAAAAATCGAGTAACTCGTTCCGCCCCCATCAGATGACGAACAATTTGTGTTCGCCATCCACAACGAACTCTCAGAGTTCAACGAATTCCGCCTAGATCATCTAAACGATGAAGAGAAGGGTAAACTAACAAAATTCTTACATGAATTTGGTTACATTCAATACCGAGAAGGTGAAAATTTGACCTTCACAAGCACGGTTAAACATGTTATCCAAACCAAACATGAAGATCCGGTTTATAAAAAACCATACAAATATGCCCAAACATTCGACCAAGAAGTCGAAAACCAGATCAAAGATATGATCACACAAGGGATAATTCGCAAGTCGAAATCCCCTTACTGTTCGCCAATTTGGATCATACCCAAAAAGAGGGATACATCCGGCAAACAAAAATTTAGGATAGTCATTGACTATCGAAAACTTAATGAAGTCACAATT
Source organism: Drosophila littoralis (assembly GCA_018903485.1). Lineage (NCBI taxonomy): Eukaryota > Metazoa > Arthropoda > Insecta > Diptera > Drosophilidae > Drosophila > Drosophila littoralis. The sequence goes on along the minus strand of JAEIGF010000021.1, from coordinate 236,937 downwards.
GATGACAAATACCCCATACCAGCAATGGATAGTATACTAGATAAACTCGGTAAATGTCAGTATTTCACTACCATTGACCTCGCTAAGGGCTTTCACCAAATCCAAATGGACGAAAGTTCAATTCTTAAGACAGCTTTTTCAACTAAAAATGGACATTACGAGTACACTCGAATGCCGTTTGGGTTGAAAAACGCACCTGCAACTTTCCAACGCTGCATGAACAATCTTCTGGAAGATTTAATCTACACAGATTGTCTTGTCTACATGGACGACATAATTGTATACTCCACTTCATTGGAGGAACATATATTGTCATTGAGGAGGGTATTCATGAAATTAAGGGAGGGCAATCTAAAATTGCAATTAGATAAATGTAAATTCATGAAAAACAAACTGAATTCCTAGGCCACATAATAACAACTGAAGGTATAAAACCTAACCCTGCCAAAATTGAGGCAATTCAAAAATTACCAATACCTAAAACAACGAAGGGAATCAAATCATTTTTAGGACTTTGCGGTTTTTACCGAAAGCTCATCCCAAATTTTGCGAAAATAGCAAAACCAATGACAGCAAAAGTAAAAAAAAGGTGCAGTCATAAACATAAAAGATAAATTATACACGGAATCTTTTGAGAAGTTAAAATTACTTATAATGTCCGATCCGATACTTGTACATCCCAATTTCGAAAAACAATTCTAACTAACTACAGATGCCAGTAATATTGCTATAGGGGCAGTATTATCACAAGAGCATAAACCAATCTGCTACGCAAGCAGAACATTAAATTAACACGAAATTATTTATTCGGCAAATACTTCAGGTCCTATCTATTCGGTAGAAAATTCGAGATTCTTAGCGATCACAAGCCCCTTATTTGGCTAAATAACATGAAAGAAGCAAATATGAAGCTACAAAGGCGGAATATCAAGCTAAATGAGTTTGATTACCACATCAAATATGTCCCTGGAAAGGAAAATTATGTAGCAGACGCTACATAGAGGAAATCTATTAGGCGAAACTCCAGACAGCGTAGCCGCAACAATACACAGTGCACAGGAAGACAACGAAAACCATATTCCTATCACAGAAAGACCTATTATTATAACAGGCAACTAAAGTTCATAAAAGCTAATATTAACAAAGTAGAAACAATACACTACTTTCATAAAATAAAAATTAAAATTTCTTATCAAGAAATGACCCATGAATACGCCAAAGAAATTATAAAAGAATATCTATGCACTAAGAAAAGTGTAATTTACTTCCATAATGAAGCAGACTTCATTATTTTCCAAAAAGCTTATGTTGAAATAATCAACCCAAATAACTTAACAAAAGTGATGAAATCAACTAAACTAGTTATAGATGTCCAAACCTATGCAAACTTCAAAGAAATCATCCTTAAAAGTCATAAGGACTTATTGCATCCAGGTATAGAAAAGGCCACAGCCCTTTTTAAAGAAAAATATTATTACCCTGACCATCAAAAGTTGATACAAAATATCATAAACGAATGCGAAATATGCAGTATATCCAAAACGGAACATAGAAATACTAAACTTTCTTTTCAAACGACTCCAGAAACGTTCAACCCCGAGAGAAATACGTCATGGATTTTTATATCGTTGACAATAGGCAGTTTCTATCTTGCATAGACATTTACTCCAAATACGCAGCACTAATAGAGATAAACAGTAGAGATTGGCTCGAAACAAAACGAGCAATCCTCCAAATTTTCAACCTAATGGGTAAACCAATAGAAATCAAAGCAGATAAATATTCAGCATTCATGTGCGCAGCACTCCAACTATGGTTGCAGTCCGAAAAGGTCCAAATAACTATAACTACTAGTAAAAATTGAATTTCTGACATTGAGAGATTTCACAAAACAGTTAACGAGAAGTTAAGAATAATTAACAGCGAATCCGATCCGGAAAATAAATTAACAAAATTTGAAACGATACTTTATACGTATAATCATAAGACAAAACATAATACAACTGTTAGAACACCAGCCGATATCTTCATATATGCCGGAACACCCGCATATAATACCCAAGAAAATAAACGTAATAAAATAACAAATTTAAACGAAAAACGCCAAGAGTTTGAAATAGACACTGGATTTAAAGAATCACCCCTAGTAAGATCAAAACTACCACCCCATTCAAGAAAACGGGAAACCTCAAACAAACAGACGATAAGCATTACGAAGAAACTAATAGAGGTAGAAAAATCACAGATTACAAATCTAAATTTAAAAAGAAAAAGAAAATTAATCTAAGCAAATACGATAATTCCAGATCAAACGGCCAAGAGAACCCAACTTAAACTGACAGCATATTTACTGTTTTTCCTAATAAGCACCTTCATCCGAGAAATCCAACTTCAAAGCTTAGAAATCAACCCAACCCAATCTAAAAACGGCTACTTAATCTTTAAGGAGTAATACACTTACCCGTAAACTACGAATACCATTATCTGTCTGTTAATATAACTAAAACAGAACAAACTTATAACAAAATAATTAAACAAGCTGAAGAATTCGAAACATACCCACAGTTAAAATATTTAAAAGAAAAATAAGAAAGAGAAATGAATGGAATAAGAATAGCAAAACGCAGCAAACGCGGTCTTGCTAGCTTTATGGGCACAATTTATAAATATCTATTCGGCACATTAGACCAACAAGATAAAGAAGAATTGGAATCTAAAATGAATAATATAGCAGAAAATAGCGTACAAGCAAACGAACTAAATCGAGTAATAGAAGCAGTTAATACAGGCATAGAAACCATAAATAATTTAAATCACGTAGACGAGGAAAGCCAAAGGTTAGCACTCCTTATATTTAACCTCCAGGAATACATCGAATACATAGAAGACATAGAGTTAGGTATGCAACTAACTAGACTGGGAATTTTCAACCCGAAATTACTAAAACATGACACCCTACAGCATGTTAATTCAGAAAAATTATTAAATATTAAAACTACAACTTGGTTAAAACCAGACACCAACGAAATTTTAATCATTTCCATATTTCACGAGAGATAATCAAAACGCCAATCTTTGAGATATTACCTTATCCAAATAATGATAATAATATATTAACAGAAGTCATCCATGACAAATACTTCATACAAAATAAACAAGCCTACATGGCAAACACAAAAGAATTAATTACAAATAAATGCATAACAGGAATTTTGAATCAAGCCACAACCGAATGTAGTTATACAAAAACAAGAAAAAATTTCGAAATGAATTACATCGAGCCTAATATGCTCATTACTTGGAACCTACCCAAAACACTTTTGAGACAAAATTGCATCAATAGAGAAATAATAATAGAAGGTAACAACCTTATAAAAGCGTCAAATTGTTCAATCCAACTAGATGAAATAATAATCACAAGCACACTACTAGATTATACACAAACGATTTATGTAAGCAATAATGTAACCAAATTAGAACCATTGTCATACATTCAAGCTAAAGAAATCGTAAAAGGTCATACAAAAATGTATAACACCGTTCAAATTGTAACAGTAACAACACTTTGGATAATTATAAGCGCTATAATATTGTATATTATCTATAAGTTCAAAGCATTACCCCAAAGAATAATTGTCAAAAATAAGAAACAAAAAGCAGAACCACAAATAGTAGAACCAATCAATATACAATCACATGAAAATATTATAAGCAACAGCAGCTTAAATGAAACCGATAATATTGTTATTAGCAATAATCCAACATTATACCCAAAAATGTCCGCCTGAGGACAGGATAATTTCTTAGGGATGGGGAAGTGACATATGTACCACACCCACAACATATGCTATAAGTACACACACACTCATGTATCCTAATACAGCATATATAACATATGTCCACAGCACCTAATGCCAACCCCTTACACTTAAGCCCTAGCAACTAAGCGTACCACATATGTAACATGAGACACCGCAATTTGTAAACAATAAACCCCAGAGCCCCAAAATTATAAATTCTTGGTGACAATAACAATTCTGGCGTGGGACCGATCATAAAATCGAAAACCATTAGACATAAACATCCGCCACAATCGTTATTCCCACCAAATGCCCAAATTGCCAGCGCAGCTCAAATTCAGGCTCTTAGAATATTCTAGAAACTCATTAAGAGAATGAGAGCATTGTTTAAAGAGAGCGAGCTTATGATCTTGAGCCCTCAGCCGAGGTTTGCTAAGCGTTGACAAGATTATAGAAGTTGAGTTTTACTGAGGACGTTAAGCCGTCAAGTTGCATCGTGCAGAAATTGTAAAATCCAAATAAGTCACGCCCGTTGAAATAAAGTTATATTTTTTTCTAATAACGCGTATTGGCTTTTGTAATTATATATATTTAGTTATATATATATATAGTTACATACTCTATTATATGTCTTTAATATTCAGTCATCTCTTGAACTGCTAACAGGGCAGTCGACCTGTATAGCAGCTATTCTTAACAGGCTGTTGAACTGCTATAAAACCGAATAACAGTTAGTTACTGCTCTTAAACTGTATAGCAGATCAGAAAATGGATGAGAATTTACTAAAGGAATTATCAGAGACTAGAAATGTTTTGAAAAAAAAATTGCAAAGTATTAAATTAGGTAAAGCTGAATCCGCTTTACAACTGGAAGAAACATTAAAGCCCATAACAGAACCATTGCAGAAACCCGTTACTAAGAGTAATAAATTAAATAATACATTTTTGAAACCGAAGAAAGAAGAGCAGTCGTACACGACACTTATTTCCAATACTGGAATTAAGCCAGAGTTAGATAGTTCGCATTTTAGACGACGGAAACTAGATGATGAGAATGATTATGATGATGATGACGATTTTATTGATGCTAATACAAGAATCAATCAAACTGATGACTATGCTGATGCGGATGATGATGATGTTATGATATTACAGTTAATCAGCTCTACTCTCAATCTAATGTTGGAGTTGAAAATATGTTTAGTCTAAGTGAATTAGCTAGAAAAAAGATACTTGATAAAGCTTATGGACCATATAAAGATTTAAATGGTGAATTAAGGTTAGGAAATTCTATTATTCATATATCAGAAGAAAATTTTATTCTAGACAGTGGTGAAACATGGGATCTCACTACAGGCTTATATTCTTTAATTTATGAAAATACTCCTCAGAATTATAACGATCTACATCTACAAAATTATAAAGATATTCTAATAAAAACTTCTGCTCACAGAAAACATAACAAGCCTGATGGACAACTTAAAGGAAATCGTTCCAAAATAATCTCAAAAAGTTATTTTTCACACGGTTTGTCGATGCGCAACCGAAATATATTAGAAGCAAAAATCAATAAAATTGTTTCATTGTTTTATTAAAACAATCCCGGACTTCGAGCAAGCCAACTAAACAATTATAAAATGGAAAGGTCTCCAAAACCATCATTAAGTTATCAAATAAATATATAAAAGGGAAAAATATTTGTATTTAACTGACATTATTAAAATGAGTATCGACAAGTTTGAACATTACTCCTCAGCTAAAAAGAGAGATTCTGTTGACAATAAACTGTATGTTCAAAATATATTATACAAATCAAAAGAGGATTTGGAGCTTCTCATGCATAATAAAGTTGATGAAGTAGATAAATCTATAAATGAATGTTTAAATAAAGTTAATATTGAAATTCCAAAACTGAGTAGTGATATTAATTTATATAATAATACGATTTTTGGAAAACTTGAAGAGAACAATATAAGTTTTGAGAAATTCTTACAAAAATCAAAAAATAATGAATTGAGAGAATATCTTATAAGTGAAAATGTTAAATTAAAGAGTATAAATACAAATAGCTTGAATGAACTTAAACTGTTTTTGATTACTTATATCAATACTGAAAATATTGCGTGGAGAGACTATATTAATAAGGAAAATGCTAAAATTAGGGAGTCAATTACATTGTTGAAAGGTTGGCTTAAGACAATAGGGCTATTATAAATATAATAAATATTCAATGGTTTAGCTATTCACATGTCCGTAGACAAGTTGGTCACTTTTCAAGTGATAAATACAATACTGAGAATTTTAAGAAAAATGGTGCTAAATTCTTGGGGCTGTTTATAGATAACGATCAAAACATTGATATCCAGAGTAAACGTCTTAAAAACGTTGGGAACCCGATTCAAGAAAAGGACGCAGTTAACTATCGTTTTTTGGAAAGTAAGGTCGTTGGATTAGCACAAGACTTGCAAACGCTCATTAGAAAAGAAAACTTAAATCTAGAAAAGAGTATTATCACTCAGTCTACGAGTAGCGAGAAGAATCTGAAAGAATATTGTGAAAAAATAATAGCTCAACTAAATGAAAAAATTGCGAGTCTCGAGGATTTTATTTTAAATACTATACTACTCCGAAAAGTGTATTACAAAATGTAGAAATGCAAATTGAAGGCGAGAAAATACCATTAAAGCTTTTAAACAAACCAACATAACATAAAAAAGAACACACACCACCACCAACATGAGCAAGAGGGGAATAGTTAATGAGTTGCATCTACCAGCGCGAAAAAATTTCGAGCGTAGAAGGGTTATTATGAAAGGAATCGATGATCATTGGCAGGCAGATTCGGTCGAAATGGGAAATTATATATCATCAAATAAAAATTGTCGATTCCTTTTAACTGTTATCGATACATTTTCCAAATACGCCTGGGGTGTAGCACTCAAAAGCAAAAATGCTCAAGACGTTACAAAGGCGATGTTAAATATTTTTAAATTGGGTCGTACTCCTAAGAATTTACAAACCGATGATTGAAAAGAATTTTTTAACAAGAACTTTAAGCACTTAATGAATAAATTTAATATCAATCAATAGTTGAACGATTCAATAGAAAGCTCAAAGATATGATGTGGAAAGAATTTAGTGTTAATGGTACATATCAATGGATTGGAATTTATCAAGACCTAATTGATGAATATAATAGAAGATATCATCGAACGATCAAAATATCCCCAATCAAAGTAAATTCATCGAATGAAAAGGAGTTGTTAGGCACGGTCTACAGTAAAAAAAAAATATTTACCGGATCACGATTTCATGTTGGTGATAATGTACGCATTAAAAAGTATAAACATATCTTTGAGAAGGGATATATCCAAATTGGACGACAGAAATTTTTAAAATTTCCCAAGTGAAAAACACTCATCCGACAACATATATATTAGAAGATTATCAAGGAACGCCACTTAAAGGAAGATTCTATTCTCACGAATTAAAGAAAACTCGCTTTCCCGATACCTACCTAGTTGAGAAGGTAATAAAGAACGAGAAAGAAAGGCTATCTTCGGCACGCCGAAGATCTAATACCCTTGCAGACCCAACCTTTTAATAATGCTCATAGTGCTTTGCCCGTATCTAAGAAGCACAGGGAAAATAGTTAATGCCGAGTTTGGTGAAGATATTTTGATAAACAAAAAGGTTTTTAATCAAAAACCTAGTTTTCAAACGATCGCTCCTCAGGCAGATATATGATATAGTAGTCCGATCTTAATAGGATTTTGCATATATATGAGGAGCTTAGTAAAACTAATAAATGCCGAGTTTGGTCAATATATCTTGATAAACAACATTTTTTTCATACAAGAACTAAATTTTTGACCGATCGTTCCTCTGGCAGCTATATGATATAGTGGTCCGATCTTAATAGGATTTTGCATATATATGAGGAGCACAGTAAAACTAATAAATGCCGAGTTTGGTCAAGATATCTTGAAAAACAAAATGTTTTTTTCATACAACTTAATTTTCGACCGATCGTTCCTATGGCAGCTATATGATATAGTGGTCCGATCTTAATAGGATTTTGCATATATATGGGGAGCATAGGAAAACTAATAAATGGCGAGTTTGGTCAAGATATCTTGATAAACAAAATGTTTTTTCATACAATAACTTAGTTTTCGACCGATCGTTCCTATGGCAGCTATATGATATAGTGGTCCAATCTTAATTGTATTTTGTATATATATCAGGAGCTTAGTAAAACTAATAAATGCCTTGAAAAACAAAATGTTTTTTCATACAAAAACTTAATTTTCGACCGATCGTTCCTATGGCAGCTATATGATATAGTGGTCCGATCCAGCTGGTTTTGACATATGTGCTGCGTGCAACAGAATAAGGAACTTCTGCAAAGTTTCATTAAGATAGCTTTAAAACTGAGAGACTAGTTCGCATAGAAACAGACAGACGGACAGACGGACATGGCTATATCGACTCGGCTGATGATGCTGATCAAGAATATATATACTTTATGGGGTCGGAGATGTCTCCTTCGTTGCGTTACACATTTCACGACAAAATTATAATACCCTCTGCAAGGGTATAAAAATGGTGATAAGGTATATGTTAAATGGTTGGGGTTCTCTGATCAGCACAACTCCTGGATAAACAAAAATGAAGTTGTATAAACTTATAATATATATATATATATAATTAAGTTTCACACGTATAGTTACTATACAAAAATATATTTCAATTCTTTATTTTCACTAACGGCTACTTCTTATATCGAGTACATTCAGATTTGCCTCCCGAATATGAACTAATTCATCTATCTGTTGCGGTCGCTTAACAAACTTCGCTTTGAGAGAGCTTGAGTCAAAATTGAGTGAAGTTTGAGCTGCGTCAGCAATTATGCGTGGGATAGTACTCTGATGGGAACATTGACAGTGGCGTGATATTTAGGGTGAATTGTTTATGTCTACCAAAGGGGGACAGTTTGATCTTGACCAATGTCGATGTTATCACCAGGCTTTTTGTTTACAATATTAGACAGTTTATACTTATACTTATACTTATGCTTGTGTGCTAAGTTATGTGAAAGGGTGGGTGCGACTATGGATATGTCACTCCCCCAACCATTAGAAAAGTGCCTGTGTTATAGTGTTACATTTTCTTCTTTTTCAATTGGTGTATCTTCTACTTTTGTAGGTGTTTCTTCTACTTTTGGTTTTTTATATTTTATAATTAATTTCTTAGGTATGCTTTTGAACTTATATGTTAAATACAGTGTTAAACTAATTAATATGATTACAAATATGGTTATTGTAATTATCTGGAATACATTATTAAATTTTGTGTGTTCAAATATTATTACATAAATGTTTTGAGTATAATCTAACATGTTGTTTGTAATTGAAATTTCATTAATTTGTAGTGAACAATTAAAGATTTTTATTAAATTGTTTCCAGTTCTTGTTATTTCGTTATTTATACAATTGTGGTTTAATATAGTTTTTGGTAAATTCCAAGTTAAAATTATATTTGGTTCTACATAGTTGATTTGAAAATTTTTAAAAGTTTTAGTAAAACTAAAACTAAACTTGTGTTGTTACATTCATTATTAATTAATTTTTTTGTTTCTTTGCTATAGACTTTTTTGTCTTGTGTAAAATATTTTTCATGAGCTATTTCTGTCAAAATGTTATTATTTTCATCTGGGTATGGAATTATTTCAAATACCGGGTTTTATTGCTCGAGGAATATGAGATATTATCAGTATTTCGTTTGTATCTGATTTAAACCAAGTAGAAGTTTTTATATGCAACAATTTCTCAGAGCTGACATGCAACAAAAAGTCATGTTTTAATAATTTCGGGTTAAATATGCATAATCTTGTGAGCTGCATTCCCATCTCTATGGCTTCTATATATTCAGTAAAGTGTTGTAAGTTAAATATAGGGATATTTCATTTCTTTCCTTTTTCTGTCTCTTGATTTAGTTCGTTCATAACATCTATTCCATCATATATAACTTCTATTATGTGATTTAATTCGTTAACATGAACAGTGTTTTCTGCTAAGCTGCTTATTTTTTGTTATATTTCTGTTTTGTCCTCTTGGTTTTATGTTCCAAATATGTATTTGTATGCTGTTCCTACTATGTTTATTAAACCTCTTTTGCTGCGTTTGGCTATTTTTAAGCCGTTTATTTCTCTGTTTAATTTTTCTACTAGGTTCAATCTACTAGTTCAATTAAATTGTTATAAGTTTCTTCGGTTTTTGTTATGTTTATGTTTGATAGTTTAAGGGATTTTGGGTTCTACCTTGACTTAATTTCTGTTGGAACTCGTAGTGAGCTTTTTGATTGTCGTCGGAATTAGGGTGTTGTTTGTTTTGTACATGATAACTCTGATTCGTGTTGGAATATCCACTTGAACTGGTGGCTGGGTTAGCATTCTGCTGATAATTTCCCAGGTTCCTATGATTGGTATTTTGATTTCCCTGAACGTTATTAGTTTTAGGTCTATCAGTTACGCTATTTTTGTATAATCCTTCTCTTTGCGCTACTTGTTTAAGTTTCTGTGTCGACGTAATGTCGTATCTGGCTAACATCATGAAAAGCCTATCGGGTTATTTTTTTGTAATTACATTTTTAATTGTGTTTTTCATAGCGTTTGTATAAAGTGTCGTATTGCTAGGTATATTTTCTAAGGCTAACTTATTTAATATAACATAAGATTTATTTTCGAGATCCTCGATGAACTTACGGACGTTTCCCTGGTAATTCGTGTTGTATAGGCGTCGAAGAAGTTCTTCAAATGGTGTTTGCACTTTATATTCTTCAATCAATGCGTTCCTCAACTCTTGCCAAGTGTTGGGTGCTGTCCTTTGTGAAAGTCTCTTAGCATCTCCAGCAACTTGTAATTCGATGGCTCCGTGTAAGATGCTGTGTTGTCTGACATCTCGGGTTGGATAAAGATGTAGGATGTAATCGATCCTTTTAATAAAAGCGTTGAGATTTTCTGTTGATCCGTCAAAACTTGGCACCTGTCTCAGTTGTGAAAGGGCCTGGTTGAGGTGTTGTTCTGATAATTCCATTGTCATAATCTTAGTGTAATTCACTTTTTGGTGTTTGATGATAATTTTTTATTTTTAGTTTTTTTTTTTTTTTGAGTTTGTGGCTAATGAACTTTTTAGTTCTTTGATTTTGCACTTATATTTCTTTCCACTTTGTTTTTCTACTTTGTACATTTAATTTATTTTATAGTTTGTGTGTGTGTCTTATTGAATAGACCCAGTAATAACGTATTGCAGGGATCGAAAGATATGCAAAGCCAGTCGTTATTAACTGTAGTAGCTTTATTGCCCGAAGGGTAAATGTTAATAGACTACTAGTGACCCGAAGGTTCTTGTGCGGATACGTATTCGAGAAAACGTTTGTTACACACCGACAACAATGTCGGTCGCGACTGTGCCTTAGATCTAGGAATTAATTATCCTTTAGCGATCTTTACTTTTTCCCGACGTATCCTACCGGCTGCGCCAATTAAGTTTTACACGTATAGTTACTATAAAAAAATATATTTCAATTTTTTATTTTCACTAACGGCTACCTTATATCGAGTACATTCAGATTTGCCTCCCGAATATGAACTAATTTGTCTGTTGCGGTCGCGGTCGCTTAGCAAACTTCGCTTTAAGAGAGCTTGAGTCAAAATTGAGTGAAGTTTGAGCTGCGTCAGCAATTATGCGTGGGATAGTACTCTGATGGGAACATTGACAGTGGCGTGATATTTAGGGTGAATTGTTTATGTCTACCAAAGGGGGACAGCTTGATCTTGACCAATGTCGATGATATCACCAGGCTTTTTGTTTACAATATTAGACAGTTTATACTAATACTTATGCTTGTGTGCTAAGTTATGCGACTATGGATATGTCACTATATATATATATTTTTCAAATCATAAGTAAGAAGAATCATTTAAATGTAAAACTTTATGTAATAATATGAAAAAAAAAAATTATTAATAAAATAAAAGAATTTTATATGAAAATATAAAGAGCACTCATCTATTTAAATATAAGTAGCTCAATGTTTTAATACGCTACTAATTCCACTTCAACTTGATGAGAATTCAAGCGTAAAAGATGTGTAGGCAAGAGCTAATACAGAATGAAGCAAACATTTATGGAATTTTTGAGAGTAATACACCGTTTTATAGACATTTTATTCTTCAAAATTATGAATATGTTTCAACAAAAACTTATAACAGTAGTTATGAACTTCGTCATCTGAAAATTATCTGTTAACGAAGCTGAAAGGATAATGGTAAATGAGGAGAGGTTGAATCAGTTAAAATTTTTGAAGAATTCTTAAGATTTTAAAATTCGGTTGATTCATTTTAAAAAAATTATTCGCAATACTTCTTTGAAACTAGAATAAACAAGAAGGATATAGTTTTGTTAAATATTTATTATAATTTTATTAATCAAATAAATTTTGGTATTCAAATAGTTCTTCCTCACTATCTGATAATATTATTGGTTGAGCTTCTTGATGCAAATAGTGATGTCTATTGTTAAATATATCGACCTCCTCATCTTCAATGTCTGTTTAAGGGACTTCATCAAAAAGCACACGAGTTGTAGATGATATTATATTTTCTTGAATCTCACGATGTATTATTAAATCAGAATTTGAATTTGAATTTAAACTCCATGTTTCATATTGAAAATTATCTGTTGATGATGCTATTTCGTTCGTGAATTTGCTGATTTTGAGTGTTCTTGATAAGGCTTCTGTATCCAGTGTTTTCTGTCGAATGGTTGTTGCTAGCACAAAGTCAGAGCAATTTAAATCTTTGGTATTTTACAGAGCTCTCTGAATAGCTGTTATCATTGGTGTTTTTTTCTCGTTATTTGTTTTATCTGGATTTTGAAATATTTTATATTTTGCTTCTTTCACCTTATCTTCACGTTCACCCTCAAGGCCGGTTAAACGCTGGGAATCGCTCATTCTTATATTTTTTGAATACAGCAGCATTTGTAATGTAGATCTACTGAATATGATATACGGTATTTATACATTTTCCTCTCTGAAGTTTAATAATACAATAATTTTTTAAGGTAACTCCGTTTAACTCTCTCTCTCTCTCTCAATTTATATACAATTTCAGAATTAAATTAATAAAGTCGAGTTAGTTTTTTTAATGTTTTTATTTAACCAATTAATTTACAATCTTATAGTGACCCCATGCATAAGTATGTATACAATCATCTCTTATTTTTCTCAATTTATGTAAGTTAGATATAAAAATTAACATATTATTTGTTGTATATGATTTATTATTGAAAAGACAATCTTTAAAGCATTTCACACTGATGTTTTCCAAAATTGATTTCTTAATACCCTTTGCCTTTTTAACACAACCTCCGTCCTCAAGTTTCAATGAGTACATTTTGGGTCGAAGTCCTATGAATTCTTTCATTATCCTACCATTATTCTCATCTTTCATCATGCCCAAGACTTTTTTACTAACTCTCTTTAGGGCATATGTATGAGCATGATCATCAGAATATTCAGATGTGTCGAATTTCATTTCAAGATCATCTCTAATATCTACATAAAATACCTCAGTTTTAATATGGTATATATATATATGCTAGATCAGATTTAAGCTTTGCTACCATAAAATCATAATGAAAATCATACATCAACAATTTCGAAAGATCTAATACGGTAAAACCTAAATATATGGACTTATTATAATAGTTATGCAATCTTTTCATTTGGATTGCATACATATTATTCGAGAATTGCAGTGAGCTATGAAAGTTTGATTTTGCGATTAATGCCCTGCTCCCAATTTAATATTTTTACGTTTTTCAACATTTTCCATGGTTTTCCCATATACTGCGTTATTTAATAGCTTAAAAAAATCTTTTTCGAAATAATTTTTCGCCTGCGTTCTATGATAGGTATTAATATCAATATATTTTCTTAACCAAGGCGACTGCTTAAACCGTAATATACGGTAAATCTTAGTTAGCCGCCATCCATTATGAATACATTGTTGAAGATTTCTATAATGTATGGGATATTTATATTTTGGTCTTAGGTCAGCGATAAGCTTTTTAACTGTACACTTTGCAGTCGGTTTTTGATTGCTTGTACAAAACGGTAAGTCGTTATGCATATCATGAAGGGATGCTGGGTATTCTAAATCTACAGAAATTGAAAATAAATGAAATGATCGTATTTCATCCTCACTTAACCACTGGAAATCACCATATGGAAGATATTGTGACATCGCCCACCCATATGGATTATTTGAATCCAAATACATTAAATATTGAGAGGGTTTTGTGCTATCATAATCATTCATATATTTATGATTAGCAATTGAATATCTCTGACAACATTGTACTAATCCCCCACGAATACCATTTTGTATAAATCTTTGCATATCTATGTCTGTAAATAATTCTAATTCTATTCCAGTTGTTTTTAGCATAGCATCCCAAGATAGCCCCGGAGCTGTGTAATAATGGGCTGGGTCCAATGAATAAATATTCTTGCAAATTAAACGAAAATTTTCGAAAACATCTGCAAGCAAGAGTACATCTGTCTTTAAATACAGCTCCATATAATCTTTGAGGGTTTTACAATTAAAAACTCTCCACACGTTCTGAGCGTGTAAATAATCATCATCTAAACATTCTCTATTTGCAAGAATGTTGAAAAATTTTTCCCTTGGTGGAAGAACAGTTTCTCGCAAACATTCAAATTTAGTAAAGTATTCATATGGGAAAACTCCCTTCCTATGTACTAGATTAAAGTGTGTATCGTCCGGGAAAACCCGTTTAAAAGTTGCGAAATTATTATGTTCTAAATTAGAGCTAATACTATCTAAACTTGCAGCCATACATCGAAATGAGTCTAAAGTCGTATTTCCAAATTTGTTTTATGCTCTGTAATATATGTGTATTTTGAAAGGGAAATGTAAATATCTTTATTGAGAGGTAGAATTGCGGTCCCATTCCTTGTTGGAGACACTCCGTTGATCAAAAAGGGGCGGTAAAGTAGAAGTAGATCAGCAAATAGCTTGGTTATCAATGGCTAAACACGCGGTCGCGGGGTGTAGACTCAGCCGCAATGTGCCGGTGGCGCCGCAGTGTTAATCTGTAGTGATACTTAAGAAATCCGTGGCCCTTTTGATATTTTCCACTCGCACAGAGCTGCAGCAACTCCCAAATTGGCTACGACCGACCAGCCACGCTGAATTTATATGTGTACATATATATAGTGACATATGTACCACACCCACAACATATACTATAAGTACACACACACTCATGTATCCTAATACAGCATATATAACATATGTCCGCAGCACCTAATGGCAACCCCTTATACATAAGCCCTAGCAACTAAGCGTACCACATATGTAACATGAGACACCGCAATTTGTAAACAATAAACCCCAGAGCCCCAAAATTATAAATTCTTGGTGACAATAACAATTCTGGCGTGGGACCGATCATAAAATCGAAAACCATTAGACATAAACATCCGCCACAATCGTTATTCCCACCAAATGCCCAAATTGCCAGCGCAGCTCAAATTCAGGCTCTTAGAATATTCTAGAAACTCATTAAGAGAATGAGAGCATGGTTTAAAGAGAGCGAGCTCATGATCTTGAGCCCTCAGCCGAGGTTTGCTAAGCGTTGACAAGATTATAGAAGTTGTGTTTTACTGAGGACGTTAAACCGTCAAGTTGCATGGTGCACAAATTGTAAAATCCAAATAAGTCAAGCCTGTTGAAATAAAGTTATATTTTTTTCTAACAATGCGTATTGGCTTATGTAATTGGCGCAGCCGGTAGGATACGCGAGTGATATAAGACCATTAAAGGACAATCGTTGTCCCAGGCCTTAAAAGCAAATCGTGATCGGCGCTGATGATCGACGCGAACGCACAATCATTCGAAAATCGTATCCGCAAAAGGACACACGCGAAACTTACCGCGAGTGCCTATTGACCGTTCACGGATTACAACATCCCAGGTCAATCAAAAACTCGACATTGCAATTTCATTGCAATTATCTAGTACTCAACTAAGTATTGATCCTTTAGACAATCAGAGTTACTGGGTAGTGAATTTTATTCACTACACAACAGTGAGTGTGCCCTTGGTCTTGCACATCCTTTGATCCTTGCAAGACACACTCATTGGTAACGCGCGCGAAATAACGCCATACCTAAACAAAAAATAAAGAAATACGCCAAGAACAATAACAACAACAAAAGTGAAAAGTGAACAACATGGCAATACCATATGAGCCAGTATTGCAACTAAGCGAGCAACACCTTTCACAAGCACCAGACCAAATTAGGCAAGTGCCAACATTTCATGGAGCCACCGAGGAGCTAAGCGCCTTTATAAGACGCATCGGCTTCATCATGCAGTTATATTCAACGAGGGATATTCGCCAACACAGCGTCCTGTTCGGAGCAATCGAAATGCAAATAGGAGGAGACGCGCAGAGGGTCACGCAGCTATCCGCTGCCAACACCTGGACCGATTTGAGGTCGGCGCTCATCTCAGAGTTCAAAACGCAGACGCCATGCGAAGAACTCATAAGAAGAATTTACAATACCCCATTCACCGGAAGTATTCGTAAGTTTGTAGATGAACTAGAATATAAGTCATTTGTTATATCTAATAAGTTAATACTAGAGGACAATCAGATGAATACTATGTTGTACACAAACGCATTAAAGAACACAGTTAAAGACGTTATTATGAGGAAGTTGCCCGATAGGTTATTCATGACATTAGCTCGTCATGATATAACGACAGTTTCAAAATTAAAACAGGTAGCTCAAAGAGAAGGCGTCTATGATTTAGTGTTGTCCGATAGAAATAAAAACCCAAACAATCAAAAACATCCAGCTACTTCCAACAAAAATCGAGGTAACATTATAATCAATTAACAAAACAACAAAACTATAGTAACATTATACAAAAACCAAAATCCCAAGTTGACTGTAGTCCATAGATAAACTTAGAGTTTAGTCAAAATCTAAACAAATGCAGGGCACAAAACCCTCTTAATTACCAAAATCACCAAAAGGCAACGCGAAAGCGGTTGCGGTCCGAAAATTTTCATCAAACTGCCTCGGAGTCAGAAACCGAAGAAGAACCAACCCATTTATCAAACTAACCATGAATAATAAAATCCTAAAATGTGTAATAGACACGGGGTCGTCTATTAACTTAATGAAAGAAAATTTCCTAAAGTTCCCCATAAGAACTTGCCAATTGGAAGTTCAAACAAATAATGGTACAAAAATACTAAATAAAAGTAAACTTTGCCCCTTTCATCAGAAATTCTATTTATATAATTTTTCACAAAATTATGATGTGCTATTAGGAAGAGACTTCTTAGAGAGTACTCAAGCTCTAATAGACTACAAAGATAAAACCATACGGATAAAGGAATATACATTTACCATGCAAAACAATTCGGAAAGAGAATTGCCAGCGAATGAGTCAAAAATCGAGTAACTCGTTCCGCCCCCATCAGATGACGAACAATTTGTGTTCGCCATCAACAACGAACTCTCAGAGTTCAACGAATTCCGCCTAGATCATCTAAACGATGAAGAGAAGGGTAAACTAACAAAATTCTTACATGAATTTGGTTACATTCAATACCGAGAAGGTGAAAATTTGACCTTCACAAGCACGGTTAAACATGTTATCCAAACCAAACATGAAGATCCGGTTTATAAAAAACCATACAAATATGCCCAAACATTCGACCAAGAAGTCGAAAACCAGATCAAAGATATGATCACACAAGGGATAATTCGCAAGTCGAAATCCCCTTACTGTTCGCCAATTTGGATCATACCCAAAAAGAGGGATGCATCCGGCAAACAAAAATTTAGGATGAAGTCACAATTGATGATAAATACCCCATACCAGCAATGGTATACTAGACAAACTCGGTAAATGTCAGTATTTCACTACCATCGACCTCGCTATGGGCTTTCACCGAATCCAAATGGACGAAAGTTCAATTCTTAAGACAGCTTTTTCGAGTACACTCGAATGCCGTTTGGGTTGAAAAACGCACCTGCATCGTTCCAACGCTGCATGAACAATCTTCTGGAAGATTTAATCTACACAGATTGTCTTGTCTACATGGACGACATAATTGTATACTCCACTTCATTGGAGGAACATATATTGTCATTGAGGAGGGTGTTGGGCTAACAACCTTTTTTATTAGCACTTAGTAGCGAGAAATTAAGGATGTTATAAAAACTACACCCTTTCTTATAAGTTCATGCAACGGGTTGATTTATTTATGCTTATAGCAAACGTATTGACAATATTCAAAAATGTACAATTTTTAGCGAAGCGATCGATAAGAGATCCGATATAACGAATATACGAAACAAGAATGGATTAAGACAAAGTGCAAAAAGGTAAAAGAGCGCGATAAAGGAAACTACGATGAGCGCAAAGCGATAAGCGCTAGATAGTTAACAGCAAATGATATTGAGTTATTTTATGACATGCGAGAAGCGCCAAACAAAACAAAATAGTGACATTGCTTGCCTCGCAGGGCAATATATAACTGAAATGTTATGCTAACATAATACAAGTTTAATTTTTAGATGCTGAGGCGAACATACTCCCCCCATTGAACGATTGAGCTGCAACAGGATCGATAAGGGGAAGCAGACACAGCTTATTAGTTGCTCGCCTTATGATTCCATTAGCTGTCTTGAGAACTGCAACGCGTGCGATGTCATCAGTTCCTTTGACCAATTCAAGCACTCTAGCTAGTGGCCATTTCAAAGGAGGTAAGTTCTCGTCTTTGACAAGAACGATGTCATTGAGAGCCACACCTGGCTTGGGAGTCCGCCATTTTGAACGCTGTTGCAGAAGATTTAAATATTCTTCTCGCCAGCGAGACCAAAAGACTTGGTGCATGTAGGACACTCGCTGCCAGCTATCTAGACGATTAAAATTGAGCCGTGTCACATCTGGTTCTGTAAACGAGGCTTGTGGGCCACCAACCAAAAAATGAGCTGGGGTAAGAACATCAAGGTCTTCTGGATCTTCTGAAAACGGAAGCAGTGGTCTAGAATTAATGACTGCCGTTATGTGGCACACAAGGGTACGAAGCTCTTCGAATCCCAGAACAGTTGACCCCACAACCCGATAGAAGTTTTGCAGTTTTTACCGCCGCCTCCCAAAGGCCACCAAAGTGAGGGGAGCGCGGTGGGATGAAGCGCCAGTCAATTGTGGTCCGCCAAACAAAACTGGAGCACAGCCTCTTGATGACAGCTACTGATGAAGAGATTTTTTAGCTCCAACAGCTCGTTTTTTGGCGCCGACAAAGTTGGTGGCATTGTCAGACCAAATCTGACGTGGCTTGCCACGAGTGCATATAAAGCGCTTTAGAGCATTGAGAAATGCACACGTAGATAGATCCTTGACCAACTCCAAATGAATGGCTTTCGTGGCGAAGCAAATAAATACGCTGATGTAGCATTTTATAGGGAGCTTTGTTTCGAGTGTCAGGCTTGTAGAAGAATGGTCCGCAAAAGTCTACACCAGTTATATCAAACGCTCGAGTTTCAACAAATCGCTCCTTTGGAAGATTAGCCATTACGTGCTCCACCAAGCGGGGGCTTGTTCCGGAAACATCTGATGCATTTGTTTACAATGCTGGAAACTGTTTTGCGGCCACCAATCGGCCAATATTGCAGGCGAATTGCTCCCAACAAGGCTCGTGGTCCAGCATGGAGATTCCGCTCATGAAAGTGAGTGACAATGGCGATGGTGACTGGATGTTGTCTAGGCAGTATAATAGGATGACGGGCCTCATAAGGAAGGGTTGACTTTTCGAGGCGCCCACCAACTCGAAGAATACCAAATTCATCCTGAAAGGGCAATAATGATGAGATATACTGGAACGAACGACCACGCCCTTTGATTGCACGTTCTTTATATCATCCCAAAGAGAGCCCTTTTGAACGTTACGTAAAAGTATGAAGGATCCAAAACGTATGTCGGAGATCAAAAGTCCGGGGCGCCGAATACGATGGATGAACTTGTACACATAGGCAAACACTCGTTGAATAGCAGAGAAGGAATTCACATATTTGCACCTTAATATGGCATCATCTGTAGGATCTGTGATGAGCAACACTCTTTTGCGTAACTCCAGTATTGGTTTTTCAAGAAGACAAGTCGCAGGCCAGCACCTTTGTGGACCAGTCAAAATGCAGGACCACATGACCAAAGTTTTGACTGTATAAGCTCGTCAGGAGTGGCCCCTCTGGAGAGAATGTCAGCTGGATTACTGGCTGTTGGAACATAATGCCACTGGAAGCCCGCTGTGAGTTCCTGGATGGTGGCTATTCGATTTGCAGCGAATACGTTGAACTTCGACGATTCATCTCGGATCCATGATAGACATATTGATGAATCTGACCAACAATGGAATGTACCGGTAAATAATTTCATTTCAGCTACTTCCTGCATCAATTGGGCTAACAAAAGTGCGCCACAAAGCTCGAGTTTTGGTACCGTAAGAGTTTTAAGTGGAGCCACTCGTGATTTAGAACAGAATAGGCGTGAACTCGAATGATGTCCCTTTGAAACCACATAAATGCAAGCTCCGTACGCGGCAATGCTAGCGTCACAGAAACCGTGAACCTCTACATCGCACGTTGTATTGCAAACCAACCGGGGAAAGGTGGATAATCGGACATTCCTGAAAGTTTGGCAAAGTTCCTGCCAGGCAGTATTTAGAGAAGTTGGAAGACTCTCATCCCAATCCAAGTTTTCCTTCCAAAGAAGCTGCATAAAGATTTTAGCCTTAACGATGACTGGTCCAATTAATCCTAGAGGATCGTAAAAACGAGCTATGGTGGACAGAACAGATCTCTTGCAAGGTTTAAGTGTCTGTTTGGCAGCCGTGAGAGAAAACATTAATTTATCAGTTGAAGGATCCCACGCAAGGCCCAAGGTTTTGGTAATGTCGCTTCCATCGCTAAATTTTAAAAACGAGTCCTTATCCTTGTCAGGAATGCCTTTTAGCACTGCAGAGTGACTCGAGCACCATTTTCTGAGTTCAAAGCAACCTTTAGATAGGATGCCCTTTGTTTGATTTAATACGTCGATCGCCTCTTGGACCGAGCCACCGCCAGATATAAGGTCATCTACATAGAAATCGCGTCGAAGAATTTTCGCACCAATTGGAAATGAATGTTGCTCGTCGACTGCCAATTGCTGCATTGCTCGAATGGCAAGAAAGGAAGCTGGTTTTGTGCCATACGTAACTGTGTCCAACTTGAAGACACTTATTTCAGAATCAGTAGAATTTCGCCACAGGATGCATTGTTGGAAGTTATCTGGGACCGTAACTCTGACACAGCGATACATCTTGCCAATGTCTCCAGTAAGGGCAACAGGGAACGTGCGAAATCGAATCAAAATGTTAAACAGCTTCGGTTGTATGACGGGCCCAGCCATCAACACCTTATTCAGCGAACACCCAGTGCTGGTGGTAGCTGAACCATCAAACACGACACGAAGTTTGGTGCTCGTGCCTTGTTCCTTCAGCACACAATGATGAGGGAGAAAATATTTGCATAAACGTAACGACTCTGGAGGGACAAGAGTCATATGTCCGAGCTCCATATACTCTTGAATGAACGCGCAATACTGGGATTTAAGGTTGGGATGACGATGCAACTTTCTCTAAAGCGATATAAATCTGCGAAATGCCTGTTGATAAGATTCACCCAATTGATCCAGCGTGAGTTTGAGAGGGAGTCGCACGGAATATGCTCCTGTTGGCAACCTTTGGAAATTCTTAACAAAATGCTCCTCGCAGTCAAGCTCTTCCTTTGTTGCTTTAGCAACAGGGTCTGGAAAACGTTCTACTTCCCAAAATCGTTGAATTAACTCATCGGCTCGGCCATCAGAATCATCAGACGATACACGATTGGCCAAAAGAGAGGTACCGCCTTGCTGGGAACCGCCACCTGCAACTATCCATCCAAAGCGTGTCTTCTGCAGAAGAGGCAATCCCGGTAGCAGTTTTATTTGCCCGACACACATTAGCTCGTAGAAAAGACCAGCTCCGATTAATAAGTCAACTCGCTGCGGCTTGTAAAAGCAAGGATCAGCGAGGCGAATATTTCCAGGCACATTCCAATTAGTTGTATTAAGGGCGATGCTTGGCTGGCGATCTGCTATAGTGGAAGCTACGATGGCTGTGATGATTGCAGAGTACTCTGACGTTTGAGATTGTAGATTGACTGTCACAGTGCATCCATCAGTAGCGAAAGGAGCGTTTCCCAGGCCAGCAACTGCGGCTGAAGACGGACTTTTCTTCAACTGAAGCTGTTGAGCGAATCGGGATGTAATTAAATGTAGCTGTGACCCACCATCCAATACAGCACGACACGGAACTAGAGTTCCAGACCGATGTTTAATTAGTACAATAGCAGTGGCTAGGAACACAACATCGCTGCTGAGGTTGTGGGCAACAAGAGAGGTAGAGGCGGGGGCTGAAGAAGCTGCAGTAGGAGTGACAGAGTGATGAATCGAATGCAAAACGTCTAAATGCAGAAGTGTGTGGTGTTTGGAGCCACATGTGCGACAAGCTCCGGAATTGCATGTTCGTAAAAGATGTCCCCTTTTAAGGCAGTTGAGGCATAAAGATAATCGTTTTGCTTCCTTGAGACGCATATCTGGAGACAAATTGCCAAATCTTGGGCATTGCCATATATTATGCTCTTCACCATTGCAAAATACGCAAACAGCAGCCATTGAGTTAGTAGCAACGAGTGATGTCCTACTGGAGTTAGTCTGTTTGTTTTTGCCCACCTGAGAGCTCGGCGTATAGGTTGCCATAGCATAATCCACACTCTCTAGGGTTCTGCAGCGTTGCTCCAAAAATATGGCTATTTGTGCCCATGATGGAATTAAATTTGCAAAGGCGGGATCCTCCAGCTTGTCCTCCCACTTCGCCTGCGTAGCAGGATCCAGTTTTTGTAGTAGCACCTGAACAAGGATGCAACCAGCAATTTGCTCCTTGCTACCCAAACTGGTGAGAGCACGAATATGGGCATTAAACTTATCCGACAATTCACGCAGCATGCCAGCGGAGCCATTGTCTACCTTCTTGAGCCCCAGCAGTTCAACGATGTGTGCCTGAAATACTAATCGACGGTTATCAATTCGTTTTTGTAATAAATTTAATGCTATGGAATAATTAGCCTCTGATATTTCCAATGACCGAATGGTATCCAGCGCAGAGTCCTTCAAGCAGAGCCGCAAATGCTGCATTTTTTCAATGTTTGTGAGTTCGGGATGATTTTCGATTAAAGTTGTGAACATTCAAAAGAAATCTGACCACTCTGTATAACCTCCAGAAAACGTTGGCAATTTGATTGGCGGTAAGGTCGGTAACGCTCTGGATCTAGTCATTGACGCAGCAGCAATAGGCTCATTTACAAATGTGGAGCTGGACGGCAATGCTCTACTGCGCTTAGCAATTTCAAACCGCACCGAAGTCTCCAAAGTTACTGAAAGCTCATCAAAAGCCTCGCGTAACTCACTGCCGATTTCGTCAAAGTCTAGTTCTTCCAATTTGTTTTGAGCGTCTTCAAATGCAGATTCCATTTTTTCAATCCGCTTGATCAGCACCGACAATGCAATTTCATCATTATTGGCAAGGGGCGTTTGGTTGAGGCTAGATTGAAGCGCCTGCAACCGCTCCTTGCGCCACCGCTCTTATACGCCACCTTGCGCTTTAAAAATGACACCCTGTTTGTAGGCTGGGCCAACGATTCAGCACTAGAACTTTCCATGGCAACCGAAGCAAACGAAAAAAGTCAAAGAAAAAGTCGTTGACCGTTGACTTATTGTTACCACTGTACTCTTAAGCGCGCGCAACAGTTTGTCGAATAAAAACACAAGTAAAATGCAGATAGCGAGAGCCAACGCGTCTGTATGTAGGTGTATAAATGCTTATGTACACAGACTCCTCTTTACTGCAATTTACCGCATGACACTTGCTCGTACATATGTATGTATATAAGAGCGGTTTTTAATTGCTGCCGAAACTAGTAACAACTAGCTCAATTTTAATTTAAATAACTTTATGCAACCAAAATGTTGGGCTAACAAGCTTTTTTATTAGCACTTAGTAGCGAGAAATTAAGGATGTTATAAAAACTACACCCTTTCTTATAAGTTCATGCAACGGGTTGATTTATTTATGCTTATAGCAAACGTATTGACAATATGCAAAAATGTACAATTTTTAGCGAAGCGATCGATAAGAGATCCGACATAACGAATATACGAAACAAGAATGGATTGCGGCGTCGCTAGCATTGATGCGCTAGCCGCTTAAGACAAAGTGCAAAAAGGTAAAAGAGCGCGATAAAGGAAACTACGATGAGCGCAAAGCGATAAGCGCTAGATAGTTAACAGCAAATGATATTGAGTTATTTTATGACATGCGAGAAGCGCCAAACAAAACAAAATAGTGACATTGCTTGCCTCGCAGGGCAATATATAACTGAAATGTTATGCTAACATAATACAAGTTTAATTTTTAGATGCTGAGCCGAACAGAGGGTATTCATGAAATTAAGGGAGGGCAATCTAAAATTGCAATTAGATAAATGTAAATTCATGAAAAAACAAACTGAATTCCTAGGCCACATAATAACAACTGAAGGTATAAAACCTAACCCTGCCAAAATTGAGGCAATTCAAAAATTACCAATACCTAAAACAACGAAGGGAATCAAATCATTTTTAGGACTTTGCGGTTTTTACCGAAAGCTCATCCCAAATTTTGCGAAAATAGCAAAACCAATGACAGCAAAACTAAAAAAAGGTGCAGTCATAAACATAAAAGATAAATTATACACGGAATCTTTTGAGAAGTTAAAATTACTTATAATGTCCGATCCGATACTTGTACATCCCAATTTCGAAAAACAATTCTAACTAACTACAGATGCCAGTAATATTGCTATAGGGGCAGTATTATCACAAGAGCATAAACCAATCTGCTACGCAAGCAGAACATTAAATGAACACGAAATTATTTATTCGGCAATAGAAAAAGAACTTTTAGCTATTGTCTGGGCCACCAAATACTTCAGGTCCTATCTATTCGGTAGAAAATTCGAGATTCTTAGCGATCACAAGCCCCTTATTTGGCTAAATAACATGAAAGAAGCAAATATGAAGCTACAAAGGCGGAATATCAAGCTAAATAAGTTTGATTACCACATCAAATATGTCCCTGGAAAGGAAAATTATGTAGCAGACGCTTTATAGCGAATTAAAATAGAGGAAAATCTATTAGGCGAAACTCCAGACAGCGTAGCCGCAACAATACACAGTGCACAGGAAGACAACGAAAACCATATTCCTATCACAGAAAGACCTATTAATTATTATAACAGGCAACTAAAGTTCATAAAAGCTAATATTAACAAAGTAGAAACAATACACTACTTTCATAAAATAAAAATTAAAATTTCTTATCAAGAAATGACCCATGAATACGCCAAAGAAATTATAAAAGAATATCTATGCACTAAGAAAAGTGTAATTTACTTCCATAATGAAGCAGACTTCATTATTTTCCAAAAAGCTTATGTTGAAATAATCAACCCAAATAACTTAAACTAAAGTGATGAAATCAACTAAACTAGTTATAGATGTCCAAACCTATGCAAACTTCAAAGAAATCATCCTTAAAAGTCATAAGGACTTATTGCATCCAGGTATAGAAAAGGCCACAGCCCTTTTTAAAGAAAAATATTATTACCCTGATCATCAAAAGTTGATACAAAATATCATAAACGAATGCGAAATATGCAGTATATCCAAAACGGAACATAGAAATACTAAACTTTCTTTTCAAACGACTCCAGAAACGTTCAACCCCCGAGAGAAATACGTCATGGATTTTTATATCGTTGACAATAGGCAGTTTCTATCTTGCATAGACATTTACTCCAAATACGCAGCACTAATAGAGATAAACAGTAGAGATTGGCTCGAAACAAAACGAGCAATCCTCCAAATTTTCAACCTAATGGGTAAACCAATAGAAATCAATAGAAATAAATATTCAGCATTCATGTGCGCAGCACTCCAACTATGGTTGCAGTCCGAAAAGGTCCAAATAACTATAACTACTAGTAAAAATTGAATTTCTGACATTGAGAGATTTCACAAAACAGTTAACGAGAAGTTAAGAATAATTAACAGCGAATCCGATCCGGAAAATAAATTAACAAAATTTGAAACGATACTTTATACGTATAATCATAAGACAAAACATAATACAACTGTTAGAACACCAGCCGATATCTTCATATATGCCGGAACACCCGCATATAATACCCAAGAAAATAAACGTAATAAAATAACAAATTGAAACGAAAAACGCCAAGAGTTTGAAATAGACACTGGATTTAAAGAATCACCCCTAGTAAGATCAAAACTACCACCCCATTCAAGAAAACGGGAAACCTCAAACAAATAGACGATAAGCATTACGAAGAAACTAATAGAGGTAGAAAAATCACAGATTACAAATCTAAATTTAACGAGAAAGAAGGGCTATCTTCGGCATGCCGAAGATCTAATACCCTTGCAGACCCAACCTTTTAATGCCGAGAAAATGGTTAAGGCCGAGTTTGGTCAAGGTATATTGATAAACAAAAAAAAAGGCTTTTAATCAAAAACCGATGTAAATAAGATTTAGCAAAAATGAAGGAAGCATAGTGAAATCTTTAAATGCCGTGCTTAATCGCAAAATCATGAAAAACAAAAAATTCTCCATACAAAAACTTAATAATATGATATAGTGGTCCGATCTTAATAGGATTTTGCATATATATGAGGAGCATAGTAAAACTAATAAATGCCGAGTTTGGTTAAGATATCTTGAAAAACAAAATGTTTTTTCATACAAAAACTTAATTTTCGATCGATCGTTCCTATGGCAGCTATATGATATAGTGGTCCGATCTTAATGGGATTTTGCATATATATGAGGAGCTTAGTAAAACTAATAAATGTCGAGTTTGGTCAAGATATCTTGACAAACAAAATGTTTTTTCATACAAAAACTTAATTTTCGACCGATCGTTCCTATAGCGGCTATATGATATAGTGGTCCGATCTTAATAGAATTTTGCATATATATGAGGAGCATAGTAAAACTAATAAATGTCGAGTTTGGTCAAGATATCTTGATAAACAAAAGGTTTTTTCATACAAAAACTATGGCAGCTATATGATATAGTGGTCCGATCCAGCTGGTTTTGACATATGTGCTGCGTGCAACAGAAATAGGGACTTCTGCAAAGTTTCATTAAGATAGCTTTAAAACTGAGGGACTAGTTCGCATAGAAACAGACAGACGGACAGACGGACAGACGGTCAGACGGACAGACGGACAGACGGACATGGCTATATCGACTCGGCTGTTGATGCTGATCAAGAATATATATACTTTATGGGGTCGGAGATGTCTCCTTCTATGCGTTACACATTTCACGACAAAATTATAATACCCTCTGCAAGGGTATAAAAAGAAAAAGAAAATTAATCTAAGCAAATACGATAATTCCAGATCAAACGGCCAAGAGAACCCAACTTAAACTGACAGCATATTTACTGTTTTTCCTAATAAGCACCTTCATCCGAGAAATCCAACTTCAAAGCTTAGAAATCAACCCAACCCAATCTAAAAACGGCTACTTAATCTTTAAGGAGTAATACACTTACCCGTAAACTACGAATACCATTATCTGTCTGTTAATATAACTAAAACAGAACAAACTTATAACAAAATAATTAAACAAGCTGAAGAATTCGAAACATACCCACAGTTAAAATATTTAAAAGAAAAATAAGAAAGAGAAATGAATGGAATAAGAATAGCAAAACGCAGCAAACGCGGTCTTGCTAGCTTTATGGGCACAATTTATAAATATCTATTCGGCACATTAGACCAACAAGATAAAGAAGAATTGGAATCTAAAATGAATAATATAGCAGAAAATAGCGTACAAGCAAACAACGAACTAAATCGAGTAATAGAAGCAGTTAATACAGGCATAGAAACCATAAATAATTTAAATCACGTAGACGAGGAAAGCCAAAGGTTAGCACTCCTTATATTTAACCTCCAGGAATACACCGAATACATAGAAGACATAGAGTTAGGTATGCAACTAACTAGACTGGGAATTTTCAACCCGATATTACTAAAACATGACACCCTACAGCATGTTAATTCAGAAAAATTATTAAATATAAAAACTACAACTTGGTTAAAACCAGACACCGACGAAATTTTAATCATTTCCCATATTCCACGTGAGATAATCAAAACGCCAATCTTTGTGATATTACCTTATCCAGATAATGATAATAGTATATTAACAGAAGTCATCCATGACAAATACTTCATACAAAATAAACAAGCCTACACGGCAAACACAAAAGAAATAATTACAAATAAATGAATAACAGGAATTTTGAATCAAGCCACAACCGAATGTAGTTATACAAAAACAAGAAAAAATTTCGAAATGAATTACATCGAGCCTAATATGCTCATTACTTGGAACCTACCCAAAACACTTTTGAGACAAAATTGCATCAATAGAGAAATAATAATAGAAGGTAACAACCTTATAAAAGCGTCAAATTGTTCAATCCAACTAGATGAAATAATAATCACAAGCACACTACTAGATTATACACATACGATTTATGTAAGCAATAATGTAACCAAATTAGAACCATTGTCATACATTCAAGCTAAAGAAATCGTAAAAGGTCATACAAAAATGTATAACACCGTTCAAATTGTAACAGTAACAACACCTTGCATAATTATAAGCGCTATAATATTGTATATTATCTATAAGTTCAAAGCATTACCCCAAAGAATAATTGTCAAATATAAGAAACAAAAAGCAGAACCACAAATAGTAGAGCCAATCAATATACAATCACATGAAAATATTATAAGCAACAGCAACTTAAATGAAACCGATAATATTGTTATTAGCAATAATCCAATATTATACCCAAAAATGTCCGCCTGAGGACAGGCTAATTTCTTAGGGATGGGGAAGTGACATATGTACCACACCCACAACATATACTATAAGTACACACACACTCATGTATCCTAATACAGCATATATAACATATGTCCACAGCACCTAATGCCAACCTCTTACACTTAAGCCCTAGCAACTAAGCGTACCACATATGTAACATGAGACACCCCAATTTGTAAACAATAAACCCCAGAGCCCCAAAATTATAAATTCTTGGTGACAATAACAATTCTGGCGTGGGACCGATCATAAAATCGAAAACCATTAGACATAAACATCCGCCACAATCGTTATTCCCACCAAATGCGCAAATTGCCAGCGCAGCTCAAATTCAGGCTCTTAGAATATTCTAGAAACTCATTAAGAGAATGAGAGCATTGTTTAAAGAGAGCGAGCTTATGATCTTGAGCCCTCAGCCGAGGTTTGCTAAGCGTTGACAAGATTATAGAAGTTGAGTTTTACTGAGGACGTTAAACCGTCAAGTTGCATCGTGCACAAATTGTAAAATCCAAATAAGTCACGCCCGTTGAAACAAAGTTAAATTTTTTTCTAACAACGCGTTTGTTTCTAACAAGCGTAGTTGCGCAATGGCTGGCCGGTAGTTGAGTAAGATTTTAGCCACTGAAAAAGGGTTAATTAAGAATTACGCGCTTGATTAATTAAAAGCGAATAGCACCTGGTGGCGGAAAACTGCTGAATACGAAATCTACGAGCACTGGAGACTTTTGAAAAGAGTTGGGCTCGATATGCCCTTAAAAATTCGAAGCGATGTACAGCCACTGCACCTTTAATTACTATGATTTATGTGCGCTCAAAATATGCGTCTTGCTTGTTCCGCTGCCGAATTAAATAGAACGCAGCGTGGCAATCGGACCTTCTACCTTTCTTTAATTTCAGCAAAAACACAAATACAAACACAATTATTATTCACCACATCTAAATTATAACGGTGATGTGGCCTGATCTATCGAGCATTCCTTCATTCTCACGTAAGTGCGAGTGAAGAAACGCACCGACGCTGAGATAGCGAAATCATGCAGCATCGTGCGAAAACAAATAGCGACTACAATATTAATATTTCGGTGACTTTTCTGACTATAAACGGTTGCTGGTATAATGGGATGAAATGATGAATTTTTGTGCCAGTTCGTCCCTACAACGCAGTTACGTCGTCTAATAATTTCTTGAGAGGACGTTAACTGAAAAAAGAACAGCTGGTAATCCCGACTCAAGTTTGTATATATATAAGATGATACACGCCCAAAATTTTTCCTGACTCATTTGCTAATTCATAATAAGACTGACCAAGCTTTCGAACAACTGTGGCTCTATTAAAGACAGGTGCTAGTTTGCTATTGAATTTGTTTTTGGCATCCCTCTGGGCAAAATGCCTCGCGTATACATTATCTCCGATACTCAGTTCTTTAACACGACTTCGTAAGTTATATTTCCGAGCATTTGCATCATGGGTTTCGGCTATCTTCGTTTTCGCTGCTCTACGCGCTAGCTGCATGAAATCAGGCCGATTTAAGACGGTATCGTCGCTCACCAGATTCAGCTTACGCATAAGAGCGTAGTCGCGACCGTCTAGGATCATATTCTGGCCAAAACCTAAAAAGTATTACCAGTGCTACGGTGGATGGAAGCTCTCAAGGATCCGCTTATCTCATCTAGATGTAGGTCCCACCTTGAATGATCAATGCCTATGTACGATCGAATGGCTGCCAAAAACCGACCGGTTAAGACGCTCGCTTGCGTTGGCTTATGGCGAATGTATAGCCGTACAAATATGCGAGACACCAAACCGAGTCATGAAGGCCTTAAAATATCCAGACTTAAATTGAGATCCATTGTCCGTTAGTACAGATTCAGGGACGCCGAAGGTATAAAATATAAACTTTTCCAAATATGTACAAATCTGAGGAGCAATAAACTTCTTCAGAGGGTGCAAAAAGTAAAATTTAGTGTTTTGATCAACCACAATCAGGAGCCCGATATTTCCGTTCTTGGAGCTAGGGTAAGGCCCCTATAAATCAATATACAGCTTTTGAAAGGGTCTCTCAGATGACATTGGTTTACCCAGTAGTGGTCTCAAAACACTATTTGGGATTTTAGTAGAACGACAAACTGTACAATTTGACACATAACTTCTGAGTGTGAGCTTCAGCTCCTTTCGCATGTTCCATTCGTTTATATACGAATTTGTCTACTAATTTTAGATCTGGTAATCTCGATTCATTTTCCTCAATTTGCACTACCAATTTACTGTACTCCAACGACTTAAATTCAGCAGACGATAAATCTACGATGGGACCAAGATCTGAAAGCTCATTGACCGCATCTTCATCGCTTCTCGAAAGGGTGTAAACACCCTTACGGTGTTTAATCAAAAATGAAAATCCTTGTAGACGAATGGACCATCGCGCTAGTCGGCCAGAAAGATCTTTCTGTCTCATTAACCATAACAACGAAGTATGATCGGTAATGACCGTAAAGTCTTGCCCTTCTATGTACGCTCGAAATTTTTGGATGCCTTTGATCACCGCTAAGCATTCTAGCTCTGTCACTGTATAGTTTTGCTGCGCTTTCGACAACTTCACCGACATGAATGCTATCGGCATTTCCGTGCCGTCTTCGCTTTCTTGAGCTAAAACGCAACCAAGCCCATGCAGACTGGCATCACATATTAGCAAGAATGGCTTAGAAAAGTTTGGGGAACTGAAGACAGGAGCTGATGTTAACTTTGCCTTAAGGTGGTCTAATGCAGCCTGAGCTGAACTATTCCAAACGAAAGCCTTGCTTTTTCTCAATAAATCAGTCAGCGGCTCGCTAACGCTAGCATAGTTTTCTACGAACCGTCGGTACCATCCCGAAAATCCCAAAAATCTTCTCAGCTGTTTCACTGTCGAGGGAACTGGAAAGCTCTGAATAGCGCTGACCTTATCAGGATCAGTACGCAACTTGCCATCGCCGATAATGAAACCCAAATATTTAATCTCTTTCATGCAAAATTTCGATTTAGCAATGTTGATGGCCAGGTTAGCTTTTCTAAAACACTGGGCCACTTCGGCTAAGAGAATAATGTGAAACTCGAAATCATCTGAAAGGAGAAGCAGATCATCTAAGTAGACGAAAACTCTCGTTCGGAGGTGGGGTGGAATCACACGATCCATTAAGCGACATAGCGTCTGCGCGGCGATACACAATCCAAACGGCATCACTTTATACTGATACAGAGGACGATTCGGGATAGTGAACGCCGTATACTCGCGAGACTTTTCCTCTAAAGGGATCTGCCAAAAGGCATGCTTCATATCTAGCCCCGTAATGAAACGAGCAGGAGGAAGTCTGCTTAGAATCCCGTCGATATGCGGAAGCGGATATGCATCTTTTCGGGTGACTTTATTGACTTCCCTAGAATCTAAACATAGACGAACTTTAGCCCCAGTTGCTACTCCACGGACTTTTGGACTCCTTGGCTGGAGAGACTGGCCAATGTCGCTGCTTAATGGGGGTGGTGTTGCCAACATCGATTGTATGCACGATCAAATCAGTACGCCCTAATCCTTCCTTTTCTAACGACGGGATCTTGCGAATAGCATTCAATAAAATTTGCTGTTGATGTTCGTTCAAAATGTGAACTTCCGGCATGTCTTCATCATCTCTACCAACATCGAGCTCTTGTATGTCCTTCCTATCGTCCATTATCTGACTTAACAACCCAAAATCCTTCCAATAGACGCCAAGATATACGTCTTGCTTGAGATCAGGTATTATGCAAAAGTCGATTACTTTGGTTGTGCCTCGATAAGTCACGTTTAACAGAAGACGAACCACTACTAGACACTCCGAATTGTTGGGGTTCGTATACGACCTGAACATCTCTTAACTTTTGGATACGTCATCAACTGTTCCGTAGCCTTAGCGCCTATGCAACTAATCGTAGCGCCAGAATCGAGTAGAGCGAAATATTCATGACCTTCCACACAAACCTGGGTAAAAATACGATTGTCAGAACAGTGCAGTATAGAAGACTCAAGTTTCTCGCGACAGGAACGGATCGCTTTCCAGAATGAATGGCTTGGATTGCTTCACTTGTCTAATATCTTCAAAGATTCGGTTTCGAGCAGCCATGTACTGCGCTAGCCGAAGGTGATAAGGTTGACAAAAATTATTAGTTGGTTTAGCTTGACCGACAAGGTTAGTATGAACGCCCTGTCGGCTATCGTCTGAATCGGCATCGACTCCAGACATCAAATAACCATCGGGCTTTACTGCTTCGGATGCGACAGAGGATCTCTCTTCTGTGCATCCTTCAAACCGTTTCCCGAAGGGTTACAAACTAAGCATTTTGGCTTAAACGTGTTCTTGGCCCCGCATCCATAACAAAATATAGTGCGCGGCTCTAGGCAATCATCAAACCGGTGACCTGGCTGGCCACAATTCCAGCACTTTAGCGGCTTCCGCTGAATAGCAGACACCTCCGCTGAATCATCAAATTCTGAAACGATTTTGTGATACGGAAAACTATTCTTTTGAAATGGCAATTTCTGCTGCCTACAGAACTGATCATGGCTGCGTATCTCCTCTGTTAATCGGGATAATGTGCCAATGCTTAGGTGCATAAGCTCGTATCTGATCGAAGTTTTCGCATTCCGAATTAAAAGTCGGACTATCGAAAGTTCGGAAATTGGATTACGCAGCCGCCCTACTAATTTCTCCACAGCGAATTGATATTCTTCAAACGGTTCCCTCTCTCCTTGCCGTCTAGAGTTTATTAATTCCCAGATATCCATGTCCGAATCGCTGTCTTCAAATTTCTTACGGAAATCAACACAAAACTGTTCCCATGTGAAGCTGGGATTGGATTGGTGGAATTTCCAATACCAGTCGTTTGTTTTGCCTCCAAAGAGGAGATGCAAATGGTCACACAAAAGGCTATAATCACCTTGCAAATTTTGCTTGGTCAATGCGCGAATCCTGTAAAGGAATTCTTCGGTCAGGAGACCTTCCTTGGAACTATCAAATTTTACACGCCAGCCTTGAATAATATTACCAACTTTCTCAGGTGGGATTGGACTGTGACTGGTGGTGATTTGACTACTGCGAGAAGTACCACTAGTCTGCCCTGCTGCTTGAGCTCTGGCCAATTGGCCGGACGGTTCAGCTAGAGTCCGAGCTCCTAACTTGACTCGCGGATAGCTGCGTTTGAATCAAGGCCGTCAATTGTTGCAGCAGTACTTGTTGTTGAGATTGTACAGCCTCTTGAACGATTTTGGTAATCTCGGCTGGGTTCTGTTCACCTGAAATATTTACTGACCTATTGCCAGCGCTAGCGTTGTCGCTATTATTTGCCATCAAAATTCTATTAGTATTCCTAGTCGACATTCCTCTCCGTAGACTATTCCATTTATTCCGAGTTTCGCTTCTGCTGCGTACGTTTCTACTGGGAGCTTGCATTGGCTGGGAACTCACTGATTGTCTTGATGGATTTCGTGAAGCTGTGGCTCCAGCTGAATCACTAGCTTCACCCAACTCTGCTGCGAGATTGTTATTGGACACTGACAATTGTTGTGCCATGCAAGCTTGCTTGCAAACTGGACAACAATATGTACTTTGCAATGCCTCTGAAATGCAACGATGGTGAAATTTGTGCTTGCAAGGTGACACTGCCCTGAGAACATTAATAGAAATAATTTCATAACGAATTCCGCAAAACGATTCTTGCTCCTGAAGAGCGGTAACTAAATCTTCACTACTACTGTGACCTGCCATATTTTGTTATAACTGTTTTTAACAAATTTCGAATTTCTAATATAAACTTAGGATCGTCCCTTTCCCAAAATAAGAGACAATAATATGCAAAACAATAATCGAAACTCCTTACTGTTGATCTGCTTTGAGCATTGCCAGATGCATTGGTCAAGCTCCCAAAGGCTTATCTAGGTGCCTGCAACTCCAAATGCGAAATAGCAAAGTTCATCAACAGAATTGGGTTATGAATTACAGAGCTCTTACGTGTGAAACAGTCTCATCGATGCGTACGTTGGGCCCATCGTTAGTATGGTGGTAATATCTGTGGAGCAATTATTTAAATTATTTAAATTATTTTATCTATTTACAAATAATTTGGGATATACCGTACACTCATCGCCTAATTGTCATGGCACTTAGTTTTCCGTTTAGTTTAAGTATAGCATCTCATTATTAAGTTACTTTAAATGGGCGATTTAAAAAAAAATTATAAAAATATGATAGATCTTGACTATATTGATTTGGCTAAAGAAATGAAGTTTCTAATGCAGCAACTTTTATATTACTTTCATAATTTAAGCAAAACAAAGAGGTTTTTAAATATTAAGGCATGAGCACTTAGATCGAAGCGTGTACGCAAAAATTCCAACCAATCGCCTAGCACGTATATTCGATCTCGATTTACGGACCCTTAAGCGGTCCCATTCCTTGTTGGAGAATCTTCGTTGATCAAAAAGGGGCGGCAAAGTAGAAGTAGATCAGCAAATAGCTTGGTTATCAATGGCTAAACACGCGGTCGCGGGGTGTAGACTCAGCCGCAATGTGCCGGTGGCGCCGCAGTGTTAATCTGTAGTGATCCTTAAGAAATCCGTGGCCCTTTTTTGATATTTTGATATTTACCACTCCCATAGAGCTGTTACAACTCCCAAATTGGCTACGACTGACCAGCCACTCTGAATTTATATGTGTATATATATATAAATGAATACACGAAAGCGTATTTGCGCAATGGCTGTTGAGATTTTACCCACTGAAAAAGGGTTCATTAAGAAATACGCGCTTGATTAATTAAAAGCGAATATCACCTGGTGGCGGAAAACTGCTGAACGCGAAATCTACGAGCACTGGAGACTTTTGAAAAGAGTTGGGCTCGATATGCCCTTAAAAATCCGAAGCGTTGTACAGCCACTGCACCTTCAATTACTATGATTTATGTGCGCTCAAAATATGCATCTTGCTTGTTCCGCTGCCGAATTAAATAGAACGCAGCGTGGCAATCGGACCTTCTACCTTTCTAATTTCAGCAAAAACACAAATACAAACACAATTATTATTCACCACATCTAAATTATAACGGTGATATGACCTGATCTATCGAGCATTCCTTCATTCTCACGTAAGTGCGAGTGAAGAAACGCACCGATGCTGAGATAGCGAAATCATGCAGCATCGTGCGAAAACAAATAGCGACTACGATGGGATGCATGTGACCCAAATCCAAGAATTCCTTTAACAAATTTGAATACTGAATCTTCAGGTCTGGCCGATTTTGTAGTTTGCGTTCCAGGGTCAGAAACCGACGAAAGGTTTGTTGGCATGACGTCCCCAGACATTCCAAACTTCACTTGAAGGGTAAACGAACTGAGTATTGGCCACTAGGCAATCTAATATGAGTATTTATAAAAAATTTTCCACAAATAGTTTCTTCCTTTGAAGTGGTAGGTGTAATTTCCAAGCAGAACTTGACTCAAGTTTGCCTGATGATTTGCCATTAACGTAAGACCCTGCGCAGTGTTTCCCAAGCGCGAAACTACGCAGCCGAGCCATGTTTTTAAAGACACGGTAGCCCTGGGAGTAGCCTTATCTGGCCGACGCTGAAACGATCGTAAAACAGACTAGCTTCAAGCAGCAAGTCCACGTGTTGAGGTTTAAAGAAAGACGGATCCGCAAGCTTTATGTTATCGGAAATATTCAAATTCGTCGTGTTGATAGTAAAAATCGGTTAACTATCAGTTATGTTAGGCGCTACCAGAGCTGTGAGGCATGTTGAGCATTCTGAGACTTGAGACTCTATTGTGATAGTGACCGTATTTTCTTCTGTTTCAAAACGAGAATCTTCTAAACCAGAGACAATGGCTGAGAACTTGTGCTTCTTTAGCTGAAGCTGTTGAGCAAGACTCGACGTTATAAGGTGAAGCTGAGAACCAGAATCCAAAAGAGCACGAGAGGGTATCAAAGTGCCGAAACCATTTTAAACAAAGATCATCACTACTGAAATACTGGGCAACAAGAGAGGTGGAGGTAGATGGCGACGAGGCTTGGGCTATCGGCGATGAATTAGCAGGCTCACTTAGCTGACCAGACGGAGTCGCCGAATTATTTAAATGCAGCAGGGAATGATGTTTCTCCCCGCATATCCGACAGCATCCAGAACTGCATGATCGCAATTAACGGCCTTAAAAGATGCCCGAAGGACTGCGAGGGACCAGCATATTCACCGTACTGTGAATATACGTGCAAACATTGCGTACCACCGGAGATCACCGGAAACTAAGAAAAGTGCGAGAAGCAGACCGCAACTTGTGCCAACGAAGGAGCATCAGCGTGCCACATCCGGCGACGACCAGCTGATGCATCATCGAGGTTCAATGAAGACACCAACTGCATATAAAATTGTGCAGAATCACTTCTGCCCGATTAACAGTATAGCCTGCAAAGCTATACGAAAATTATAGGTAGGAACATATATGTATGTCGATAAATGATAACAAAATAAGTAAGTCAGGCGAAGTATCTACTAATGATAATCAAAATACTCCATTTGAATGTTTTGTACTTAACAATAATTAAATTTCGACCAATATGGGTCTAATCGATACTAAGACAGTGTATTTCAGGACTAAAACTAATAAGCACGCTGTTAATCGTATGCGTAATGGAAACTAATGTTAAGTAGCTTATTTTTCAAAATATATAAACGTTCAGTTGGCTGGCTCGAGGTCCGGATTTGTTTTAATAAAACAATGAAACAAATTATTGAGTGTTGCTTCCAATATATGTCGTCTTTTTATACCCTTGCAGAGGGTATTATAATTTTGTCGTGAAATGTGTAACGCATAGAAGGAGACATCTCCGACCCCATAAAGTATATATATTCTTGATCAGCATCAACAGCCGAGTCGATATAGCCATGTCCGTCTGTCCGTCTGTCCGTCTGTCCGTCTGTCCGTCTGTCCGTCTGTCCGTCTGTCTGTTTCTATGCGAACTAGTCCCTCAGTTTTAAAGCTATCTTAATGAAACTTTGCAGAAGTCCCTAATTCTGTTGCACGCAGCACATATGTCAAAACCAGCTGGATCGGACCACTATATCATATAGCTGCCATAGGAACGATCGGTCGAAAATTAAGTTTTTGTATGAAAAAACATTTTGTTTATCAAGATATCTTGACCAAACTCGACATTTATTAGTTTTACTATGCTCCTCATATATATGCAAAATTCTATTAAGATCGGACCACTATATCATATAGCCGCCATAGGAACGATCGGTCGAAAATTAAGTTTTTGTATGAAAAAACATTTTGTTTGTCAAGATATCTTGACCAAACTCGGCATTTATTAGTTTTACTAAGCTCCTCATATATATGCAAAATCCTATTAAGATCGGACCACTATATCATATAGCTGCCATAGGAACGATCGGTCGAAAATTAAGTTTTTGTATGAAAAAACCTTTTGTTTATCAAGATATCTTGACCAAACTCGACATTTATTAGTTTTACTATGCTCCTCATATATATGCAAAATTTTATTAAGATCGGACCACTATATCATATAGCCGCCATAGGAACTATCGGTCGAAAATTAAGTTTTTGTATGAAAAAACATTTTGTTTGTCAAGATATCTTGACCAAACTCGGCATTTATTAGTTTTACTAAGCTCCTCATATATATGCAAAATCCTATTAAGATCGGACCACTATATCATATAGCTGCCATAGGAACGATCTATCGAA
Source organism: Drosophila littoralis (assembly GCA_018903485.1). Lineage (NCBI taxonomy): Eukaryota > Metazoa > Arthropoda > Insecta > Diptera > Drosophilidae > Drosophila > Drosophila littoralis. The sequence goes on along the minus strand of JAEIGF010000021.1, from coordinate 198,146 downwards.
AATTAAGTTTTTGTATGAAAAAACATTTTGTTTTTCAAGATATCTTAACCAAACTCGGCATTTATTAGTTTTACTATGCTCCTCATATATATGCAAAATCCTATTAAGATCGGACCACTATATCATATTATTAAGTTTTTGTATGGAGAATTTTTTGTTTTTCATGATTTTTGCCATTAAACACGGCATTTAAAGATTTCACTATGCTCCCTTCATTTTTGCTAAATCTTATTTACATCGGTTTTTGATTAAAAGCCTTTTTTTTGTTTATCAATATACCTTGACCAAACTCGGCCTTAACCATTTTCTCGGCATTAAAAGGTTGGGTCTGCAAGGGTATTAAATCTTCGGCGTGCCGAAGATAGCCCTTCTTTCTCGTTAATAATGTTTTAACTACATTTTTTGGGAAACCATTTTTCGTTAAGAGTTTTTTAATTTCATGTATAATTTCTTCGTGGTATATTGTGTCCGGTATGTTAAGCATTCTTTTCATACAACTTATTGCTCTATTGATTATCATACTCTTGGGGTGGTTTGAATTGAAGTTGCGTATTCGTCCGGAGGCTATGGGTTTCTTATACCACTTAATTTTGAGTGTGTTGTCCAATCTAATTACTAAAGAGTGTAAAAATTGTAGTTTCCGGTCTTTTTCCAATTCAATTGTGAATTTGATGTGTCTATGGAAGGAGTTCAACTCTTCCAGAATCTTCTGTGCCTCTGTTTTGTCCGTTATGGCAACCAGGTCATCTACATATTTGGTCAAAAGTCTTGGTTTTATTGTCAATTTTTTCGTCACGTTGTCTAATAGTTCCTCCATTATTATATCTGCGATTACTGGGGAGGCTGGTGATCCCATTGACATTCCTTTTAGTTGTGGGTATATCTTGTCTTCGTATTTGAAATATCTGATTTCTTGTATACAAAATTTAACTATGTCCATAAATAGTTATTTAGGTATACTTGTGTTTTCTTCTAACTTTGTCCATTTTCGTCTTATTGTGTCAAGTGCTAATTCCATTGGTATGCTGGGAAACAAGGATACTACGTCAAAAGATACCAATGTTTCGTCTTTCCTAATGTGGGAATTGTTAACTCTGTATTTCAAATCGACCGCGTTCTTTATGTTGTATTTTGAGTCCACTGTCAGATTTCTTAATATTTTAATAATATCTTTGCACAGCCCGTAAGAAGGGGATCCGATGGAGGAGCATATTGGCCTCAGTGGTGTTCCTTCTTTATGTATCTTCGGCAGTCCATATATTCTAGGAGGTACCGATGTTGTCGTAGTCATCTTATTTCTTTCGTCCTTTGAAATAAAACCCATCTTGAATAATTTAGCCACGAAGTTGGTATTCTTTGTCTGTAGTCTTGATGTCGGATCCTGTCTTAGTGTTCTATACGCGCATAAGTCGTCTAAAATATTTGTCATTTTATTTTTGTAATCGTCCACATTCATTTTACGGTTTTGTTACATTTATCTGATAATAAGATTTTTATATTTTTATGTTCTTTTAAGAATATACGTGTCTGTTCAACTGTACCCAATATTGCTCGATCCCTATTGTTTTGGGTTTTCTTAGTTTTATGCTCTTTAACCAATAGAGAGAATTTGGTGCGCGCCGTCTCTTGTGTTTCTTTTTCTTTTGAACTAACTAATGACTTCCCAAAAAATGTAATTAAAACATTATTAAAAAATACAAATCCCTAATATATGTCCCACGACTATCAGAACGCCTCACGAACTCGGATTGCTACAACAACCAAGAAATAAAAGTAGCACACAAACCTACGAATACGTTACAAAAATTCTTTAATGAGATTAAAGCAAAAATTCCTATGGCCGATAAATGTAATGTTATTTACCAAATACCATGTGCTGGGGAAAATAACAACAAATGCAATAGTGTGTACATAGGCACAACAAAATCAAAACTAACGAGAAAGAAGGGCTATCTTCGGCATGCCGAAGATCTAATACCCTTGCAAACCCAACCTTTTAATGCCGAGAAAATGGTTAAGGCCGAGTTTGGTCAAGGTATATTGATAAACAAAAAAAAAGGCTTTTAATCAAAAACCGATGTAAATAAGATTTAGCAAAAATGAAGGAAGCATAGTGAAATCTTTAAATGCCGTGTTTAATCGCAAAATCATGAAAAACAAAAAATTCTCCATACAAAAACTTAATAATATGATATAGTGGTCCGATCTTAATAGGATTTTGCATATATATGAGGAGCATAGTAAAACTAAAAGTGCCGAGTTTGGTTAAGATATCTTGAAAAACAAAATGTTTTTTCATACAAAAACTTAATTTTCGATAGATCGTTCCTATGGCAGCTATATGATATAGTGGTCCGATATTAATAGGATTTTGCATATATATGAGGAGCTTAGTAAAACTAATAAATGCCGAGTTTGGTCAAGATATCTTGACAAACAAAATGTTTTTTCATACAAAAACTTAATTTTCGACCGATCGTTCCTATGGCGGCTATATGACATAGTGGTCCGATCTTAATAGAATTTTGCATATATATGAGGAGCATAGTTAAACTAATAAATGTCGAGTTTGGTCAAGATATCTTGATAAACAAAAGGTTTTTTCATACAAAAACTTAATTTTCGACCGATCGTTCCTATGGCAGCTATATGATATAGTGGTCCGATCTTAATAGGATTTTGCATATATATGAGGAGCTTAGTAAAACTAATAAATGCCGAGTTTGGTCAAGATATCTTGACAAACAAAATGTTTTTTCATACAAAAACTTAATTTTCGACCGATCGTTCCTATGGCAGCTATATGATATAGTGGTCCGATCTTAATAGGATTTTGCATATATATGAGGAGCTTAGTAAAACTAATAAATGCCGAGTTTGGTCAAGATATCTTGACAAACAAAATGTTTTTTCATACAAAAACTTAATTTTCGACCGATCGTTCCTATGGCGGCTATATGATATAGTGGTCCGATCTTAATAGAATTTTGCATATATATGAGGAGCATAGTAAAACTAATAAATGTCGAGTTTGGTCAAGATATCTTGATAAACAAAAGGTTTTTTCATACAAAAACTTAATTTTCGACCGATCGTTCCTATGGCAGCTATATGATATAGTGGTCCGATCTTAATAGTATTTTGCATATATAAGAGGAGCTTAGTAAAACTAATAAATGCCGAGTTTGGTCAAGATATCTTGACAAACAAAATGTTTTTTCATACAAAAACTTAATTTTCGACCGATCGTTCCTATGGCGGCTATATGATATAGTGGTCCGATCTTAATAGAATTTTGCATATATATGAGGAGCATAGTAAAACTAATAAATGTCGAGTTTGGTCAAGATATCTTGATAAACAAAAGGTTTTTTCATACAAAAACTTAATTTTCGACCGATCGTTCCTATGGCAGCTATATGATATAGTGGTCCGATCCAGCTGGTTTTGACATATGTGCTGCGTGCAACAGAAATAGGGACTTCTGCAAAGTTTCATTAAGATAGCTTTAAAACTGAGGGACTAGCTCGCATAGAAACAGACAGACGGACAGACGGACATGGCCATATCGACTCGGCTGTTGATGCTGATCAAGAATATATATACTTTATGGGGTCGGAGATGTCTCCTTCTATGCGTTACACATTTCACGACAAAATTATAATACCCTCTGCAAGGGAATAAAAACATTACCCAACATAAATCAGACTTCAAATTAAGACATCAAAATAATAATAGAGAGCAGAAAACAGCACTAATGACTCATTGTATGAGAAGCAACCACACACCAAATTTTGATGCAACAACAATCTTACAACAAGAACAACACTACAACAAACGACACACATTAGAAATGCTACACATAATTAACACACCAACGAACAAACGACTAAACTGCAAGACGGACACCGAAAATTGCGCTCACTTGTACAGACACCTATTGAACAGCCAAACAGACTCAGTTTAAATCTCCATGTCATAAAGCGCAGACGTGTATAATAATGTAGGTTAAATGTGTCAATTTATTGTTTAATTGTTTAATTAATTTAATGTTAATTGTTCTTTGTACCTTGTGTTAGTGCCCTGAAGACGTTTTGCCGATGCGCAACCGAAATATATTGGAAGCAACACTCAATAAAATTGTTTCATTGTTTTATTAAAACAAAACCGGACCTCGAGCCAGCCAACTAAACATTTATAAAATGGAAAGGTCGCCAAAACCATCATTATATATATAAACTTTATAATAAATGCCTTAAAAAGAAGTATTTGAGTAAGGCTAACGACTTGGATGAAATTCAAAAAAAAAAACAATGTTTAGGAATAAATTAATGATTGATTAATATGATAGTCCATGATTGATAAAAAACAAAAAAAAAATAATAAATCTTAAAATTTTAATAATTGACACGCAGTATGAATAATGAATTATGGAATGGCCATATTTTAGCCACAATAAATTAAATTAAAGAAAATTTCGATAAGTCATATAAATGTCTATCTCAGAATAGAATTGTTTAGAGTATTTTAACCAGGCCCGTACGTTAATTCACGACCAAAGAGAAAAGTTAAATCAGACTCAGTGGTCATATGCATCAAACTTTTTGATTAGACTAAGATCAAATTTGATAACAATAAAAGGGAAGTATAATTTGGATATATCTATACCGACAATCCTAAATACCCCTTTGACAATCGAAACTGGTGAAGAACCGGAACCGATAGAATCGGCAAGCAACTCTGAAATAGAAATTAAAGAAAAAGATCTACACGATCTAACAATACCAGCGGTATTAACCGAATTGGTAGAAGAAGAGTTTTCAGATTCTGGTACAAACTTCGGTATAGCAGAACAAAAGACCGATACAATGGCAGATACCTCAGGGTAAGGGCGTACATACAACAAATATCGAGTGGAGTACCCGAATTCGATGGACAGAAAATCCATCTGCAAAGATTCATTATGGCAATCAAGCTGGTCGACCTAGCAAAGGCACCATATGAAGAGATTGCGGTACAAGTAATCAAATCAAAAAATCAAAAAAAGTACTAAATGAAATCTCTATAGGGGCAATTATTACCAAACTGCGAAACATCTCAAAACGTAAAAGCCAAAATGGCAACGGTACAGCAAAAAGGGAAAACGGCCACGCAATATACTAATGAAATCGATAATTTACGAAAGCTACTCGAAGCCTCGTTTATCGATGAAGGTATACCGGCAGACCATGCTAATACTCTAAGTACTAGAGAGGCAATTGATTCTACGATCAAAAAGGCCGAGCATGAGAGCATAAAAACAGTAATAGAAACAGGAACATGCTCCACAATGGATGCAGCAATAAGCGCATACATTCGTACAAATACGAGAATTACCAGTGATGTGAATACAGTATTGTTTTCCAACAGAGGTAATGCCTAATTATCGTGGTAGAGGAAATGCTCGTTATAATAACAATTATAACCATCATAGGAAGAACAACAACCAAAACTACAACAAAAGCTATAGAGGACGTGGCAACAATAACAGAAATAATTCTACCAACTCAAACAGAAACAGTAGCAATAACAATTATGACAACAACAGATGTTACAATGTAAGAGTAACCCAAAATATTTCGGAAAACTCCCAACAACCTTTAGCTCCACAACAGTAAAAAATGACAAGGTTCATACTATCAATCTTAGCTTAAATATATTCGTATCATTAAACCATATAGTAACGGGAAAAAAATTAATCTTTTTAATAGACACTGGTGCGGATATTTCTAATTAAAAGAAAATTCCGACGTCTTTCAAGACATCCAAATAGATAACAGAAATAATATTCACGGGTTAAACCAAGGGCTGATACAATCCAAAGGATTAACCTCTATCGAGATACAGACAGATAAATACATAATTCCACACAGTTTTCATTTAGTAGACTTGCAATTTGCAATACCATGTGATGGAATAATAGGCATTGACTTTATTAAAAAAATCAATACCAATTAGATTCCAAGCCGACAGAAGACTTATAATCAGAACCAATAATCTAAACTTTCCGATTTATGTTCCAATAACATATAGTTCTGGTAATAATACAATACTTATACCAGCAAGATCACAAGTTGTCCGAAAAATCGAACTATGTTCAAGTGAAGAAAGTGTACTAATTTCAAACCAAGAAGTTCAAACTGGTATTTATGTTGCAAACACCGTTGCAACCACAAGAAACGCATTTGTCCGTCTACTGAACACAACTAGTACCGATCAACTAATTAGTTTAAATAATCTATGAATCACTTTCGAACCACGATGTGGTTCAAACAAACAATGGAAGTAGAAAAGAAGAAGTCATTTTCAACGAGCAATGGCTCCTATCGCTTCACGCGATTACCATTCGGTTTATAAATAGTGCCGAATTCATTTCAGAGAATGATGACTGTAGCATTCTCTGGACTTGAATATTCGCAAGCATTCCTTTATATGGATGATCTAATAGTAATTGATTGTTCCGAAAAGCATATGGTTAAAAACATAACCAATGTTTTTGACAAATGTAGGAAATGCAACTTGAAGCTACATCCTGAAAAATGTTCATTTTTTATGCATGAAGTCACTTTTCTGGGACACAAATGCACATACAGAGGAATCTTACCAGACGACAAGAAATACGACGTCATTCAAAATAACCCAGTCCCACATGATGCGGACAGCGCTAGATGTTTCATTGCATTTTGCAATTATTATAGACGATTTATTAAAAATTTCGCCGACTACGCGTTTTTATACCCTTGCAGAGGGTATTATAATTTTGTCGTGAAATGTGTAACGCAACGAAGGAGACATCTCCGACCCCATAAAGTATATATATTCTTGATCAGCATCAACAGCCGAGTCGATATAGCCATGTCCGTCTGTCCGTCTGTCTGTTTCTATGCGAACTAGTCTCTCAGTTTTAAAGCTATCTTAATGAAACTTTGCAGAAGTCCCTTATTCTGTTGCACTCAGCACATATGTCAAAACCAGCTGGATCGGACCACTATATCATATAGCTGCCATAGGAACGATCGGTCGAAAATTAAGTTTTTGTATGAAAAATAATTTGGTTTTTCAAGATATTTTGACCAAACTCGGCATTTATTAGTTTTACTATGCTCTCCATATATATGCAAAATCCTATTAAGATCGGACCACTATATCATATACCTGCCATAGGAACGATCGGTCGAAAATTAAGTTGTATGAAAAAAACATTTTGTTTTTCAAGATATCTTGACCAAACTCGGCATTTATTAGTTTTACTATGCTCTCCAAATATATGCAAAATCCTATTAAGATCGGACCACTATATCATATACCTGCCATAGGAACGATCGGTCGAAAATTAAGTTGTATGAAAAAAACATTTTGTTTTTCAAGATATCTTGACCAAACTCGGCATTTATTAGTTTTACTGTGCTCCTCATATTTATGCAAAATCCTATTAAAATCGGACCACTGTATCATATAGCTGCCAGAAGAACGATCGATCGAAAATTTAGTTCTTGTATGAAAAAAATTTTGTTTATCAAGATATATGGACCAAACTCGGCATTTATTAGTTTTACTAAGCTCCTCATATATGTATATGCAAAATCCTATTAAGATCGGACTACTATATCATATATCTGCCAGAGGAGCGATCGGTCGAAAACAAGGTTTTTGATTAAAAACCTTTTTGTTTATCAAAATATCTTGACCAAACTCGGCATTAACTATTTTCCCTGTGCTTCTTAGATACGGGCAAAGCACTATGAGCATTATTAAAAGGTTGGGTCTGCAAGGGTATTAGATCTTCGGCGTGCCGAAGATAGACTTTCTTTCTCGTTATACTTAAAATCTCAACTTATTAAAGCGACTCTGTTACAATACCCAGACTTCACAAAGGAATTTTGTATAATAACGGATGCGAGTAAGCAAGCGTGTGGAGGGGTTTTAACTCAAAAACAAGGGAGAAAGTAACAAGAGTACAACGGAACAGGAAGTAGCAGCAATTCATTGGGCGATAACACATTTCAGACCATATATTTATGGCAGACATTTCACTGTCAAAACAGATCATAGACCACTTATATATTTATTTTCAATGGTTAATCCAAGTTCGAAATTACCACATATGAGGCTTGAATTGGAGGAATATAATTTTACAGTAGAGTATCTAAAGGGTAAAGATAATTTTGTAGCTTATGCGTTATCAAGAATAACCATCAAAGAACTACAAAACATAACAGGGAATGTCAAGAAAGTCACTACAAGATACCAAAGTAGACAAAAATCCTGCGCAGGAAATAAAAAAGTAGAATTGCCTAGGCAATCGTATAGCCGAACGTATAGAAAGTCATCAAGAATGTAAACTGTAAAAAATATGCTATGTTTCTTTAAACATGGTAAGAAAATTACAGCAAGATATGATGTTAACGACTTATATATCAAGCGAAATCTTGACTTAGGTCATTTTTTCCAAAGGCTTGAAACGCAAGCCGGTATACATAAAATCAGCCAACTCAAAGTGTCACCGCTGAAAATATCTTTGAACACGTTTCAATTGATAATTTCAAGAAAATGGGCAGTAAAATTTTGAAATCATTAAGAGTAGCGGCACTCAACCCGGTGACCCTAATTAAAAATGAAAAAGAAGAAGAAGCTCTTTTGTCTAGGCATTACAAAAACCTTAGCCAAGGTCAACAGACATTACTTTTCCTCGGGATATAACTGAGTACATACGAAAATGTCGACAGAGTGACAGGGGACACTATTGGCCCACTACCAAAATCAGAAAATGACAATGAATATGCAGTCACGCTGATATGTGACTTAACCAAATATCTAGTTGCAAATAAGATCGCAAACACTGTCTGTAAAGCTATATTTGAGTCAATGAAGACGTTCATTACGGACATGGGAACAGAATATAAGAATTCAATCATAAATGTCTTGTGCAAATATCTAAAAATTAAAAATATAACGTCTACTGCACACCACCACCAGACAGTTGGAACAATCGAAAGAAGTCATAGAACTTTGAATGAATACACACGCTCATATATATCGGTTGATAAAATTGATTGGGACGTATGGCTCGAATATTTCGACCCCCTCAATGGCACATAATTATTGTCCATATGAGTTAGTATTTGGTAAATCAATTCATTTACCAATATAATTTAATAGTATAAGCAATATAGAAGTAATCTACAATATAGACGATTATGTTTAAGAAAGTAAATTTAGATTAGAGGTAGCCTATAAAAGAGCTAGGACTATGCTTGAAGATCATAAGAAAAAGAATAAACAAATCTATGATTTAAAAACAAATAACTTAGAATTATCAATAGGAGATTTGGTTCTATTAAAAAATGAAATAGGACATAAATTAGATTTTAAATATACGGGACCCGTACATAAGTATAGATTAAAAATTTATCATTCATAGCCAATTTTATCAGTCATTAAGAAAAATTACAAATACATATATCTCAAATTAGCATTTGCAAGAATATACAATAAACAACAGAAAAAAAATAACAAAAAACATTTTTGTATATTACAAAAATACATACAACTTATTAATATAATGTATAATTTTAAGTAAATATAACTACATATAAGGTTACGTTATTTTTCAAAAGGAGGGAGATGTGGTATGCGCACATAGCGAATGCTGACTGTACTCAAGTTCAGTACAATATACTAGACATATATACAACTATAACATACAAACACACTGTAGCACTTTGTTGCAGTATTTACATAAATACCCAAGTTCAAGTGCAAGTGAAATATGATCACCCACTTATGCTCCATGTATCATTAATTCAGAGTCAGCGATCCCACGCTGCCACGTTAAGAGAAGAAATATGAGTTCAATAAAAGAAATGCCAACAACTGAAGCGGACGAGCTTTTCATTTGAACGGCACTTGGCTAGCTGGACAACGATGGAACTAACAACCTAATACACACTGGTCTAGAGGCATTATTTTCGTTTGCCATTAGAAGCGTTGATAGAAAACGTGTGTGAAACTAGCTGAGTAACTAACAACGGTGATCGCTAGTACATGCAAACCGTTCTAAAAACAATAGCTATAGGAACTTCGGCGAACGCAAGTGTCAAGCTATGTAAAGAAGCAACGGCAATAGCTTGTACATAAGTAAAGCACGAATGAGCAAAAAACTTTAAGCGACCGAGAGAGTAGGCAAAGCGACGGCGATCTCTTATATGTACATAAACCGCAAAAAAACGAAAAAACAAAATTTACTTCGGGGTCACCAAAATGTTGCGCTATTGAGCTTTTTCAATAGCTTTCACAAATATAAATAATGAAAATCATTTTATTTCTTGTTTTCCAATTTGTTTGTATTTTTATTATGACTTCAGAGAAGCAGGCAGACCCGAATTAGTCTGTGCTTATAATTTAAGTTTAGAATTTAACAAAACGTTTGTAAGGGCAGCGCACCCTAATTGGTACGTGCCGATTTCAGCGAAGCGACAATTGATTTTTTATAACGAACTCGAACGAAGTCGACGCGCAGCATCGAAGCCTTCGCATAAGTTAAGGCAAGGCAATAAATTGATCTATACTGCGATGAGCGCCAGCTTAATGTAATGGTAATTTTTAGAGCGAAATTTAAGCAATTGCTTCGCAGAGCAACTGTTTTAAGATAAGATTAAGATGCTGCTCTTATCAGTTGCGGGGTGGCTCCAGCTGTTTTGGCTGCGGAGCCAGACAACCATAATGGAATTCAACTTCCAATATCATATGCATTACGTTCATTCACAAAGTTTGAGCTAATAAGAGCACAATAGAACAAGAGCTAGCTGCTATTCCTTGGGCAATAACACATTTTTGACCATATATATATGGCAAACATTTCACAGTAAAAACGGATGACAGACCACGGTACGGACCAAACGAGATGAGCTGCTGTGTATTTGGTGTAGTAGGCTGCTTATTTGCAGTCGAAGGCTGAAGGGTAGAAGGCAACGGCAAATCACAAGGAATTGACTTTTTAGGCCCAGGAGACTCATCCAAAGGTTTAAGGCTATTAAATTGGATGTACAGGGCAGTGAGCTGATCGTTAAGTTTACGAAAACCAACAATCAGACCCCTAAAGCCACTCCTGGTCTGACGCATAATCGCCCGCATTTTACCATCAATCTCCCTACGCGAGTAGCAACTAAAGTGCAAGCCATTTCGTTTGGCAATAGCATCCCCCACTAGACCAGTGTAGCCCGCACATTTAGAATGCACAACATTATCACACAGCCAGCTTGATTGACGTCACTTCCGCACAGTAAGAACAGTATTAACTGTGGTACCTAAAACAGCCGGTAGTCTGGATGACGAGCCTTCTAGCGGCTGCTGTAAATTAAATTGTTACTGTGGCTCTTTCGCAACTTCTACGCCAGCGGACGACACAGATAATTCAATTGGATTTCTCGGGCGGATGTCACCCATTTCGGGACAAAGCCAGTGTCCACAGCAGACCTCACAGCTACCAGAGTAACAGAAGAGATGAGCATCTGTGTGATCAGTGTAGTAGGATTGCAGTCGGTTGGTAGTCAACTAGCAATCTCAGCCATAAAAGATCTCCGTACGGCACTCGACAGAAAAATTGGGCATCGAATATAAAGGACGTGTTAAAAGATATCCCAAAGGGCCATTTACTGTGTGTGGATTTCTTCGCTAGTTGAGTTGTTTCTCCACAGGACCTGTTGAGCAGCACATTGTGGGGTATGTACCGGAATGGTTGCAGCTACCACAATACCAATGGCCAAACCTGCCAACATAATGGAACTATTTTCCAAATTCGATAGGGCCTTGCGAGGTAGCACATATGTCTCTCACTTCATCGAGCGCTGTATAGCTTTGAAAATAAGTTTGAAGCAAATTGGACACATCTTAAAACATTGCCCAAAAATGTTTGAATCGCATTTCTACCGAAGTTTAGACTCCACGAAAATGATTTTTCATATAGATCTTTGGAAATGAATTTGAGCGCTAAACGTCACCCACCTAAGCTTTGATCCCCATTTCCACCAGGGAGGAATACATTTTTGGAAAAGTGTGAAACACCATTAAACGAATTTGAACAAAGATCTTTGAAATTGAGTTAATCCAAAAAGTTGCATACAAACGTTTTTCGCGAATTTTCCATACTTGCGGCTGGAATTTCCCGAAAACCAGTCTTAACGTGCACCTACCCATACGTTAACTACAGTGAAAGTTTCAGCTTCCTTGCTTCTCCACTGTAGACCTGACAGCTACCGGAGTAACAAAAGAGATGAGCTTCTGTGGGATCAGTGTAGTAGGTTGCTGAATTGCAGTCGGAGGCCGAAGGGTATTAGGTAACGGCATCCAACAGTTTTAGGTTATTAAATTGGTTATCCAAGGCTGTGAGCTGATCGTTTAGTTAGCGAAAACCAACAATCAGACCACTAAAGCCACTCCTGGTCTGACGCATACATTTTATCGATTGCTGGGAACGGAGTGGCTGAATTGCTGAGTTAGATTCAGCTGCGGAAATGTTGCAGACGCATGGTCAGAAATTTTGAGCATGTTGCAGCGAATCAACAACCTCTGAGTTGACTTCTCCCCCTTAAGTTGACGCTTGTCCTCATGCATCAGTCAGAAGTATACGAAGTTATTGAATTGTGGGACTGTTGAGCTTCAAGAGGTGTCAGTTGTATGAGGGGCGTCCCCGGCTTCCTTATCTTCAACTGTCACGGTGTCGTTCTCGAAGTGGACGAGATAGCTACCTTCCAGATGGTTGTTGGTATTATTCCACGTGACATTGCCTTTAAATTTATTTAATTTTTATTTATTTTTTTTATTTGTTTATTAAACGAGTGTTTTCCTAATTATTTAATACAATACATAATAAAATGTAATGCTAAAAGCCTAGATAGAGTACACAATTCTCTAATAGCATCACCAACCGATGGAGGTGTTTTATTTGCCAGTCCGGCCAGCTGTGCCCCTATTCACAGCTAATTTTGTCAGTGACGCTATTAGAGCCCACAGCTAAGAAGAAGGGTGTTAGTAGAGAAAATAGTGTTCTTTAGTTAAAATTAAAAATAATCATAATTTACTATATTAATTAAGAAAATATAAGCTATGCCCCTGCTCATAGCTGGGAATGGCCAATGACTTCCCGAAGGTATCCGGAAAGCAACGATTTTATTAGGGGTAGAGAGAGTTCGGTAGAGAAAACGTGATGCAAACTATTATAATTTTTACACAGCACGCGAAAAGGATTGTGCATAGCGTAGTCTGTAGTGCACGTAGATAGGAATAAGGGGCGATAATTTCTGGTTGGTCTGCACGGGACAGAGAACTGAAGACGCCCTAACAGAAAATCGAATCTATATCGCCAACAATCAACTTATGTAGGAAGACAACACCGAGAATTTTCCTACGGTTGGTTAACGACGGAAGATTAAGAAGAAGCAGCCTGCTGAAGTAAGATGGCAACCGAAGATTAGCGTAACAATTTAAACCTCGTAAGGCAAAAAGCAGAAATTGCTTCTAAACAGATTCAATACGATCCTGGCTATTGATATACTGCGGAGACCAGATGCAAGAGCAGTATTCAGGGATAGGGCGAAAAAGAGAGATGTACAGAAGTTTCGTTATAAAAGGATCGTTAAACTCTTTAGACCATCGTTTAATGAATCCAAGTACACCTTTTGCCTCATTAACGATGGTATCTATATGCAGATTAAAGCTGAGCTTAGAATAAAAAAGAACGCATAGATACTTAACTGTCAGTATACGTTGTAATGGAGTATTGTCAATTGTATACCTGACAATATAAAGTGTAGTGCGATTGAAGATCTTAAACATACACTTTGAACAATTTAGATTCAATTGATTGGCCGAACACCAAAGTTGCATAGCGTTCAAATCGTCTTGTAGACGAGAATCATATAGGGGAATAGTGTATGATAGAATAAGTTTAAGAACAAGTGAACCTGTTTAGAGGTAGTCAGCCTCAGCATTACTCTTTGGGTCCTACCTTTTAAATAAGAGCTAATCCAAAGCAAAAGAGATGGAGGGAAACCTAATCGGTCAAGTTAAAAAAGTAAAATGTCATGGTAGACATGCCAAACGATTTACGCTTCAAGTTTACAAAATTATAAAACTGCCTCGAGTTTTAGGTAAATAGCCTTTTGCAATGATAAAGATAATTCTCATAGCATTGAGAATTAAGAAGAAAGAAGTTCGACTTAATTATGGAATATTTGGCCTAGTCAGTACTCGAACCAGACCTTTAAAACTTTTTAAAGTATTACTTAATATTTTCTAGGTTTGCTGGTCTGTGAGTGAACCAGGGTGGCTTTGAAGAAGCAATTGAGGGAATTGAATTAGGAATGCAATCATCTAAGATGGAGTTCAGGGTGTTATAAAAAATATTAATAGCAATATTGATATCAAGCGCGTCATATAAAAAAAAAATCGATTGCATGAATACGTAATGCCCAAGAGATGTTCGGCAAATTAAAATCACCCAAAACCATAAATAGGTCGTTATCACTGACGTGTGAAGAAACTTCTTTAATACAAGTAATATGTTTTTATACCCTTGCAGAGGGTATTATAATTTTGTCGTGAAATGTGTAACGCAACGAAGGAGACATCTCCGACCCCATAAAGTATATATATTCTTGATCAGCATCAACAGCCGAGTCGATATAGCCATGTCCGTCTGTCCGTCTGTCTGTTTCTATGCGAACTAGTCTCTCAGTTTTAAAGCTATCTTAATGAAACTTTGCAGAAGTCCCTTATTCTGTTGCACGCAGCACATATGTCAAAACCAGCTGGATCGGACCACTATATCATATAGCTGCCATAGGAACGATCGGTCGAAAATTAAGTTTTTGTATGAAAAAACCTTTTGTTTATCAAGATATCTTGACCAAACTCGACATTTATTAGTTTTACTATGCTCCTCATATATATGCAAAATTCTATTAAGATCGGACCACTATATCATATAGCCGCCATAGGAACGATCGGTCGAAAATTAAGTTTTTGTATGAAAAAACATTTTGTTTGTCAAGATATCTTGACCAAACTCGACATTTATTAGTTTTACTAAGCTCCTCATATATATGCAAAATCCTATTAAGATCGGACCACTATATCATATAGCTGCCATAGGAACGATCGGTCGAAAATTAAGTTTTTGTATGAAAAACATTTTGTTTGTCAAGATATCTTGACCAAACTCGGCATTTATTAGTTTTACTAAGCTCCTCATATATATGCAAAATCCTATTAAGATCGGACCACTATATCATATAGCTGCCATAGGAACGATCGGTCGAAAATTAAGTTTTTGTATGAAAAAACCTTTTGTTTATCAAGATATCTTGACCAAACTCGACATTTATTAGTTTTACTATGCTCCTCATATATATGCAAAATTCTATTAAGATCGGACCACTATGTCATATAGCCGCCATAGGAACGATCGGTCGAAAATTAAGTTTTTGTATGAAAAAACATTTTGTTTTTCAAGATATATTAACCAAACTCGGCATTTATTAGTTTTACTATGCTCCTCATTATATATGCAAAATCCTATTAAGATCGGACCACTATATCATATTATTAATTTTTGTATGGAGAATTTTTTGTTTTTCATGATTTTGCGATTAAACACGGCATTTAAAGATTTCACTATGCTTCCTTTATTTTTGCTAAATCTTATTTACATCGGTTTTTGATGAAAAGCCTTTTTTTTTGTTTATCAATATACCTTGACCAAACTCGGCCTTAACCATTTTCTCGGCATTAAAAGGTTGGGTCTGCAAGGGTATTAGATCTTCGGCATGCCGAAGATAGCCCTTCTTTCTCGTTCTTCTTTTATTAGAGTCACCGGGTTTTTTTTCAATATTTTATTGCCCATTATTTTGAAACTATCAATTGAAACTTGTTCAAAGAAATTTTCCCACGGTGCCACTTTGAGTTGGCTGATTTCATTTATTCCGGGTATCGTTTCTAGCCTTTGGAAGAACTGACCTAAGTCAAGGATTCCATTAGTATATAAATCACTAACATCATATCTTGGAGTAATTTTTTTCCATCTTTAAAGACACATATCATATTTTTTACATGCAAGGTCACTACTTTACTTACATCGTCATTTTTAATGACTTCATATAAGTTGGAAGTGGGAAGTGGAAATTTATCAGCCATTAATTTTTTATTAATTTGACGATAGTCTATCACTAACCGCCATCTTTTCTCTGTTAAATGCGGTAAGGATTTTTTTGGTACCAATAATAACGGTTATATAAAGACATAGAGGATTCTACTATCTTATCATTTATAAGTTTAGTACTTGTTTAGTTATTTCAGCTTGTTGTGAATTAGGAGCTCTATAGTTTTTAATGTAACTTGGTTCATCATCTTTCAATCTTAATTTCTGCTTGTAAAAGTTATTAGTTGTGATTGGTTCTGTTACCAACCCAAAAATATCGGTATATTTTGAACATAATTCGGTGATTATTTTTTTATATGGTGGTGAAAAGTTCTTTTTTTAATTTAGTGAGAATTAATTTTGCTCTTTGAGAGTCGTGTGAGTCTGCTATTTGATAATCGGATAATGGTTCAAGATTTATTTCTTTTATATTTACAATTTTAATATTGTTGGTTGTGTTTAATACGTATGCCTTTTTCGAATCTGAATTTGAATTACCAACAAATATGTCCATGTCCTATCTCCTGATTAGGTATTTGATTATATAAAGTATTTATATATATATATATATGATGGTATAATTATCTCGTTGTTGTTGATACTATGGAAAATTGGTATTTGTATGGAATGTGCAATATTATTGGGCCTTAAAATGAAACAGACACTTTCTGTAGTGAAATCTAATTGGCAGCTGAATTTTTTTATGAAGTCTATTCCAATTTACTATATGAAAATTATGTGGTATAATGAAGTTAGAAGATCGCATTTCGAGGAATGCTAAACCTAATGAGCTTAAGGATCCTTTATCAATTCCTGTAATTTGGGTTATTTTATCATAATCATAATCCAAAAAGTGATCAGAATTTTCATTTATGACTGAAATGTCAGCTCCTGTATCGATTAAAAATGTTAATTTCCTACCAGTATATTCATTTTGTATGCTGATAAATATATTTAAATTAAGATTGATGGTGTGAACGGTTGTTTTTATTGATTTTGCGTACTTAAGGGGGCCTGTTGGTATTCCGATGTGCTTTGAGCCTGTCATACATTACCATTTTGTCTGTAATTGTTTGAGGTGTTTTGGTGGTTATTGTAGTTGTTATCTCCGTGTTGACGGTTGTTCCTCTATAATTTCCACATCCTCTTCCATAATTATTGTTATTATATTGGCCACTATTTCGTTTATAATTGTTTCTATTATGATTACCACGAATATTGCCTCTACCGCGGTAATTACCTCTATCACGCTATGCTTTACCTCTCTGGGAGTACAAAATGGAACTTGCATTTCCCCTTCATCTCAGTATTACAATGTATGTACTTACTGACGGCTTCATTCATGGTAGTGAATGTGCCTGCTTCTATTATTGTCTTTAACTTGCCATGATCACAATCACATGATGTTGATTGCTTCTTTAGTGATGAACTTATCAGCATGCTCAGATGGCAATCGATATACGAAGATTCAAGCAATTTTCGTAGATTATCGATTTCATTAGTAAATTGCGTGGCTGTTTTGCCTTTTTAACAGACATTTGCCATTTTCGTTTGCACTCTCAGTTTTAAAAAAATCAAGCTGCATAGAAACATTTTGTTGTATGGCGTTACTTATTTTAGTGTTTATATCGTCTTTGGTTTTACCTAGTATTGGGTGTTCGCTAAATGAAAAGTATATAGGTAAATATATAGGTATTCTAATTCATATATACTTATTGGTGTCGTTGATACTAATTGTTGAATTCTTTCTTAAAAATTAGCATCTTTAAAATAAACTAGTCTTATTGCTTCTATTGTGGCCATATCAAAGTATTTATATATATCAATATATATATCAACATAAGCAAAAGAAATTTTTTTTTTTTTTAGAAATATTTAATTAATTTGATGTTTACATTTCGGCAATTTCCTATCCAACTCTGCCTAGGTTGTCGGCGCTGCTCATATGGCGTTTCTTAATGATTTTATTATGTTTTACATACAAATGCAAAATAAATTGAGCGACATTGATAAGATAAGGTAAGAAGTAAGATCCACAACGATTAAATATCATCTGTGTGATCTACAATTTTGTCATTGTTGACCACATTGGCCGTATTGTCTTTGGTCTGGCTATCGTCAGAACCGAACCAACCCATTTGGAAAATTTAATTAAAAAGGTTTTAAAATGTTTTTGTATCAATGTACAATCGCACACGGACAATATATGAAGAATAAATAAATACATATGACTGATTTACAAAATTTGGCTCTATATAATTCAATATCAGTCATATGGTATTAGTATAAAAGCCTATCAGTTGTTAATATTTTTCAAGTTGCACTTTATGGGTGCTTCAAATTGCGTAGGATCTTAAAATAGTGGCATTGGGGCATTCGCTTATTTTCAGCCCCTTTGCATTGCTCCGCTTTTTTTGCGAAGTTGTTTATTTAATTCGTTGATACGCACTGGGAAGCGTTGTCGGTCTGAAAGTTTTTTGCAATCCAGAACCAGTCTTCTTTTCTGAAGAATTTTCCTTATTCTTCCACCACGCTTTATCGTCTTAGGTGGTTTCTTCTGTTGCCTAGCCCTGTACTCAGCTAATGTGAATAGGCGGGGTCCATCGTTTGGATACACCTCTAAAGCCTCAGCCAGTCTCGGTGCATCCCTTTGCTCTACAGGAGCAGTATCCTTGAGGTTGACGGAATCCACTTTGTTGGCTTAATGTAAACTTGATTTAAAGATGTCCCCTTTTATTTTTCTTTGCTTCAGTTATCCGGGGCCTATGGGCTCAGGCGGTGCCGGTGCAACTATTGTTTATTGCAATGTCTTATTTATTATTTCTTTTCCAGGGCAACGCGTCTGTGATTGCGCTGCAGCACTACTGGGTGAGAGGTTTTGGGTGCCTTAGCGGTGATCTGCTTCTTCTCCTTGTCAGGCAATTGCCGGCTCACAACGAAGCGACGTTTGTTTAATGTGATGCACCATGAGTTTTTGTAAAACTTTTTGAAATGTAATATTTGTTATTTATTTTCCATGTAAAGTTGATTTTCATTTCTTCATTATGAACTGGACACGAAAAACCGCGAATGACCGACAGTTTTTCCTTTTGTGTTTCTTTAAATGAGCAATGCACGTCTGTGCTGTTTAGGCTATTTCATGAGAATTATTGTATTCAAAGTTAAGGGCATATGCTTAACCAATATTATGCCATTATTTGTTAACAGCTACAAATAGAGGGAGAGCGGGTGTACTCATACATATGGGCGCTCACTCTCGGAGCGTCCAAAATGCAAGATCAGCGGATATCCGTGGTCAACGGTCTCACGCTGTCTTGGCCTGCCAGTGGGCATCATATTACTTATGTGCAAAGTTCTGTATGCATGTATGTGCATGTATATGTGCATACGTATATACGCTTATATATATGGCATGCGCTTGGTCTTATATATTTGTTTATACTTGCAACAAGGTGTTACAAGTTGAGTTATGTATTATATGTCTGAATACACTACAGCAAAGAGTTTGGGTTAGTTTTTAATAAATTTGTCTAAGGCATTCTTCTATGTCTCTGTTAAATTGCGTGCCTTCAAAAGAACACCCTATGTTCAAATATAAAGTATGCGGCACTTTGTTGCATACAATAAAAATTATGCATTAAACAAGCCCAGGGCCACTGTATGTATTGGCTCCGGCTCGTATTACACAACGCGGTTAACTAGCCTCTCTAGCTGAGCGTTTATGCTTACGCTGCATATCCTACGCTCCGCCTGAGCGCATTTCATGATCAACATATATATGGTCGCTAACACAGGCATATGCAAGCTACACACTCTCTCTCTCTCTTTATAGCTGTTAACCAATAACAGCATAAGAATATTAATGTGCACATAGGTTAAGCATGAATTTTAAAACGGATATAAAGACATTCAAAAGAACCACGCAGAACGGCACTGACGTACTTCTGCCAAAAACAATCCATGTGTTATAAATCAAATCAATGGCGACTGTGAAACTATACAAGAAGTAGATATAACTTGCCTGAAGTAGAGAAGACGAGTGGGATCAACCTGGAGCTGGAGCTGGAAGTGGAGGACCGAAAAACCAAATAAATAATGAGTGAGTACAGGACATGAGCTCTAGGGAAAAAATTAATCCCAGATGCAGTGGCATTAAGGAGCGAATCAGATGTAGAAAGTCTGAAATAGTAAGACTCCTATACAAATGCAAATCCCCTCCCATTGGACACTGCAGTCAAACTAAATGACGAACTCGAACATCTTGAGTCATTACTAATGTCAAAGAGCGAGCCCTTTCCCTCAGAAGAAATAAAAATAACAAAACATCATCGTCCACCGCCAAGAAAGATACCAGCACGCTCACGCCGATGCCCATCAGATCAGATACAGCCCCCATTGCGAGGGCACCTGCCGTATTAAGGAAGCAACGGCACCAGCAGAGTCAACCAACGCATGAGAGGCAGACCGCTCCTTATGCCTCTGAGGGAATACAAAGCAGCCAAGACAAATTGCATAAGAGGCACACCGCCCCTTATGCCTACTAGGGAATACAATGCAGCCAAGACGAATTGCAAGAGAGGCAGAGAAGTGAATGTTTCGACCAAACTATACCTCGCACTACTTCTATCCTACCTACTCTATCGAGCCGCAGCCTCGTACTACCTATTCTAGCGGGCCATAGCCTCGCACCATCTGCACTATCGGGCCTTGGCGTCGCACCAACTACACTAGCGGGCTGTAGCCTCGCATCATCTAAACTACCGGTCCTTGGCCTCGCACCATCTACACCATCGGGCCTTGGCCTCGCACCAACTACACTATCCCCCTATGTTGAGGTGAACATCGGTTATTTCCGATGTTAAGCACAAATATGACCGCCCAAGAATACAAAGATTAGCGTTTCCCTTCATTACTTTGACTACATTCACTTTATTCACTAGTTTTATTAACTTCTACCCTACTGAGTTTCCTTAACTAGGGCCCTGCCGCACTGTGTTGGAGTGAACAATTGAACAAGCATTTACTCTTGTTGTTGGATTGTATTTGGATGGTTATTCGACGAGCAAACTATGACTACACAATATTTAAAAAAAAGAAAAAGAGTAACTTAAAAACACGCGATATTAGGTCGTGTAAGTCGTAGCAGTTATTGTTGGAACATTGTTCACCATAAAGAATGTATAACATTATTTATTTTTCACGTTGGAATATTATTAGTTTTCTATTATCAAATTTTTAACATTTAAGGTATTTGTAGCCAATTTTATTTATTTAGTAAGGTTAATTATTTTTAGTTTCGGGATGGTTGTTCAACGAGCAAACTAAGACTAAACAATATTTAACGAGAAAGAAGGGCTATCTTCGGCATGCCGAAGATCTAATACCCTTGCAGACCCAACCTTTTAATGCCGAGAAAATGGTTAAGGCCGAGTTTGGTCAAGGTATATTGATAAACAAAAAAAAAGGCTTTTAATCAAAAACCGATGTAAATAAGATTTAGCAAAAATGAAGGAAGCATAGTGAAATCTTTAAATGCCGTGTTTAATCGCAAAATCATAAAAAACAAAAAATTCTCCATACAAAAACTTAATAATATGATATAGTGGTCCGATCTTAATAGGATTTTGCATATATATGAGGAGCATAGTAAAACTAATAAAGGCCGAGTTTGGTTAAGATATCTTGAAAAACAAAATGTTTTTTCATACAAAAACTTAATTTTCGATCGATCGTTCCTATGGCAGCTATATGATATAGTGGTCCGATCTTAATAGGATTTTGCATATATATGAGGAGCTTAGTAAAACTAATAAATGCCGAGTTTGGTCAAGATATCTTGACAAACAAAATATTTTTTCATACAAAAACTTAATTTTCGACCGATCGTTCCTATGGCAGCTATATGATATAGTGGTCCGATCTTAATAGGATTTTGCATATATATGAGGAGCTTAGTAAAACTAATAAATGCCGAGTTTGGTCAAGATATCTTGACAAACAAAATGTTTTTTCATACAAAAACTTAATTTTCGACCGATCGTTCCTATAGCGGCTATATGATATAGTGGTCCGATCTTAATAGAATTTTGCATATATATGAGGAGCATAGTAAAACTAATAAATGTCGAGTTTGGTCAAGATATCTTGATAAACAAAAGGTTTTTTCATACAAAAACTTAATTTTCGACCGATCGTTCCTATGGCAGCTATATGATATAGTGGTCCGATCTTAATAGGATTTTGCATATATATGAGGAGCTTAGTAAAACTAATAAATGCCGAGTTTGGTCAAGATATCTTGACAAACAAAATGTTTTTTCATACAAAAACTTAATTTTCGACCGATCGTTCCTATGGCGGCTATATGATATAGTGGTCCGATCTTAATAGAATTTTGCATATATATGAGGAGCATAGTAAAACTAATAAATGTCGAGTTTGGTCAAGATATCTTGATAAACAAAAGGTTTTTTCATACAAAAACTTAATTTTCGACCGATCGTTCCTATGGCAGCTATATGATATAGTGGTCCGATCCAGCTGGTTTTGACATATGTGCTGCGTGCAACAGAAATAGGGACTTCTGCAAAGTTTCATTAAGATAGCTTTAAAACTGAGGGACTAGTTCGCATAGAAACAGACAGACGGACAGACGGACAGACGGTCAGACGGACAGACGGACAGACGGACATGGCTATATCGACTCGGCTGTTGATGCTGATCAAGAATATATATACTTTATGGGGTCGGAGATGTCTCCTTCTATGCGTTACACATTTCACGACAAAATTATAATACCCTCTGCAAGGGTATAAAAAAAGAAAAAGATTAACTTAAAAACACGCGATATTAGGTCGTGTAAGTCGTAGCAGTTATTGTTGGAACATTGATCACCATAAAGAATGTATAACATTATTTATTTTTCACGTTGGAACATAATTAGATTTTCTATTATCAAATTTTAAGCATTTAAGGCATTTGTAGCCAATTTTATTTATTTAATAAGGTAAATTATTTTTCGTTTCGGGGTTAGGAGACCATTTTCGGTGGCTAGCGTGGGTTTGTTTGGAGGGCGATTGAATTCGTGGGTACTACTAATGTAGTTGACTTGCTGGAACCGTAAACTTATTGGCACATGGTAATTTTAATTGACACTCAGTAGCTAGGCCTGGGCGCACGAGGTGCACGCATTAAGGTGATGTGCAGGTACTCCGCTAGGCACTCAAAGGTGGGTGCACAGGCATTCAAATGAGACAAGCAATAAATATTTGGCTCAACCATGCGGATCTTTATTAATAATATTTACACGTGGAAGGACTTATTATTGCGAGTCTGGAATTAACGTTGTTGATAGAAAAATAATAATTTTTCTAGCTTCCTCTTCTTCTAGCGACCAAATAACTTATATCTTCCTTAGCTATTACGTCTGTTCGAGTCGAAGGTAACTTTAGAAAAGAACGCGGTTAGCTATTGAAGCTATTTAACCGGAAGTGCGTGGCAGTTAGAATTGCGTTTCTTATTGGATCGAATATGTGTGGCCACTGATGCATTTTAATGTATTCTTGAATGCTAGAGAGAGTTTAGAGAGTTCAACTTCAACGTTTATGTTCGCTTTATCAGGTTCTTTTTCCTTGTTTGTTTTATTTTTTTTTTTATGTGTTATGTTTAATAAAAAATAAAATAATACATGTTTCTTCTTTATGCGCTGGGGTGAATTCTACTACTAAAAGGGTCGATCTTCTACTAAAACTAACTTTTAGGCATAGCGGAAATTGAAGTGACAAGTGCTACTACAAGTCCCCCCGCCAAAATCACGCTTGTAGTAACAACAAGCAGTATCAGCGCTTGGAACTTAAGTTATCTATTGTTTTATATACTTTGCGTAATATTTTCCTACTAGTTTACCCTGAAGATCTTCTTGTTCGTAATAGCTGTTTCCTAATTTATGCCTGATTCTGGCTTTCACAAAGGTGGGAGCTAACTTAGCATTAAATCCCTTAGAAAAACTGCTCTGCTAGAAATTCCTGCGGAATACTTCCTGATTCACTGCAAAGGTCTACTCTCGACTTCGTACATTATACACTTTTTCGTTGTGAGCATGCTGATGTCGCATGCTTTTGACGGCCCGATTTCTAATAAGATCAAAAGAGTCTTCCCTGCTAAAACAAACAGAACGGTCTTCTAACAAATTCAAGGCTCGTAACAGCCTATATGTAGAGCCATTAGATATCATATGCTGACCAAAAGCTAATCGATAAGGGGTATTGTTGCAAACTGGATCGTAACAAACCGAAAATCTCACTGAGATTCTCATCCCACGTTGACTGACTATCGCTAATATATGCTTTAATCAAAGAAATCACTGACCGATTCACACGCTCAGAGGCATTTGCTTGTGGAGCATACACAAAGCTGTATATGAGTGATGTATACCATACTTTAAAAGCAAGTTGTTAAACGCATGTGACTTGAACTGTACACCATTATCGGAAACTATGGTTTCTGGTATCCCAAAGCAGTGAATTAAGTCCTCTTCCAAGAACTGCATGATAGCATCAACAATGAACTTTCTAACTGCTTTAAAAAATGGACAGAAGAGTGTGTTGTTGTTGCCGTCAAAAGTAACGCTGTGTATTGTGCTCCGCTAATATCTTAAAAAAAAGTGTCAAATCACGGACAAGCCCACCCAACAGTGGCATAACAGAACATTTAAAAGTGAGCTCAACCCCAAAACAATCAAAAACAGTATAAAAGTGCCTAAAATAAAGAAACCCGTAAAAATTAAAACTGCAAATGTGCAACTTGCACACAAGAAAAAATTGGGAGCTGTCAAAGTCAGTGCTGTCAATAATAATGCAGAGATGCCTAAAAAAATAGCACTCAGCTTAAAAAAATTGTCATGCTGCCATGGCAAATGAAAACCTCAAAAAATAACGACGTCCCTGCTGCCCATACATACAGCACACGCAGCAACACCAACAACATCCCACCACCAACTAATTCCGAAGCCAACAGCAATCAAGTGCAGGGGCTTTCAGCCGAGCCGAATCCGAAACCTCCACAGCACCTCCTCCCTAGCGCCGTCATTCCTGACATCGGCGCGGACAACGCCATCACTAGCAACAGTAACCAAGGTAACCTTCAGCTAGCTGACTTTGATCCAGTCACGATTCAAAGACAACTGCAACCGCGCAAACGCAAAGTTGCGAAGCAACTTTCTCCCCATGCTCAGCCCAAACGTAAGAGCATTACTAATAAAAAGTTACCAGCTAGTTCTTTCCCGTTGCTCTCGAAAGCAACAAGCAACAGATTCCATGCACTGAGTAGCGAATCAGACGATGAATCAGCAGACGAGGATATCGAAGATATGGAAAACATGTCCGTCGACCACGCAGACTCGCTCTCAAATCTCCTGGACGAAATCAATCAGCGCACCCAAAATGGCTGCGTGCAGAACAACTCAGCCGCAACCAGTGACTCGGAGCAGGAGGCCGACGTGAGCCCGGACGCTTGTAATGTTAAAGCATGTGACAAAGCCACCTTGCAATCAAATCCCGGGCATAGATGCCCTTCTCCTAATACAGGAATCCCTGACCAAAATAGGCGACAACTTGCGAAACCCAAGCCTCCTCCAATTTCTCTTCCGAGAATCAGCAATTTACCCCTTTTACTGGATCTGCTCCAAAAAAACAACGTAGACTTGAACAAAGTCGAACCAAGAACTTCAGTAGGGGGTATAACTCGGTTATATGCCCAAGATGCAGACACATTTAGAGCTGCTCAAAAACTACTCGAAGCTGCTAACATTGAATTCTACACGTACCAGCTCAAGGAGGAGCGGCCGTACAAAATAGTCATAAAAGGACTACACGACTCAACTTCATACGCCAAGATCCGCGACGATTTCAACGCTCTAGGGCACGAAGTTACACATATTCACTGCCCGGACAACTCAAAGAGAACGGACAAGCCAATTCACCTATTCTTTGTTAACCTAGCCCCTGGTGGAAATAAGGACCAAATTCATAATATACGCTATCTTGCCGGCCAGAGATGCTTTATCGAGGAAGCCCGCAAAAAGCAATCTCTTACTCAGTGCAGCCGATGTCAGCAATTTGGCCACACAGCAAAATACTGCCGACAGAAGCACATCTGTGTCAAATGTGGGGAACAGCACAAATCCGCGGACTGCACACGGCCCGACTCGGTTCGAGGGACCTGTGCCAACTGCGACCTGGATCACCCAGCCAACTACAAGGGCTGTGAGGCCTATCAGAGTTTCGCCAAACGAAACCAACGCAAGCCATCGATCCTCAGCAGCACACAAGCAGCTCGACAACCACCTAGCCATCGCCATCAAGCAGTGGCAAGCTCTTCACGCCCTCTGGCCCCAGCATCCAGCCCTACAACAGGCCACACATACGCTCAAGTCGCTCGTGACAACAGCTCCATGCAAGACGAATGGCCAACTGTTGGACAGTTCATCGCTCCCACACAGCACCCTCGGCAACGACAACCTAACCTTTTTCAAGAGCAGGAACACCAACGCCAACAACAAACGCCTCGCCAACGCCGTGGTGCTCAACAACAGCCTGAGCCACAAGAGGTACCCACAAACCGCACTGTAAACCATCCTCCCATGGACCGAGTTCTCGAAGCAATCGAAGCTCTAAACACATCGATACAGAGCTTTTTCAAGATGCAAGAGGCGAACATGCAGATGCAGAATCGCATGTTCGAGCTCCTTAGCGCGCTTCTTTCAAAATGAGCACCCTCAGGGTCCTGTGCTGGAACGCGGGCGGCGTCCCAGCCAAAATCCATGAGTTGCAACTCTACATGCAGCTCCACAAGGTAGATATCGCACTTTTAAGCGAAACCCACATGCGGGATCTGGAGACTCCCCGCATTCCTGGGTACTCCTCATACCCAGCGAATCACCCCGCCCAACGACGCTGGGGTGGCACAGCAATTCTTATCCGCAGTGGCATCTCGCACTTCCCCACCGCCCCGAAACGTGAAGCTGACCTGCAACTGGCCACTGCAATAGTCTCAACGGACTCTGGAGACGTCGAATTTGGGGCCATATATTGCCAGCCAGGCTTTAGATGGACAGCCAATGAGCTCTGCCAGCGCTTCAGCACCCTCGATCCACAGTGCCTACTCGGCGGTGATTGGAACGCACACCATCAGCTTTGGGGGCAAGCCGCAGCAACGCCAGGGGACGTATGCTCACCGATTTCATGCACGACGCGCGCTTTGAATGTCTAGCCACTGGCAGCCCCACAAGGTTCCCACCACAGGCTGGCCGCAGACCCTCCTGCCTCGACTTTGCAATATATAGGGGTCTCCCACACTGGACGCTCAGCATTGAATCTCGTGCTGACCTGAGCTCCGACCACTTGCCGCTGATAATTTCAATCAATACCGCCGCCAGACACTACCCAACGCTGGAAAGGATCATCGACAGGCAGACCAATATAAATGTCTTCAGCCGCAAGCTAAACGACATCATCTACCCTGACATGGATATAGCTTCCGCAGAGGACATCGACGATGCTCTTAACGGATTCACCGAAAAGGTGCGGATTGCAGCAGCTGAAGCCAAGCGTCCTCTACCCAGTCGAAGCAGGCACCGCGACGGGCTATACAAACTCTCGCCGGACCTGTTAATCCTACTCAGAGAAAAAAGAAGGCTTCGTAAGATCTGGTCACGCACTCGACACCCCAGCGACAAGGCGAACTGGCGCAGAATCGCTGACGAACTGCATCGAGTGCTTCAAGTGCAACGGGCAAGATATTTTGACAACATGCTGATGAACATGTCGTCCCAACATAACGCGGATTTCTCGCTGTGGAAGGCGACACGCGGCACAAAACGCCAACCTCTGAGGCAGGCTCCCCTCAAAAGAAGTGACGGGGCCTGGTGCCGCTCAGACGCAGAGCAGGCTGCAACCTTTGCTGCCCACCTCGAGGAGCGATTCACGCCATTCAGCATCGCCACGGAAGACGAGATTGCCGAGACAAGAGCCGCTGTAGCCTCAGAAACAGAGCCGGACTCCACCCCAACTCCATTTACCAAAGAGGAGGTGAAAAGAGTGCTCCAACGCCTGAAGCCAAACAAAGCCCCGGGACACGACTTGGTGTGCAATCGCACATTAAAAGCTCTCCCCACGAATGCTATCCTTTTCCTGGTTTTAATATTCAACGCCATAATGAGGTTGAAGTACTTTCCGGAAGCGTGGAAAATTTCCATCGTGACCATGATCCACAAGCCTGGCAAGCCGGAGGACGACCCCGAGTCATATCGACCGATTAGTCTTCTGCCTGCACTATCCAAGGTCTGGGAAAGACTTGTCGCAGCAAGACTTACGGCCTTTGCAGAGTCACGGCACCTAATTCCTGGCCACCAGTTTGGCTTTCGCGCTGGGCACGGAACCACGGAGCAGCTACATAGGGTCATCAACCACGTTCTGGAGGCATTTGACAAAAAATTGTACTGTGTGGCGACTTTTGTCGATATCAGCCAGGCATTCGACCGTATCTGGCACCTAGGGCTACTGGCAAAACTGAAACGCGGACTGCCCCTGCCCTACTTCACCCTGATCCGATCCTACTTGAGGGTCGTTCTTTCAGGGTGAAAGTTAGGGCGGAGCAGTCCCCCACACATTACATCCAAGCTGGCGTCCCACAAGGTAGTGTACTAGGGCCACTTCTATTTTCGCTCTTCTCCGCAGACATGCCTACTCCAGACGCCCATGCCCTCGGTGTGCCTTCGAGCTCACTTCTAATGGCCTCATATGCCGACGACGTCTGCGCA
Source organism: Drosophila littoralis (assembly GCA_018903485.1). Classification (NCBI taxonomy): domain Eukaryota; kingdom Metazoa; phylum Arthropoda; class Insecta; order Diptera; family Drosophilidae; genus Drosophila; species Drosophila littoralis. The sequence goes on along the minus strand of JAEIGF010000021.1, from coordinate 169,095 downwards.
ATGGTCAGCGCCAGGTCCCCAGTTGTTGCTGCAGATGCTGCGCAGGACTATCTGGACCTCCTTAGCAGCTGGGCTCGACGCTGGAACGTCAAACTAAGCCCTGCCAAAAGCACCACCGTGTGCTTCACAATTAGAAGAGGAGCACCGCCAGCGCTGAGGTTAAACGGACTAACGCTTACCCAAGAAAGTGAAACAAAATACCTGGGCATCACCCTTGACAAGCGCCTCACTTTCGCCAGCCACATCAAAGGAACTGTGCAACGCTGTCGAAATAAGCTGACCAAGTTAAATTGGCTCCTCAACCCCCGCAGCAAACTTTCCCTTGGAAGTAAACGGCTTGTGTATTTACAAACTGTGGCACCCATCTGGCGATATGCCATACAAATCTGGGGCTTGGCTGCTCCATCCAACAGAAAAAGAGTTCAATCTCTCCAAAACAAAACTCTTCGCAGGATGGCAGGAGCCCCATTCTACGTGCGCAACAGCGTTCTACACAGAGACCTGAAGATCCCCTGGGTCGAAGAGCAAATAAGGACCCACTGCGCCCTCTATAACAACCGGCTAGCCACGCACGCCAATAGGCTCGCCAGCAACCTTCAAGGTGCCCATCCCATCAGGAGGTTAAGGAGGAGAACATTTGCCCACATAATACCCACCCAACTCCACCAACAACGCCCACCCATCCGCAGGGCTACGCGGCAATAATACAAACAACACAGATATTAGATACATAAAATAGAATAACGAAACAAGTTTTTAAATTGAAAAAACATGGCGAAATTAACAAAAGACATCAATTGGTGCATAAGGCAAAAGAGTCCTTACAAACCAATTATTAAATAAAAATAAAAAAAAAAAAAAAAAAAAAAATGGAAAGTTTGTAAAATGGACAACTATTATAAATATACCTATGGATCCGGACTTGGGAACTTGGGTAGGGTGTTTTGTTAATACCGCCATGAGAGGATAAAGGGTCGTTATGGGACAATTTTAATGTTTTTGGCACTAGTTCTAGACAAACCCATCCAGAACTGTGACATCGGGCATTCGATCTTGGTTGTCTTCAACTTTAGCCTTCAAATCTTGATAAGCCTGACTTTGAAAGTGAGGCTACTGTAGATCTACTACTTGATACATATCTAGACAAGACAAGTCGTCAGTATGGGTTCTGGATAGTGCATCTGGAACAATGTTTTATTGCCTTTACCATCCTGGATGCTAAATTTGTAACCCTGCTACTTTAAGGCCCATCTAGCTAATCGGCTACTGAGGTCAGTCTTCGCCATTAGCCACTTCAGCGACGCAGGATCGGTGATCACGGTGAAAGCATGCCCTTCAATATAAGGGCGAAATTTCTGGTGGCAAAGTAGTTCCTTTGGCACGGATTAAGCTTGCAAGACATATATTAAATGGGAACCTCATCACCTTCGTCATTAATTTGCATGAGGACGCCAACAACACCGGTGTGCCTGCATCGCAGTGTATATAAAATGGTAGATTAAAGTTAGGTGTGTGTAGGACAGGAACTTACAAACTTACGCTTTTTATTTAGCAGATCGGTTAAAGGGGAAGTTATATCGGCGATGTTATGAATAAATTTTTGATACCATCCAGTCATGCCCAGAAATCGACGGAGCTGCATAACGGACTGAAGAACACAAAACTTGCTCTTTTGAACGTTTATGGTCAATCCAGCTTTGGTTAAGCTTGAGGCGATTTCTCATCTATATAAATAAAAACTATATAAATTAAAACAACAGGAATTATTCGGTCCATTAACTTGGACCTTATTGGTGGAGCATTTTTAAGACCAAACGGCATTACCCTAAATTGATAGAGGGCTCTACCTGGGACAGTAAAGGTGGTCTTATCACGTGAGCTTGGCTCAAGCGATATTTGCCAATAGGCATCTTTCCAGTCTAAGCTGGTAATATACTCAGCTTTTTGTAGGCGGCTTAGGATGCCGTCGATTATTGGCATTGGATAGGCGTCCTTTCGAGTGAGCTAGTTAACTTTTCGGCTATCTAAACACAGCCGCACCTTGCCTGGCTTTCTTACTAGCACCACTGGTGATGACCAGGCGCTTTCTTATTCTTCAATCACTCCTAGGGACAGCATGCGATCAAGTTCCTCAAACATAATTTTCTCGATCGCAGGTGACACTGGGTAATGACGTTGCTTTATTGGTTTCGAATTACCGACGTCAATCACATGCGAAAGCATGTGCCTAAGCCTTTTTTGGTCGGTAGTCGTCAGTGTCTATTTCCGCAACTCGGACCGTCTAATCTTGCCTAAGCATTTGGCAGGGTAATAGTTGAAATTCTGTCCAAAAATCAATGCCTAAATAAAGAGTCTGGTTCAATGAAGGGACAATATAAAACATTATGGACTTCTTTTTTTCATTGTACAGTGGAACTTATAGTCTTATGGGGCACGTTATCTCTTATTAATTCTTTGGCGAAATTACTTATAGATGCACCTGTATCTAGTAAGCCTGAAATTGATGGATATTAAAGTAAATTATTAGAGTCCGGTACACGCGATGAGTCTGGTATACGTGACCGCCAAGTTGACCGCTTAAATTTAATTTTCGCTATCTGCTAATTCGCATTCTGCTTCGGCATCTATATCCTGAACTAAACCTGGAGCTTCCCTACCGTTTGCATAAACACCTCTCGGTTACGCACGGCATGTCTAAGCTCTTACATATTATTAAGTTCCTTGTAAAGCAGCTCATGTTGTAAAAAAAGCGATGATTCGTGCAGTGGTCCTGACAACTTATCTGCTAAAACAACTATAGCCTCGTAATATTCTTCGAATGGATCACCTTCCTTTTGCTAGCGGCGATCAATCGCGGCGCGAATATGAACGTCGGCGCGGGTATCTTTAAATTGAACCCGTAATGCTGCACATACCTCTACCAGAAAATTTAAGCTTCCAGTTACTTATAATCTGGCTTACGCGATCAGCTCGTAGTTCTGTGCTCATCCTCAAATATCTAGGAACAGGCGGATTTGATCCGGACCTGAATTGCATTGAAGCTTGTTAAGTTATGGGTTAGTTATCTGGCTGGTTAGCCGCCGGCGGAGACGTTTGTTCCACTTGAGATGAAATCGCAGATAACAGAGTTGGAATTTTAGCTAGTGTTCTTAGTTCTTGTAACTTTTTCGTTTGACGTATCGCGGACGGAGAAGGATTAGTGGTTCCACTAGCAGCTTCTTGGGTTTGGCCTTCGTTCGTTTAAAACAAATCCATATTGTCTTGTTTGGAGGTCTCTACTCGTTGTTGGCTTCTCGTAAGAATTGGCATTTTTGGTAGACTTTGTGTTTACTGAATCGGTACTTACCGTCAGATTTAAAAAGGATGTTTGCAACTGAACTTTGCAAACCGGACACAGTTTTCGGCTCGTGACCCTAGTATTGAAACAAACCAAGTGAAGGGTGGTGTTGTAGCTGGTGGAAAAAAACTGTGCCGGTATTTTATAACACAAGGAAGCAAAAAACTCCGTATATCCCCATCTACGCGTTGACTACCTACGACTTCTTTTTAAATCCTTGATGTTTCTAAGTTACTAGACACTTATTACCACCATTTAGCTACATCACTAGCACAACGATCAACCACACAACAAAAGGCAATATGCGTGTTCATCAGAGTAATATTGAAGATAACTCAAATAGTTTCATTCGTGCACGCAGCTTAGCGATAGTGAAGAAGAAGAAGCAAGAAGAACATTAAGTGAACAACCATAGATATGCTTGCGATTCCATAATATATCTTCTTTTAATAGATTAATAATGTAAGCTTGCGATTCCATAATAAAAGAAGAACCGAAAAAAAAGGAGGGCTTCCTGGTCGAACTTGGAAAAGAACAGTAAAAATGGGCTTCGGCTGGGAAATGTACAGTATCATTTTTCCTCATGATGCAGCTTGTGTACTATTACCAATACTCTTTCTCGGCGGCAGGGTGTAGATCCTATCCACATAATCCCTTAATCCAGCCAAAAGTTGAAACAGATATTTTAGATAGCGGTGCTTGCTTTATGACGAAGTCGAAATCCAGTTAATCTTATCTAAGCTGCAAATATTTAATGATATTCAAAAATTGGGTCATTGGTCTATCATTAACAAATAAAGGGAAACGACTCAAGGCATGTAATAGACAACATTAGATTGTAGCCGTGCAAATGTTGATGAATGCATGTTCGGTGGAGTACGCGCTGGATCCGCTTATTCAAGATTCATTATAAACATTTTATTTCTGAACATTATTATTCACACCCGAGAAAATAATATTAAGAAAATGCAAAAGATACACTACTTGACACTACTATATAATAATATTATATTATTATATTAATTATGTGCATTTTTTATAGATATATATTTTTGTTCTACGACTGATTTAACTTGTACTTCATATCGGTGGCCATAAAGTTTGTCCCGTTAGAGTTAATTCTTATTTTCTTATTATTTTATCTTATGTAATGGACTTAAACACAATTCTGATATGGAGTGATTTAGTGTACGCATTATACGGACCTCGATTGTAGTTTTTTTTTCTGTTACAACATAGGGGTTAGCTGAGGGTAATCGATCAGCACTTTCAAAATGTAAGCAATGAAATTTGCGGTTATTTTATGACCGACGACTTTTATCTAAACAATACATTCTTATGCTACAAACCTATTACCTATCTGGTATCCCGAAGCAGTGAATTAAGTCCTCTTCCAAGAACTGCATGATAGCATCAACACTGAACTTTCTAACTGCTTTAAAAAATGGAATGTTTGTAAAATGGACAACCATTACAAATATACCTATGGATCCGGACTTGGGAACTTGGGTAGGGACCTAAGTAATCAATGTATAGTGTCTGGAAGAAACGGTAACTTTCGCCGGCGTTCGCCAACGGTCGTCTAAGAACTTTGTTGGGACTTTTGGTACCATTTTAATGTTTTTGTTTTTGTTTTTGGGACAATTTTAATGTTATTGGCACTAGTTATAGACAAACCCATCCAGAACTGTGACATCGGGCATTCGATCTTGGTTGTCTTCAACTTTAGCCTTCAAATCTTGACAAGCCTGACTTTGAAAGTGAGGCTACTGTAGATCTACTACTTGATACATATCTAGACAAGACAAGTCGTCAGTATGGGTTCTGGATAGTGCATCTGGAACAATGTTTTATTGCCTTTACCATCCTGGATGCTAAATTTGTAACCCTGCAACTTTAAGGCCCATCTAGCTAATCGGCTACTGAGGTCAGTCACTTCAGCGACGCAGGATCGGTGATCACGCTGAAAGCATGCCCTTCAATATAAGGGCGAAATTTCTGGATAATTAGTATTGCCAACCACTCTTTCTCCGTGGCAGAGTAGCTCCTTTGGCTCGGATTAAGCTTGCAAGACATATATTAAATGGGAACCTCATCACCTTCGTCATTAATTTTCATGAGGACACCACCAACACCGATGTGCCTGCATCACAGTGTATATAAAATGGTAGATTAAAGTTAGGTGTGTGTAGGACAGGTACTTACAAACTTACGCTTTTTATTTAGCAGACCGGTTAAAGGGGAAGTTATATCGGCCAGTCATGCCCAGAAATCGACGGAGCTGCATAACGGACTGAAGAACACAAAACTTGCTCTTTTGAACGTTTATGGTCAATCCAGCTTTGGTTAAGCTTGAGGCGATTTCTCATCTATATAAATAAAAACATCGTTTTTTAAAACAACAGGAATTATTCGGTCCATTAACTTGGACATTATTGATGCAGCATTTTTAAGACCAAACGGCATTACCCTAAATTTATAGAAGGCTCTACCTGGGACAGTAAAGGTGGTCTTATCACGTGAGCTTGGCTCAAGCGATATTTGCCAATAGGCATCTTTCCAGTCTAAGCTGGTAATATACTCAGCTTTTTGTAGGCGGCTAAGGATGCCGTCGATTATTGGCATTGGATAGGCGTCCTTTCGAGTGAGCTAGTTAACTTTTCGGCTATCTAAACACAGCCGCACCTTGCCTGGCTTTCTTACTAGCACCACTGGTGATGACCAGGCGCTTTCTTATTCTTCAATCACTCCTAGGGTCAGCATGCGATCAAGTTCCTCAAACATAATTTTCTCGATCGCAGGTGACATTGGGTAATGACGTTGCTTTATTGGTTTCGAATTACCGACGTCAATCACATGCGAAAGATGGGAAGCATTGGATCGTTTCATCCAGATGAACGCGTTGGGCATTCGACAATGGTCGGTAGTCGTCAGTGTCTATTTCTGCAACTCGCACCGTGTAATCTTGCCTAAGCATTTGGCAGGTTAATAGTTGAAATTCTGTCAAAAAATCAATGCCTAAATACAGAGTCTGGTTCAATGAAGGGACAATATAAAACATTATGGACTTCTTTTTTTCATTGTACAGTGGAACTTATAGTCATATCTCTTATTAATTCTTTGGCGAAATTGCCACCTATACAACATATAGATGCACCTGTATCTAGTAAGCCTGAAATTGATGGATATTAAAGTTAAAGTTAAAGTGATTGATATTAAAGTTTTTGCTCGAGTTGGCGGTTCTTGTAGTACTGTTTTATTCGCAATGCAGAACGTGTAGTTCTTTTGCCGTTCATGCATTCGATTGGAAGAATTGGATATGGTAGGCATTTTTGAAAGAGTAAGTCCGGTACACGCGAAGAGTCTGGTATACGTGACCGCCAAGTTGACCGCTTAAATTTAATTTTCGCTATCTGCTAATTCGCATTCTGGTTCGGCATCTATATCCTGAACTAAACCTGGAGCTTCCCTACCGTTTGCATAAACACCTCTCGGTTACGCACGGCATGTCTAAGCTCTTACATATTATTAAGTTCCTTGTAAAGCAGCTCATGTTGTAAAAAAAGCGATGATTCGTGCAGTGGTCCTGAAAACTTATCTGCTAAAACAACTATAGCCTCGTAAAATTCTTCGAATGGATCACCTTCCTTTTGCTAGCGGCGATCAATCGCGGCGCGAATATGAGCGTCGGCGCGGGTATCTTTAAATTGAACCCGTAATGCTGCACATACCTCTACCAGAAAATTTAAGCTTCCAGTTACTTATAATCTGGCTTACGCGATCAGCTCGTAGTTCTGTGCTCATCCTCGAATATCTAGGAAAAGTCGGATTTGATCCGGACCTGAATTGCATTGAAACTTGTGAAGTTATGGGTTAGTTATCTGGCTGGTTAGCCGCCGGCGGAGACGTTTGTTCCGCTTGAGATGAAATCGCAGATAACAGAGTTTGAAAGCCAGTGGTCATAGCTTGTGTCAACATTTCCGTATGACGTATCGCGGACGAAGAAGGATTAGTGGTTCCACTAGCAGCTTCTTGGGTTTGGCCTTCGTTCGTTTGAAACAAATCCATATTGTCTTGATTGGAGGCCTCTACTCTTTGTTGGCTTCTCGTAAGAATTGGCATTGTTGGCAGACTTTGTGTTAACTGACTTAGCTCGGTATTTACCGTCAGATTTAATAAGGATGTTTGCAACTGAGCCTTGCAAACCGGACAAAGTTTTCGGCTCGTGATCATAGTATTGAAACAAACCCAGCGAAAGGTATGGTTGCAACTGGTGGACAATAACTCTGCGGAGTATTCTATATCACTAAGATGTCACAGATAACACTGTATATCACCAACTAAATCTTCACAGCTTCGCGTTGCCAAGATAACAATGATGACTACGTACGACTTCTTTTTAAATCTAAGGCGTTTCTAAAATACTACACACTTATTACCACCATCTAGCTACATCACTAACACGACGATCAACCGCACAACAAAAGGCAATATGCTTGTTCATCAGAGTAATATTGAACATAACTCAAATAGTTTCATTCGTGCACGCAGCTTAGCGATAGTGAAGAAGAAGAAGAAGCTATAAGTGAAAATAATAATAATATAATAATAATATGCTTGCGATTCCATAATAAAAGAAAAAGAAAAAAGGAGGGGCTTCCTGGTCTGGGAAATTAACAGTATCATTTTTCCTCATGTTGTAGCTTGTGTACTATTACCAATACTCTTTCTCGGCGGCAGGGTGTAGATCCTATCCACATAATCCCTTAATCCAGCCAAAAGCAGACACAGAACTTAGTAAGCCGAGGAAATTTTCGCAGCAGATATTTTAGATATCGGTGCTTGATTTATGACGAAGACGAAATCCAGCTAATCTTATCTAAGCTGCAAATAATTAATGATATTCAAAAATTGGGTAATAGGTCTATCATTAACTCCGCAACCTATGATCAATAAACAGAACAAATATAGGGAAACGACTCAAGGCTGGCAGATTTCAGTCAGATCTTGGTAACTTGGGTTTTTTTTTTGCTTTTGGGTCGGGGCTTACCAGATAGCTCGAGCGGCTGAATGACCTTCTCGTGCCCCACGTTGGATGCCATTTTTAAATTTAATTTAAATACATGTAACATACAACATTAGAATGTAGCCGTGCAGATGTTGATGAATGCATATTCGGTGGAGTACGCGCTGGAATCGGCTCATTGTCGTCGGCAATATGAGAGAAGAAGAAAGAGATTTAGAAATATAGATTTCCTCAAGCGTCCATAGAGGTGTTATGGCCACCCCAGGTTGGCATACCGTGGCCGTATACCCCACCCTACCATGGTCACCAGGCTGCTCGCCTATCCGAAGATTAATGGTGACCCCTTTGACACACTAGGGCGTTATTCTTTTAGCGACGGTGTACTTCGGTGCAACATGATTTCCGGATTAAAACGGTAGCTTATTCAAGATTCATTACAAACATTTTATTTCTGAACATTATTATTCATATCCAAGAAAATAATATTAAAGAAATGCAAAAGTTACACTACTTGAAACTACTATATAATAATATTATATTATTATATTAATTATGTGAATTTTTTATAGATATATATTTTTGTTCTATGACTGATTTAACGTGTTCTTCATATCTATGGCCATAAAGTTAGGCCCGTTAGAGTTCATTATTATTTTCTTATTATTTTATCTTATCTAATGGACTTAAACAAAATTCTGATATGGAGTTATTTAGTGTACGCATTATTCGTACCTCGACTGTAATTTTTTTCTTTTCTGTTACAACATAGGGGTTAGCTGAGGGTAATCGATCAGCACTTTCAAAATGTAAGCAATGAAATTTGCGGTTATTTTATGACCGACGACTTTAATCTATACAATACATTCTTATGCTACAAACTTATTACCGCGGGCGAGAGAGAGAAAAAAAAAAGCAGAATACACTTGCTCACTCAAAAGATCGAGCGTTTATCTGTTGCTGCCGGAGCTTGAAGAGCAGTTATTGAAAACGATTGGTTATGTGTATTTATCAAAAACTAAACCCATTTGGGCAGTAAACAAAAAGAATATAGGTGTGTAAACATGAGATATAGCACTTACAATTCTGTTTTGACTCCATCGGCGAAAGATATTTTTCCGGGATCGATGAGGCTAAATTAGAGATTTAATAATAATGTTAGGATTAAATTTTTGATGATGCACATATTCATTTGCATTGTGTTGGATTTTTTTTCTATTTTATGGGTTTAATCCAATTGAACAAGAATTTACTCTTGTAAATGGATTGTATTTGGATGGTGATTCAACGAGCAAACTAAGACTAAACAATATTTAAATAAGAAAAAGAGTAATTTAAAAACACGCGATATTAGGCCGTGTAAGTCGTAGCAGTTATTGTTGGAACATTGATCACCATAAAGAAGGTATAACATTATTTATTTTTCACGTTGGAACATAATTAGTTCTTCTATTATCAAATTTTAAGCATTTAAAGAATTTGTAGCCAATTTTATTTATTTAGTAAGGTTAATTATTTTTCGTTTCGGGGTTAGGAGACCATTTTCGGTGGCTAGCGTGGGTTTGTTTGGAGGGCGATTGAATTCGTGGGTAGTTGACTTGCTGGACACGTATTGGCACATGGTAATTTTAATTGACACTCAGTAGTAGCTAGGCCTGGGTGCACAAGGTGCACGCATTAAGGTGATGTGCAGGTACTCCGCTAGGCACTCAAAGGTGGGTGCACAGGCATTCAAATGAACACTGTACTTAGTGCCAGATCTGCAAGATTCGCAATGAGGAGAAAAGCAATAAATATTTGGCTCAACCATGCGGATCTTTATTAATAATATTTAACCGTGGAATGACTGGCACTGTATTTAATTATTTTTCAGAAGTCTTATTGCGAGTCGGGAATTAACGTTGACGATAGAAAAATAATAATTTTTCTAGCTTCTTCTTCTTCTAGCGACCAAATAACATTTATCTTCCTTAGCTATTACGTATGTTCGAGTCGAAGGTAACTTTAGAAAAGAACGTGGTTAGGTATTGAAGCTATTTACCCGGAGGGGCGTTGCAGTTAGGCTTGCATTTCTTATTGGATCGAATATTTGAGGCCACTGATGCATTTTAATATATTCTTGAACGCTAGAGGGCTACTGTTAGAGTGAATACAACCAGATAAGTCTGAAATTAATGCAAACATCAAATTTTATGTTCGCTTTATCAGGGTCTTTTTCCTTGATTGTTTTACTTTTTTTATGTGTTATGTTTAATAAAAAATAAAATAATGTTGATTCTTCTTTATTCGATGGGGTGAATTCTACTACTAAAAGGGTCGATCTTCTACTAAAACTAAAATGAAGATTTGCAAAAGTCATAACCTACTTTTAGACATAGCGGAAATTCAAGTGACAAGCGCCACTACAAGCCCCCCGCCAAAATCACGCTTGTAGTAACAAGCAGGATCATTATCTATTGTTTTATTTCCTTTGCGTAATATTTTCCTACTAGTTTACCCTGAAGGTCTTCTAGTTCGTAATAGCTGTTTTCTAATTTATGCCTGATTCTGGCTTTCACAAAGGTGGGAGCTAACTTAGCATTAAATCCCTTAGAAAAACTGCTCTGCTGGAAATTCCTGCGGAATACTTCCTGATTCACTGCAAAGGTCTACTCTAGACTTCGTACATTATACACTTTTTCGTTGTGAGCATGCTGATGTCGCATGCTTTTGACGGCCTGATTTCTCATAAGATCAAAAGAGTCTTCCCTGCTAAAACAAACAGAACGGTCTTCTAACAAATTCAAGGCTGGTAACAGCCTATATGTAGAGCCATTAGATATCATATGCTGACCAAAAGCTAATCGATAAGGGGTAAACTAGATCGTAACGAACAAAAAATCTTACTGAGATTCTCATCCCACGTTGACCGACTATCGCTAATATATGCTTTAATCAAAGAAATCACTGACTGATTCGCACGCTCAGAGGCATTCGCTTGTGGAGCATACACAAAGCTGTATATGAGTGATGTATACCATACTTTAAAAGCAAGTTGTTAAACGCATGTGACTTGCACTGTACACCATTATCGGAAACTATGGTTTCTGGTACCCCAAAGCAGTCAATTAAGTCCTCTTCCAAGAACTGCATAGCATCAACACTGAACTTTTTAATTGCTTTAAAAAATGGAAAGTTTGGAAAATGGTCAACTAACTAACATACTAACGACTTGTCTTGTCTAGATATGTATCAAGTAGTAGATCTACAGTAGCCTCACTTTCAAACTCAGGCTTATCAAGATTTGAAGGCTAAAGTTGAATTCAACCATGATCGGATGCCCGATGTCACAGTTCTGGATGGGTTTGTCTAGAACTACTCTTGCAAGAATTCGGCGCTATTTTTATTGGCCAAATTTGGTATCTGATGTAGATTTGCAAATGCACCAAGAGTCCGAACAAAGTTCTTAGACCACCGTTGGCGAAAGCCGGCGAAAGTTACCGTTTCTTCCAGAAACTATACATTGATTATTTAGGTCCCTACCCAAGGTCCAAGTCCGGATCCATAGGTATATTTATGCCTTTACCATCCTGGATGCTAAATTTGTAACCCTGCAACTTTAAGGCCCATCTAGCCAATCGGCTACTGAGGTTAGTCTGCGCCATTAGCCACTTCAGCGGCGCATGATCGGTAATCACGGTGAAAGCATGAGTAGTTCCTTTGGCACGGATTAAGCTTGCGAGACATATAATAAAGGGGAACCTCATCACCTTCATAATTAATTCGCATGAGGACACCACCAACAAAGGGCAATATGCTTGTTCATCAGAGTAATATTGAACATAACTCAAATAGTTTCATTCGTGCACGCAGCTTAGCGATAGTGAAGAAGAAGAAGAAGCTATAAGTGAAAATAATAATAATATAATAATAATATGCTTGCGATTCCATAATAAAAGAAGAAGAAAAAAAGGAGGGCTTCCTGGTCTGGGAAATGAACAGTATCATTTTTCCTCATGTTGCAGCTTGTGTACTATTACCAATACTCTTTCTCGGCGGCAGGGTGTAGATCCTATCCACATAATCCCTTAATCCAGCCAAAAGCAGACACAGAACTTAGTAAGCCGAGGAAATTTTCGCAGCAGATATTTTAGATATCGGTGCTTGATTTATGACGAAGACGAAATCCAGCTAATCTTATCTAAGCTGCAAATAATTAATGATATTCAAAAATTGGGTAATAGGTCTATCATTAACTCCGCAACCTATGATCAATAAACAGAACAAATATAGGGAAATGACTCAAGGCTGGCAGATTTCGGTCAGATCTTGATGACTTGGGTTTTTTTTTGCTTTTGGGTCGGGGCTTACCAGATAGCTCGAGCGGCTGAATGACCTTCTCGTGCCCCACGTTGGGCGCCATTTTTAAATTTAATTTAAATACATGTAACATACAACATTAGAATGTAGCCGTGCAGATATTGATGAATGCATTTTCGGTGGAGTACGCGCTGGAATCGGCTCATTGTCGTCGGCAATATAAGAGAAGAAGAAAGAGATTTAGAAATACAGATTTCCTCAAGCGTCCATAGAGGTGTTATGGCCACCCCAGGTTGGCATACCGTGGCCGTATGCCTCACCCTACCATGGTACCAGGCTGCTCGCCTATCCGAAGATTAATCGTGACCCCTTTGAAACACTAGGGCGTTATTCTTTTAGCGCCGGTGTACTTCGGTGCAACATGATTTTCGGATTAAAACGGTAGCTTATTCAAGATTCATTACAAACATTTTATTTCTGAACATTATTATTCATATCCAAGAAAATAATATTAAAGAAATGCAAAAGTTACACTACTTGAAACTACTATATAATAATATTATATTATTATATTAATTATGTGCATTTTTTATAGATATATATTTTTGTTCTATGACTGATTTACGTGTTCTTCATATCTATGGGCATAAAGTTAGGCCCGTTAGAGTTAATTATTATTTTCTTATTATTTTATCTTATCTAATGGACTAAAACAAAATTCTGATATGGAGTTATTTAGTATACGCATTATTCGTACCTCGACTGCAGTTTTTTTCTTTTCTGTTACAACATATGGGTTAGCTGAGGGTAATCGATCAGCACTTTCAAAATGTAAGCAATGAAAATTTCGGTTATTTTATGACCGACGACTTTAATCTATACAATACATTCTTATGCTACAAACTTATTACCGCGGGCGAGAGAGAGAAAGAAAAAAAGCAAAACTGCTCACTCAAAAGATCGAGCGTTTATCTGTTGCTGCGGGAGCTTGAAGAGCAGTTATTGAAAACATTGGTTGTGTATTTACAAAAAAACCCATTGTAAAAAATAGGATGGTAGCACTACAATGTTTACATCGGCAGATATTTCCGGACTGAGGCAAATTAGAGATTTAATAATAATGTTAGGATTAAATTTTTGATAATGCACATATTCATTTGCATTGTGTTGGATTTTTTTTCTATTTTATGCGTTTAATCCAATTGAACAAGAATTTACTCTTGTAAATGGATTGTATTTGGATGGTTATTCAACGAGCAAACTAAGACTAAACAATATTTAAATAAGAACGAGAAAGAAGGGCTATCTTCGGCATGCCGAAGATCTAATACCCTTGCAGACCCAACCTTTTGATGCCGAGAAAATGGTTAAGGCCGAGTTTGGTCAAGGTATATTGATAAACAAAAAATATATTAATCAAAAACCGATGTAAATTAGATTTTGCAAAAATGAAGGGAGCATAGTGAAATCTTTAAATGCCGTGTTTAATCGAAAAATCATGAAAAACAAAAATTCTCCATACTAAATTAATTTTCGACCGATAGTTACTATGGCAGCTATATGATATAGTGGTCCGATCTTAATAGGATTTTGCATATATATGAGGAGCATAGTTAAACTAATAAATGCCGAGTTTGGTCAAGATATCTTGAAAAACAAAATTTTTTTCATACAAGATCCTACTTTTCGACAAATCGTTCCTATGGCAGCTATATGATATAGTGGTCCGATCTTAATAGGATTTCGCCTATATATGAGGAGCATAGTAAAACTAATAAATGTCGAGTTTGGTCAAGATATCTTGATAAACAAAAGGTTTTTTCATACAAAAACTTAATTTTCGACCGATCGTTCCTATGGCAGCTATATGATATAGTGGTCCGATCTTAATAGGATTTCGCCTATATATGAGGAGCATAGTAAAACTAATAAATGTCGAGTTTGGTCAAGATATCTTGATAAACAAAAGGTTTTTTCATACAAAAACTTAATTTTCGACCGATCGTTCCTATGGCAGCTATATGATATAGTGGTCCGATCCAGCTGGTTTTGACATATGTGCTGCGTGCAACAGAATTAGGGACTTCTGCAAAGTTTCATTAAGATAGCTTTAAAACTGAGGGACTAGTTCGCATAGAAACAGACAGACGGACAGACGGACAGACGGACATGGCTATATCGACTCGGCTGTTGATGCTGATCAAGAATATATATACTTTATGGGGTCGGAGATGTCTCCTTCTATGCGTTACACATTTCACGACAAAATTATAATACCCTCTGCAAGGGTATAAAAAAAGGCTTTTAATCAAAAACCGATGTAAATAAGATTTAGCAAAAATGAAGGAAGCATAGTGAAATCTTTAAATGCCGTGTTTAATCGCAAAATCATGAAAAACAAAAAATTCTCCATACAAAAACTTAATAATATGATATAGTGGTCCGATCTTAATAGGATTTTGCATATATATGAGGAGCATAGTAAAACTAATAAATGCCGAGTTTGGTTAAGATATCTTGAAAAACAAAATGTTTTTTCATACAAAAACTTAATTTTCGATCGATCGTTCCTATGGCAGCTATATGATATAGTGGTCCGATCTTAATAGGATTTTGCATATATATGAGGAGCTTAGTAAAACTAATAAATGCCGAGTTTGGTCAAGATATCTTGACAACCAAAATGTTTTTTCATACAAAAACTTAATTTTCGACCGATCGTTCCTATGGCGGCTATATGACATAGTAGTCCGATCTTAATAGAATTTTGCATATATATGAGGAGCATAGTAAAACTAATAAATGTCGAGTTTGGTCAAGATATCTTGATAAACAAAAGGTTTTTTCATACAAAAACTTAATTTTCGACCGATCGTTCCTATGGCAGCTATATGATATAGTGGTCCGATCTTAATAGGATTTTGCATATATATGAGGAGCATAGTAAAACTAATAAATGCCGAGTTTGGTCAAGATATCTTGACAAACAAAATGTTTTTTCATACAAAAACTTAATTTTCGACCGATCGTTCCTATGGCAGCTATATGATATAGTGGTCCGATCTTAATAGGATTTTGCATATATATGAGGAGCTTAGTAAAACTAATAAATGCCGAGTTTGGTCAAGATATCTTGACAAACAAAATGTTTTTTCATACAAAAACTTAATTTTCGACCGATCGTTCCTATGGCAGCTATATGATATAGTGGTCCGCTCTTAATAGGATTTTGCATATATATGAGGAGCTTAGTAAAACTAATAAATGCCGAGTTTGGTCAAGATATCTTGACAAACAAAATGTTTTTTCATACAAAAACTTAATTTTCGACCGATCGTTCCTATGGCGGCTATATGATATAGTGGTCCGATCTTAATAGAATTTTGCATATATATGAGGAGCATAGTAAAACTAATAAATGTCGAGTTTGGTCAAGATATCTTGATAAACAAAAGGTTTTTTCATACAAAAACTTAATTTTCGACCGATCGTTCCTATGGCAGCTA
Organism: Drosophila littoralis; assembly: GCA_018903485.1. Taxonomy (NCBI): domain Eukaryota; kingdom Metazoa; phylum Arthropoda; class Insecta; order Diptera; family Drosophilidae; genus Drosophila; species Drosophila littoralis. The sequence goes on along the minus strand of JAEIGF010000021.1, from coordinate 152,930 downwards.
TATGATATAGTGGTCCGATCCAGCTGGTTTTGACATATGTGCTGCGTGCAACAGAAATAGGGACTTCTGCAAAGTTTCATTAAGATAGCTTTAAAACTGAGGGACTAGTTCGCATAGAAACAGACAGACGGACAGACGGACAGACGGACAGACGGACGGACGGACAGACGGACAGACGGACAGACGGACATGGCTATATCGACTCGGCTGTTGATGCTGATCAAGAATATATATACTTTATGGGGTCGGAGATGTCTCCTTCTATGCGTTACACATTTCACGACAAAATTATAATACCCTCTGCAAGGGTATAAAAAGAGTAACTTAAAAACACGCGATATTAGGCCGTGTAAGTCGTAGCAGTTATTGTTGGAACATTGATCACCATAAAGAATGTATAACATTATTTATTTTTCACGTTGGAACATAATTAGTTCTTCTATTATCAAATTTTAAGCATTTAAAGAATTTGTAGCCAATTTTATTTATTTAGTAAGGTTAATTATTTTTCGTTTCGGGGTTAGGAGACCATTTTCGGTGGCTAGCGTGGGTTTGTTTGGAGGGCGATTGAATTCGTGGGTACTACTAATTTAGTTGACTTGCTGGACACGTATTGGCATATGGTAGTTTTAATTGACACTCAGTAGTAGCTAGGCCTGGGTGCACGAGGTGCACGCATTAAGGTGATGTGCAGGTACTCCGCTAGGCACTCAAAGGTGGGTGCACAGGCATTCAAATGAACACTGTACTTAGTGCCAGATCTGCAAGATTCGCAATGAGGAGAAAAGCAATAAATATTTGGCTCAACCACGCGGATCTTTATTAATAATATTTACCCGTGGAATGACTGGCACTGTATTTAATTATTTTTCAGAAGTCTTATTGCGAGTCGGGAATTAACGTTGACGATAGAAAAATAATAATTTTTCTAGCTTCTTCTTCTTCTAGCGACCAAATAACATTTATCTTCCTTAGCTATTACGTATGTTCGAGTCGAAGGTAACTTTAGAAAAGAACGTGGTTAGGTATTGAAGCTATTTACCCGGAGGGGCGTTGCAGTTAGGCTTGCATTTCTTATTGGATCGAATATTTGAGGCCACTGATGCATTTTAATATATTCTTGAACGCTAGAGGGCTACTGTTAGAGTGTATACAACCAGATAAGTCTGAAATTAATGCAAACATCAAATTTTATGTTCGCTTTATCAGGGTCTTTTTCCTTGTTTGTTTTATTTTTTTTTATGTGTTATGTTTAATAAAAAATAAAATAATGTTGATTCTTCTTTATTCGATGGGGTGACTTCTACTACTAAAAGGGTCGATCTTCTACTAAAACTAAAATGAAGATTTGCAAAAGTCATAACCTACTTTTAGACATAGCGGAAATTCAAATGACAAGCGCCACTACAAGCCCCCCCCCGCCAAAATCACGCTTGTAGTAACACCAAGCAGGATCAGCGCTTGGAACTTAAGTTATCTATTGTTTTATTTCCTTTGCGTAATATTTTCCTACTAGTTTACCCTGAAGGTCTTCTAGTTCGTAATAGCTGTTTTCTAATTTATGCCTGATTCTGGCTTTCACAAAGGTGGGAGCTAACTTAGCATTAAATCCCTTAGAAAAACTGCTCTGCTGGAAATTCCTGCGGAATACTTCCTGATTCACTGCAAAGGTCTACTCTAGACTTCGTACATTATACACTTTTTCGTTGTGAGCATGCTGATGTCGCATGCTTTTGACGGCCTGATTTCTCATAAGATCAAAAGAGTCTTCCCTGCTAAAACAAACAGAACGGTCTTCTAACAAATTCAAGGCTGGTAACAGCCTATATGTAGAGCCATTAGATATCATATGCTGACCAAAAGCTAATCGATAAGGGGTAAACTGGATCGTAACGAACAAAAAATCTTACTGAGATTCTCATCCCACGTTGACCGACTATCGCTAATATATGCTTTAATCAAAGAAATCACTGACTGATTCGCACGCTCAGAGGCATTCGCTTGTGGAGCATACACAAAGCTGTATATGAGTGATGTATACCATACTTTAAAAGCAAGTTGTTTAACGCATGTGACTTGCACTGTACACCATTATCGGAAACTATGGTTTCTGGTACCCCAAAGCAGTCAATTAAGTCCTCTTCCAAGAACTGCATAGCATCAACACTGAACTTTTTAATTGCTTTAAAAAATGGAAAGTTTGGAAAATGGTCAACTAACTAACATACTAACGACTTGTCTTGTCTAGATATGTATCAAGTAGTAGATCTACAGTAGCCTCACTTTCAAACTCAGGCTTATCAAGATTTGAAGGCTAAAGTTGAAGACAACCATGATCGGATGCCCGATGTCACAGTTCTGGATGGGTTTGTCTAGAACTACTCTTGCAAGAATTCGGCGCTATTTTTATTGGCCAAATTTGGTATCTGATGTAGATTTGCAAATGCACCAAAAGTCCGAAAAAAGTTCTTAGACCACCGTTGGCGAAAGCCGGCGAAAGTTATCGTTTCTTCCAGAAACTATACATTGATTATTTAGGTCCCTACCCAAGGTCCAAGTCCGGATCCATAGGTATATTTATGCCTTTAACATCCTGGATGCTAAATTTGTAACCCTGCAACTTTAAGGCCCATCTAGCCAATCGGCTACTGAGGTTAGTCTGCGCCATTAGCCACTTCAGCGACGCATGATCGGTAATCACGGTGAAAGCATGCCCTTCAATATAAGTCGAAATTTCTGGATACTTAGTATTGCAGCCAAGCACTCTTTCTCCTTGACAGAGTAGTTCCCTTGGCACGGATTAAGCTTGCGAGACATATAATAAAGGGGAACCTCATCACCTTCATAATTAATTCGCATGAGGACACCACCAACAAAAGGCAATATGCTTGTTCATCAGAGTAATATTGAACATAACTCAAATAGTTTCATTCGTGCACGCAGCTTAGCGATAGTGAAGAAGAAGAAGAAGAAGCTATAAGTGAAAATAATAATATGCTTGCGATTCCATAATAAAAGAAGAAGAAAAAAAGGAGGGCTTCCTGGTCTGGGAAATGAACAGTATCATTTTTCCTCATGTTGCAGCTTGTGTACTATTACCAATACTCTTTCTCGGCGGCAGGGTGTAGATCCTATCCACATAATCCCTTAATCCAGCCAAAAGCAGACACAGAACTTAGTAAGCCGAGGAAATTTTCGCAGCAGATATTTTAGACATCGGTGCTTGATTTATGACGAAGACGAAATCCAGCTAATCTTATCTAAGCTGCAAATAATTAGTGATATTCAAAAATTGGGTAATAGGTCTATCATTAACTCCGCAACCTATGATCAATAAACAGAACAAATATAGGGAAATGACTCAAGGCTGGCAGATTTCGGTCAGATCTTGATGACTTGGGTTTTTTTTTTGCTTTTGGGTCGGGGCTTACCAGATAGCTCGAGCGGCTGAATGACCTTCTCGTGCCCCACGTTGGGCGCCATTTTTAAATTTAATTTAAATACATGTAACATACAACATTAGAATGTAGCCGTGCAGATGTTGATGAATGCATATTCGGTGGAGTACGCGCTGGAATCGGCTCATTGTCGTCGGCAATATGAGAGAAGAAGAAAGAGATTTAGAAATATAGATTTCCTCAAGCGTCCATAGAGGTGTTATGGCCACCCCAGGTTGGCATACCGTGGCCGTATACCCCACCCTACCATGGTCACCAGGCTGCTCGCCTATCCGAAGATTAATGGTGACCCCTTTGACACACTAGGGCGTTATTCTTTTAGCGACGGTGTACTTCGGTGCAACATGATTTCCGGATTAAAACGGTAGCTTATTCAAGATTCATTACAAACATTTTATTTCTGAGCATTATTATTCATATCCAAGAAAATAATATTAAAGAAATGCAAAAGTTACACTACTTGAAACTACTATATAATAATATTATATTATTATATTAATTATGTGCATTTTTTATAGATATATATTTTTGTTCTATGACTGATTTACGTGTTCTTCATATCTATGGGCATAAAGTTAGGCCCGTTAGAGTTAATTATTATTTTCTTATTATTTTATCTTATCTAATGGACTTAAACAAAATTCTGATATGGAGTTATTTAGTGTACGCATTATTCGTACCTCGACTGTAATTTTTTTCTTTTCTGTTACAACATAGGGGTTAGCTGAGGGTAATCGATCAGCACTTACAAAATGTAAGCAATGAAATTTGCGGTTATTTTATGACCGACGACTTTAATCTATACAATACATTCTTATGCTACAAATTTATTACCGCGGGCGAGAGAGAGAAAGAAAAAAAGCAGAATACACTTGCTCACTCAAAAGATCGAGCGTTTATCTGTTGCTGCCGGAGCTTGAAGAGCAGTTTTTGATAATGCACATATTCATTTGCATTGTGTTGGATTTTTTTTCTATTTTATGGGTTTACTCTTGTAAATGGATTGTATTTGGATGGTTATTCAACGAGCAAACTAAGACTAAACAATATTTAAATAAGAAAAAGAGTAACTTAAAAACACGCGATATTAGGCCGTGTAAGTCGTAGCAGTTATTGTTGGAACATTGATCACCATAAAGAATGTATAACATTATTTATTTTACACGTTGGAACATAATTAGTTTTTCTATTATCAAATTTTAAGCATTTAAGGCATTTGTAGCCAATTTTATTTATTTAGTAAGGTTAATTATTTTTCGTTTCGGGGTTAGGAGACCATTTTCGGTGGCTAGCGTGGGTTTGTTTGGAGGGCGATTGAATTCGTGGGTACTACTAATGTAGTTGACTTGCTGGACACGTAAACTTATTGGCACATGGTAATTTTAATTGACACTCAGTAGTAGCTAGGCCTGGGTGCACGAGGTGCACGCATTAAGGTGATGTGCAGGTACTCCGCTAGGCACTCAAAGGTGGGTGCACAGGCATTCAAATGAACACTGTACTTAGTGCCAGATCTGCAAGATTCGCAATGAGGAGAAAAGCAATAAATATTTGGCTCAACCATGCGGATCTTTATTAATAATATTTACCCGTGGAATGACTGGCACTGTATTTAATTATTTTTCAGAAGTCTTATTGCGAGTCGGGAATTAACGTTGACGATAGAAAAATAATAATTTTTCTAGCTTCTTCTTCTTTTAGCGACCAAATAACATTTATCTTCCTTAGCTATTACGTATATTCGAGTCGAAGGTAACTTTAGAAAAGAACGTGGTTAGGTATTGAAGCTATTTAACCGGAGGGGCGTGGCAGTTAGGCTTGCATTTCTTATTGGATCGAATATTTGAGGCCACTGATGCATTTTAATATATTCTTGAACGCTAGAGGGCTACTGTTAGAGTGAATACAACCAGATAAGTCTGAAATTAATGCAAACATCAAATTTTATGTTAGCTTTATCAGGGTCTTTTTCCTTGTTTGTTTTATTTTCTTTTTATGTGTTATGTTTAATAAAAAATAAAATAATATTGATTCTTCTTTATTCGATGGGGTGAATTCTACTACTAAAAGGGTGGATCTTCTACTAAAACTAAAATGAAGATTTGCAATTAGGCATGTAGAGCCATTAGATATCATATGCTGACCAAAAGCTAATCGATAAGGGGTATTGTTGCAAACTGGATCGTAACGAACAAAAAATCTTACTGAGATTCTCATCCCACGTTGACCGACTATCGCTAATATATGCTTTAATCAAAGAAATCACTGACCGATTCACACGCTCAGAGGCATTCGCTTGTGGAGCATACACAAAGCTGTATATGAGTGATGTATACCATACTTTAAAAGCAAGTTGTTAAACGCATGTGACTTGCACTGTACACCATTATCGGAAACTATGGTTTCTGGTACCCCAAAGCAGTCAATTAAGTCCTCTTCCAAGAACTGCATGATAGCATCAACACTGAACTTTTTAATTGCTTTAAAAAATGGAAAGTTTGGAAAATGGTCAACTAACTAACATACTAACGACTTTTCTTGTCTAGATATGTATCAAGTAGTAGATCTACAGTAGCCTCACTTTCAAACTCAGGCTTATCAAGATTTCAAGGCTAAAGTTGAAGACAACCATGATCGGAAGCCCGATGTCACAGTTCTGGATGGGTTTGTCTAGAACTACACTTGCAAGAATTCGGCGCTATTTTTATTGGCCAAATTTGGTATCTGATGTAGAATAAGTCAACCAATGCGCGATTTGCAAATGCACCAAAAGTCCGAACAAAGTTCTTAGACCACCGTTGGCGAAAGCCGGCGAAAGTTACCGTTTCTTCCAGAAACTATACATTGATTATTGAGGTCCCTACCCAAGGTCCAAGTCTGGATCCATAGGTATATTTATGCCTTTACCATCCTGGATGCTAAATTTGTAACCCTGCAACTTTAAGGCCCATCTAGCCAATCGGCTACTGAGGTTAGTCTGCGCCATTAGCCACTTCAGCGACGCAGGATCGGTAATCACGGTGAAAGCATGCCCTTCAATATAAGGGCGAAATTTCTGGATACTTAGTATTGCAGCCAAGCACTCTTTCTCCTTGACAGAGTAGTTCCTTTGGCACGGATTAAGCTTGCGAGACATATAATAAAGGGGAACCTCATCACCTTCATAATTAATTCGCATGAGGACACCACCAACACCGGTGTGCCTGCATCGCAGTGTATATAAAATGGTAGATTAAAGTTAGGTGTGTGTAGGACAGGAACTTACAAACTTACGCTTTTTATTTAGCAGATCGGTTAAAGGGGAAGTTATATCGGCGATGTTATGAATGAATTTTTGTTACCATCCAGTCATGTCCAGAAATCGACGGAGCTGCTTAACGGACTGAGGAGCAGGGTAGTTTGCACTAGCGGTTATCTTATCCGCATCCATAGTGATCGTCCCGTGGCCGACCACATGACCTAAATAATGAACTTGCTTAAAACAAAACATGCTCTTTTGAACGTTTATGGTCAATTCAGCTTTGGTTAAGCTTGAGGCGATTTCTTTAAGTACGTGGCGTTCAAAGGAATCGGATATTATCAAAATGTCATCTAAATAAATAAAGACTTCGGTTTTTAAAACAACAGGAATTATTAGGTCCATTAACTTGGACATTGTTGAGGGAGTATTTGTTAGCGTGAGCTTGGCTCAAGCGGTATTTGCCAATAGGCATCCATCCAGTCTAAGCTGGTAATATACTCACCTTTTTGTAGGCGGCTAAGGATGCCGTCGATTATTGGCATTGGATAGGCGTCCTTTCGAGTTAGCTCGTTAACTTTTCGGCCATCTAAACACAGCCGCACCTTGCCTGGCTTTCTTACTAGCACCACTCCTAGGGACAGAATGCGATCTAGTTCCTTAAACATAGTTTTCTCGATCGCGGGTGACACTTGGTAATGACGTTGACTTATTGGTTTCGAATGACCAACGTCAATCACATGCGAAAACATACAGAGACTGGTTCAATGCAGAGACAATATAAAACATTATGGACTTCTTTTTATACCCTTGCAGAGGGTATTATAATTTTGTCGTGAAATGTGTAACGCATAGAAGGAGACATCTCCGACCCCATAAAGTATATATATTCTTGATCAGCATCAACAGCCGAGTCGATATAGCCATGTCCGTCTGTCCGTCTGTCTGTTTCTTTGCGAACTAGTCTCTCAGTTTTAAAGCTATCTTAATGAAACTTTGCAGAAGTCCCTTTTTCTGTTGCACGCAGTACATATGTCAAAACCAGCTGGATCGGACCACTATATCATATAGCTGCCATAGGAACGATCGGTCGAAAATTAAGTTTTTGTATGAAAAAACATTTTGTTTTTTAAGATATCTTGACCAAACTCGGCATTTATTAGTTTTACTATGCTCCTCATATATATGCAAAATCCTATTAAGATCGGACCACTATATCATATAGCTGCCATAGGAACGATCGGTCGAAAATTAAGTTTTTGTATGAAAAAACATTTTGTTTATCAAGATATCTTGACCAAACTCGGCATTTATTAGGTTTACTATACTCCTCATATATATCCAAAATCCTATTAAGATCAGACCACTATATCATATAGCTGCCATAGCAACGATCGGTCGAAAATTAAATTTTTGTATGAAAAAACATTTTCTTTTTCAAGATATCTTGACCAAACTCGGTATTTATTAGTATTACTATACTCCTCATATATATGCAAAATCGTATTAAGATCGGACCACTATATCATATAGCTGCCATAGGAACGATCTGTCGAAAAGTAGGATCTTGTATGAAAAACATTTTGTTTTTCAAGATATCTTGACCAAACTCGGCAGTTATTAGTTTTACTATGCTCCTCATATATATGCAAAATCCTATTAAGATCGGACCACTATATCATATTAGTTAGTTTTTGTATGAAGCATTTTTTGTTTTTCATGATTTTTCGATTAAACACGGCATTTAAAGATTTCACTATGCTCCCTTAATTTTTGCAAAATCTTATTTACATCGGTTTTTGATTAAAAGCCTTTTTTTTTGTTTATCAATATACCTTGACCAAACTCGGCCTTAACCATTTTCTCGGCATTAAAAGGTTGGGTCTGCAAGGGTATTAGATCTTCGGCATGCCGAAGATAGCCCTTCTTTCTCGTTTTCATTGTACTTCTCTTCAGCCCGTATTTTTCCAACAATACTTTCCTCTTCGCCATTGGCAGTACGCACAGTGGAACTTATAGTCTTATGGGGCACGTTATCTCTTATTAATTCTTTGGCGAAATTGCCACCTATACAACTTATAGATGCACCTTTATCTAGTAAGCCTGAAATTGATGGATATTAAAGTTAAAGTGATTGATATTAAAGTTTTTTGCTCGAGTTAGCGGTTCTTTTAGAACTGTTTTATTCGCAGTGCAGAACGTGTAGTTCTTTTGCAGTTCATGCATTCGATTGGATGACTTGGATATGGTAGGCATTCTTGAAAGAGTCCGGTACACGCGATGAGTCTGGTATACGTGACGTGTCGGGTATAGTGAAAACGTCTGGTACATTAGAGGGCATATTTCCTTCTAGTCGGTATTGGTCCCTTTCGATGCAACTCGTTTCCGTGCACAAGTTGGTGCACGGGCTAATACTCTTTTGGGTTTTTCGTGGCAACGAGAACAGGATGGCCTGTATGTATTCGCTTGCCCACAACCGTAGCAAAATACACGTCGTAGGGCCCCGCAATCTTGATACACATGACCGTTTTTATTGCAATTCCAACATGTCAAGTTGACCGCTGAAATGTCATTTTCGCTATCTGCTAATTCGCATTCTGGTTCGGCATCTATAGCCTGTACTAAACAACCAGGTGCAGGACGTGGCTTTATGCCCTGGAACTTCCCTACCGTTTGCATAAACACCTCTCGGGTAAGCACGGCATGTCAATTATACGATACGATATATAAAATCATCAATGTTCATTGTACCTCTACCAGAAAATTTAAGCTTCCAGTTACTTATAATATGGCTTACGCGATCAACTCGTAGTTCTGTGCTCATCGACGAATATCCAGGAACAGGCGGTTTTGATCCGGACCTGAATTGCATTGAAGCTTGTGAAGTTATGGGTTGGTTATCTGGCTGGTTAGCCGCCAGCAGAGATAACAGAGTTTGTAAGCCAGTGTTCATAGCTTGGGTCAACATTTCCGTTTGACGTATCGAGGCTGCCGCCATGGCGTTAGCTATTGCTTGCTGCATTTCCGTCATGGACGGAGAAGGATTAGTGGTTCCACTAGCAGCTTCTTGGGTTTGGCCTTTGTTAGTTTGAAACAAATCCATATTGTCTTGATTGGAGGCCTCTACTCGTTCTTGGCTTATCGCAAGAATTGGCATTATTGGTAGACTTTGTGTTGACAGACTTAGCTCGGTATTTACCGTCAGATTTAATAAGGATGTTTGCAACTGAGCCTTACAAACCGGACACAGTTTTTGGCTCGTGACCATAGTATTGAAACAAACCCAGTAAAAGGTATGGTTGCAACTGGTGGACAATAACTGTGCCGAATATTCTATATTACTAAGACACAGATAACACTGTATATCACCAACTAAATCTTCACAGCTACGCATTGCCAACATAACTGGTCACACAAGAAGTGTATCCGGCAGTCGCCATCCAACCGCCATGTAACTCCGGAACCAGTACAGGGAACATGAAATTCAACTCACTTATACTAATACATTGTAATGTACTCTGGAAATATAGAACAGATGAAAAATAACCTTCAAGCGCACAAAACGTGTTTTTTTTCAAACCCAATTAAGAAACTTTGTGCAGAGCAGAAACGCTCCCCCAACGATACAGAAATTCGTAAACTTAACCTGGAAGCCCTGCGGACGCCCTACTACAACATTTGGTCCTTCGAGCCGGATACCACTTCTTCAACATTTGGCATATCCAGTTCGCCCCAGCAAGCATTGGTGGATCTGCAATAAAAGGTTCCAGGAACAGCTACAAATTCCAACAAGATAAGTAGCAGTGCACCTACCTCATCTCGACCATTGCCAAATTTCCGGCAACTCCAGTCCGATTAATTTATATTTGTGTGTCTGAACATATTTTTTCGCTTTACATTGTCCGTGGTTAAAGCGAGTGGCAATTGTATTTATAAAATTCAAAAAAAAAAACCGCAAATAAAATATTGTTCTTGGCCATAAGGGCATCTACAAAGTGACAAATATTAAAACAAATAAAACAGAAAGTGACTCCGATAAGGTCGCCATATTGGTGGCTGTACAAATGTACATATGAATATACATATATGTACAAGTGCATACCCAAAATTTAACCGATCGCCATATTGATGTACTCAAGTACATCAAGACATATCTGCACACATAGGCTTTCGCTCCGTTGAACAACAAGTGTATGCGCTTGTCCATTCTAACCTTCACCAAATAATCACATACCTAAATATAAAAAATAAGACACACAATACTGATTGGTATTTAGTTAATTAAAACCACACTGTGCAAATTCACCTGCATGTATACACACACACGCACATCATATTATATGTGTATTGTTTGCTATTTTTCCTCCACAGCAGCTTCAAGATCAATTTATATATTTATTTTTACCCATTAATTGGCAAGTGCAAAAGGTAAACAAACATCAGGGTTGTAAGGTATCAAGATCGGTTTTCGATAAACTGATTCTGAGAAACTTTATATTTTTGTATGTTTCCACTTTGCCATTGAGCTGCGTTTACTTAATAAAATACAAACATATGCATTACTTTTTCTTATTCTTATAAAAATTTATAAAATAATTAATTTAATTAATTAATTTCCAAGTTGCGTAATAAATCGAATATCCGTGCGATTTTTCTTAAAATAACAAATTATATTTAGAATAAACGTACCTTTTCTTGAGCTCAATAATTAATAAGAAATAAGCATCAATTTAGTAAATTATTAGTAAAATAATGAATTTAATTAATTAATTTCCAAGTTGCGTAATAAATCGAATATCCGTGCGATTTTTCTTAAAATAACAAATTATACAAATAATTCTATGACAGAAAACCTTCCATTGAAGCGGCGAAGCAAGGGCAATTGTCTCCAAGTCCCCGCTCACGAATGACGGCTTTCAGTCAGCGTGGGCGAGCCTGACGGAGAGATTTGAGAATAAGCGACTATTAGTCAATAGTCAATTGAAAATTCTTTTCAATCTCCCCTCAGCAACGCAAGAGTCTGGACCCGCCCTTAAAGAGCTTCAGGGCACAATCCAGGGATGTTTAACGGCTCTCGACTTGTCCAGGGTGAGCACCGAAAATTGGGATTGTCTGCTTATTTTCTTGTGCTCCTCTAAATTGCCTAAGCTCACGCTGTCGTTATGGGAACAATCGCTCCACGATAAGGCAGAGATACCTCAATGGTCCGAGATGAATTCATTTCTGATCGACCGATATCGCACCTTGGAGGCGATAGAGGATGTACGACCTACCGCACATACGCCACCCCAGTCCAAACCCACAAGAAAAGAGTCCAACCACCTGAGAACCTTCGAAGCAACAGTGACTACAAAGTAACAACACTGCAAATTGTGTCAGAAGGAAAACCATCCCGTGCGTCTATGCCCACGTTTTCTACAAATGTCCGTACCCGAGAGAGTTTCCGTCATTAAGCAACCAAAGTTGTGCTTAAACTGCTTCGCCAGACAGCACCAGTTGAAAGACTGCACCAGCGCACATAGTTGTTTCACGTGCAAGGGACGTCACAACACGCTGCTCCACCGTGACAGACCCCAGGTGCCCTCAGCTTCCACAACACCAATAGTTTTGAACCCTCCTTCGTCTATACAGTCCACTTCCACTTCAACCCTCCTAGTGCACCGCATATGGGTGGCCTGTGGGAGGCAGGTGTAAAGAGTTTCAAAAATCTATTTTATAAGTCTACATCGACCTCCAAATACACCTTCGAAGAGCTTTCAACGCTCCTATCCAAAGTTGAAGCATGCCTGAATTCAAGACCGATATCTCCAATGTCGGAAGATCCTACTGATCTCCTGGCTCTGACTCCCGGTCATTTTCTAGTCGGGGGTCCTCTACTTTCCGCCACAGAGCCAGAGATCAAGGAAAACGCCGCGTCCATCATCAACCGCTGGCAGCGCTTGAAGGCTTTGCAACAACAGTTCTGTCTCCGTTGGAAACATGAGTATCTTTTAGAGTTACACAAAAGAAACAAATGGCAAACTCCAACGCGAGACTTACAACGGGACGATCTAGTCATTATTAAAGAAGATAATCTTCCAGTTAATGACTGGCGTCTTGGTCGAATCCAAACGACCTATCCTGGCGACGACCAAAGAGTCCGAGTGGTCGACGTGTTAACAGCCCGAGGTGTCTCAAAGAGACCTATCTCTAAGCTGATCCTGCTCCCGATAGAATCTAGACTCCATTCTCCATCCAGTAGAATCTCCAGTAAAGACTAGAATCCTAGATTCATTGGTCTGCGGACCATCTGTATAAAGCCGCATCAGTAATGTCTATTATGTTTTTTTTTTCAACGTTCTTCACGTAACAGCACGATGTCTCCACGCCAACAACAAGGCCGATCCAAGAGCCGACCGGCAACGGAATCGTTCCGATGCCGTGTATGCCGAGGAGTCCACGCGCTGCGAAAGTGCCAGCGGTTCATGCGGCTGTCTCCAGAGAAGAGACTCCGAGCAGTTCTGGTCAACAAATACTGCCCAAACTGCCTGGCTCACCAACATTCAGGGGAGTCCTGTCGCCGCAAGGACAAGTGCCGCAAGTGCCAGGGCGACCATCACACCTTGCTTCATTTCCAAGAAGCGCGTCGCATGCCATCGCGATCTCCAGAGCGATCCCAAACAATGCGCAGCACCAAGGCCCAAGCGCGACGCTCCGCGCCGCCTTCATCCGCTGGTTCCATCTCCTTGTCGACTTTAATGGAACACAAAGGACAACCGTGCTCCCGAGAGCACTCATCCGACTTGGAAACGGCAAGGCGACCCGCGACACTCGGGCACTTTTAGACCCGTGCTGTCCGGTAAGTCTTATCGACGCATCCTTGGCAAAGGCCTCCGGGCTATCCGTCACCCGCGTCGGTAAAGACAACGCTTGCTCGGCCATTATAAGTTCCAGGACCTCTAGCTTCCAGCGAGAGGTCATCCTGCAGGTGATGCCAAATCTCCGGTATCGAACTCCAACGAAGCTCGTCAGCGAGAAACTGAACGAGCCTTTCAACAACGTTCGATTGGCAGACGATCGCTGGTTCCAGCCGGAAATCTCCAATCTGGTTTTGGGCTCGGATATCTACCCAGACTTAATTCTCCAAGGCGTCCTGCCGAGCCATGGCGGCGCACCACTGGCCCAAAACACGGTCTTCGGGTGGATACTGTCCGGCTCCTGCGCTCACCAGTAGGAACAGAGCCACTTCCCTCTCCCTTTTTCCTTTTGCAATACTGCAAGGCGGGCGGCATGTTCATACAAGAAGTGTATCCGGCAGTCGCCATCCAACCGCCATGTACCTCCGGAACCAGTACAGGGAACATGAAATTCACCTCACTTATACTAATACATTGTAATGTACTCTGAAAATATAGAACAGATGAAAAATAACCTTCAAGCGCACAAAACGTGTTTTTTTTCAAACCCACTTAAGAAACTTTGTGCAGAGCAGAAACGCTCCCCCAACGTTACAGAAATTCGTAAACTTAACCTGGAAGCCCTCCGGACGCCCTACTACAACATAACAATGTTGACTACCAACGACTTCTTTCTAAATCTAAGCTATTTAGGGCAAACAACATTAAAAATATTCCTACAAAGGAAACTTTAATAGATAATTAAACACAAAAATAAAATAAAAATTGTAAATTACATCCGAAAATCATGAATCACTTCCAGGCACAACGATCGCACTACACCTTTTTTTTTTGAAGAGGAACAGAGAGATGCTGTTAAGTTAGTTAAGTTTAGCTACATCACTAACACATCGATCAACCGCACAACAAAAGGCAATATGCTTGATCATCAGAGTAATTTTGAACATAACTAAAATAGTTTCATTCGTGCACGCTGCTTAGCGATAGTGAAGAAGAAGAAGCTATAAGTGAAGAACATTAAGTAACACACAATCCATAGCAAAAAGGCAATATGCTTGCGATTCCATAATATATCTTCTTTTAATAGATTAATTACAATTGGTAACCTATGATCAATAAACAGAACAAATTAATGGAAACGACTCAAGGCTAGCAGATTTCAGTCAGATCAGGGTGACTTGGGTTTTATTTTTTCTTTTGGGTCGGGGCTTTCCGGATAACTCTAACGGCTGGATGACTTTCTCGTGCCCCACGTTGGTCGTCTTTTTTATTATTTTATTAAAATATATATAACTTACAACATTAGATTGTAGCCGTGCATATTAATTAAAATACATGTAACATACAACATTAGATTGTAGCCGTGCAGATGTTGATGAATGCATGTTCGGCGGAGTACGCGCTGGATCCGGCTCATTGTCGTCGGCAATATGGGCTGTGGGTCAAGGGGGGGATACCACAATGCTTCTCGCACGTTCTTTTTATTATTTAAAATATATACTCGCGTACTGTTTTGAAGGAAGAAGAAAGAGATTTAGAAAGATAGATTTCCTCAAGCGTCCATAGTGGTGTTATGGCCACCCCATGTTGGGATACCATGGCCGTATGCCCCACCCTACAATGGTCACCAGGCTGCTCGCCTACCCGAAGATTAATTATTTATTTATTTTATTTATTTATTTATTAATGATCGACAAAACGAGTGTTGCATCAAAAGCGTTTTTTTGACCTTTTAAGAATCTTATCTCAAGTGGGCGTGTGTGGATGGTATGAAGTTTTAATAAAGGTTTTACAAATTGATGAGCAACACGACTGACTTCTTTGATGATGCTTACAGAACTGATTTCTTAACATAAATTAAGATTAAAGGGACCGAGCAATTACAGAGTTCGAAAGAGAGCGAGGCTTCGTACATGTGTATGAGTGCTTATGACATTCAAATAGAAGAGAATTAGCATAATCTTAACATAATCTGCTTTGACATTGCTATTGATACCCTGACTAATGTATATATGAGGTATATGACCGAACATCCCGGCCGCCTTGAAAGAATTATCTTTCAAGAGACAGGTAGAACAGCCAGCTTATGTACTGGCCGGCAACAGAGTCCAGAGGCAGTGCGAATATATGCGACACGAACCCGGTCATCTTTGCCACTCACAACAGACTCAACGCGCCCTAATTTCCAGTGTAATGGCGGTGTGTTGTCCTCATGTATGATGACCATAGAGTCAACTGTGAGATTTGGGGAAGCCGAAGTCCACTTTGTCCTGGCTCGAAGCTCGTTCACATACTCCGCAGACCAACGACGCCAGAATTGCTGTTTAACAGCTGTGATCTGCTCGTAACGATCCAAGTTGGAGATGTTGTTGGTGATAATCTCACGCTCGGGCAAAGCGCGCGGTGCATCTCCATTTAGAAAGTGTCCTGCAGTGAGAGCGCTGAAGTCGTTGAGATCAGATAATAGCGGTGACAGCGGGCGAGAGTTGAGTACTGCTACTCTACTCTATCTCAACGACTGCGGTGTTCAGTTCCTCAAAGGTGAACCGAGTGTTAGCGAGGGTACGCACCAGCAGACTCTTTGCGCTCTTGACAGCGGCCTCCTAAAGACCGCCAAAGTGTGGAGCCCTAGGTGGAATGAAATGAAAGGTTATCTCTTCAGAGGAACAATATGATAGGATAGCATCTTGAGTGCTAGTGTTGAACATGAACTTCTTTAACTCGAGTAGCTTGTTGGATGCTCCGACAAAATTTGTGGCGTTGTCACAATAGATGTGCGATACTGGTCCACGACGGGCAACCATGCGTTTCAACGATTCCAAAAACTTATTCGTTGAAAGATCTGACACGATTTCAATGTGAACGGCCTTTACGGCCATGCAGACATATATGGCGATATAGGATTTTGTGAAACCCTTGCCACGTATTCGAAGATAGGTGTTCACTGGACCGCAGAAGTCGACTCCAACGTGGCGAAATGGCTTGTCTGTGGATAAGCGCTCAGGTGGCAGGGAACCCATGACTTGACGAAGTAGAACTGGACGATATCTGACACAGTGTACACAAGAACGAACAATGCTGCATGCTAAAGCTCTTGCGTTTATGACCCAGAATTGAAGCCGCAGCAGTCCAACTAATGCCTTTGGTCCTGCATGGTAATTGCGCAAGTGAAGATGCCGAACATAATTGTGGACAAATTGCGATTCCTTGGGAACAAGTAAAGGATGCCTTTGACGAGAGGGGATATCAGCATGCTCGAGTCTGCCGCCAACCTTAATGAGCTCGTATCCAGAAGAGTCATCTATGAAGGGGCTGAGAAATTTCAGATTGCTTTTCAAATCTCTTTGTTTCCTTAGCAATTGCAAATCTTCCTTGAAATGGTGCTGTTGGATGATCCTGATGATGCAGTGCAACGCGTGGCGAAGTTCTTCTGGGCATGGCGGCGAACTTTCGACAGGGTGTTCCTTTTTGGCAATATGGTAAAACCGGAACATATATGCCATAACTCGAAGCGCCCGAATGTATGAACTAATTCCGTTCAGCCAGTCCAGAATAGAATTACTTTCGATAATTGCAGCAAATGTAGACTTCCGTTTTTCAGCATCGATAATGTCCATGTCCAAATCATTGTCGAATTGTTGGCAGGGCCATTGAGTCTCGGAATCACGCAGAAACGCAGGTCCTGTAAACCAAATTGATTGCTGGAGCTCATTAGCTGGGCATCCACGTGACACGATGCCATCTGCTGTTTGATCTTGTATAATGGATACTCTATTTCCAACAAATGTCGACAAGGTGATAGAGTGTTGTTGCAGCCAGTGCAAGACAATCTGCGAATCAGACTAGAAATGCGCGCTGTGCGGCTTGCCGATGAATATGTTTTTGACAGTTGTATATAACTTACTCAGAAGTTGAGCCGTAAGCACGTATTGATGCGTCACTGAAAGCGTGCAGTTGTATGTCTGTGAGCTCAGCTTGCAAGCAAAAACGGGGTACTAAAATCGACGACAATTCCTTGAGAGACGTTACGCAGTTTCTCCATGCTTGTAGAAGTGATTGCGGAACAGATTCATCCCAGGCGAGTTTTAGCAGCCATAGCTCCTGTATGATGATTTTCGAGACGATAATGATTGGTGCCAGCAATCCTAATGGATCGAACAGAGAAGACGCAGTCGAGAGAATAGTACTCTTTGTGACTGTTGAATACAATTTTTTGGGTTTAAATTCAAATAGTAGCACATCACAACGTTGATCCCAAGCTACGCCAAGTGCGCTAGTGACAGCGTTTTCATCCAAGTTTAAATCCTTTACCGATTCATCGTTCCTGACGGCGGGATGATTGGAGTGCCACTTAACCAATGGGAGTGCCCTCGGCGAAGTATCAAGGTGACCTCGTGTTTGATGTTCTGCAACTCGATGAGCTCGTTTGCTCCGCATAGCAGATCATTTTTTTTATTTTACAATGGATGCGCCAATGGGAAACTCGTTCACATGCAGATCTGCCAGATATTGCAAACTGCGAACTGCTAAGTATGGGGCCGAGGCCGTTCCATACGTCACTGTATTTAGCTCAAAGGTCTGCAAATCAGCTTCAGGGGATGCTCTCCAAAATATATATTGAAATTTCCGATCCACTGGGCTGACTAAAACTTGTCTATACATTTTCGTAATGTCCGCTGTGATGGCGTAACGAACCAATCGAAAACGAAGGAGAAGTATATACAGATCTTCTTGGAGTGTTGGGCCAACGAGAAGCAAATCATTCAATGAATGCTGGGACGATGAAGTGCACGAGGCGTCAAACACGACTCGTAACTTCGTTGATGCACTGCTGGGCTTAAAAACACAATGGTGAGGTATATAAAAGTGTGGCTCACTTAATCTCGGATTCGTCACTAAAGTCATATGGCCAAGATCCTCATATTCTTTCATGAAGGTTACATATTGCAATTGAACAGTAGGCTGCTGACTGAGGCGCCTCTCGAACGATAAAAAACGTCGACGTGCAACATCGCTTGAATTGCCAAGGCACATTGGATCTCCCTTGAAAGGTAGACGCACAACAATCCTGCCGTTATTCATCTGTGTTGTCCTTGAATACATATCTTCACAGAGCCGATGTTCTGGATTGATTGACTTTGGAGAATTTTCTAGAGCATCAATGCTCCACAGTAATTGAAGATTTTTGTCAATTGACTCCTCCACAGAAAGCAAGCACGTTGATGACTGCTTAGCTGACTGATGACGTACTTGCCAGACACAACCCATCCAAGCAACGTTTTCTGAAGGACTGGCAAATTGTCTCCGAGCTTAATCTGTCCAACAGCCAGGCATTCGAAAAATGCCACGGTACCGAGAAGGAGATCAATCCGACCTGACCTGTGGAAAGTTTCGTCCGCAAGTGGTGTATTTGCGGGCAACCTCCAATCTGAGGTGTCGATTTCCGAATCCGGCTGGTAGGCAATGTGAGACGTTATGCAGAACTGTAGTGTTACTTCAAATGGTGACAAACGAGATTTAATTCCAGTAGTTGTACAGTTGTTAATTTTAGTCGAGGTCTCCCCTATGCTGCGGATTTCGAAATGATGCTTATCACGGCGTAGATGCAGCCGTTGGGCGAATTGATCAGTTATGAAATTGACTTGGGAACATGAGTCAAGCAATGCTCTGCCTTGTTTATACGCCCCCGATGAATCTCGCACTAGTACCTTTGCAGTAGCAAGAATTATTTGTCCGCCTGGCGATTGATTCATATGCGAGTGCGTTGCAGCAGGAGTCGTTGTTGAGGACATTTGCGCTATGGATGATGGCGATGTAGACGATGATGATGCAGGCGGTTGGCCAAAATGCAGAAGCGTGTGATGGCGATGCTTACAGCTTCGACAACGATTGTTAGACGGACACTGAGCCATCCGATGTCCTAATTGAAGGCAATTAATGCAAAATCCAGCATTTTTTACGACTCCGTACTTGAGTTTAGGACTCATGTCTTGAAACTGAGAACATTGTACAATTTTATGGTCGGAGCTGGAACAAACAGTGCATGTTGGATTAGTAATAGCAAATGATAATCCCTTGCTAGGCTTGTACAAGTGTTTTTGTTTCGAAGAATCAGCCATTCGATACGATGAATTGTCGCTTGATTGCAGAAACTGACAATGACGTTCCAAAATAGTTGTGCAGTGAGCCCAATTTGGCAATGTACGTAAGTCAAGAGACTCATTCCACTTGTTACGAGTTTGCTGGTCACATTTTCCGATGACGATGAATATCAACATGGCCTGGGCAATATCTGATCCGGTACCAAATGACGATAATGATGAATACAGGGCTGACGCATTGTCCAGCAGACTGCGCAGCTGATTTCCGTCCGGTTTGTCGACTGGCTGTAGATTGAATAGTGATTCTATTGTGTCTAAAAATGTAAGTGTAGGATTGTCATAACGTTCACTTAAACGAGCAAGAGCCTTGGGATAATTTTCCTGAGTCACTTGGAATGCCTTTACTGCCTGTAGGGCAGGGCCCTTCAAGCAATTCAGCAGATGATTAAACTTTTCAATGTTCGACAGAGAGTACTCACGACCGATAATCTGATTGAATGATGTAATGAAGTTTTTAAACTCTGCTCGTTTCCCATCAAATAAAGGCGAAGCCAATCGAGGAAGACTCGATGGCGTCGAAGAGCGAATTGGAGCAGGGTAAGAAAATGAGGTGCTGTGCAGTACATCATCCAGTTGGGATTGGATGGACAATTTGATACTCACATATGTGTCTTCCACCTCTGCACGTCCATTGTCCTGAGGATCTTCCAATTCAATTTCAGATTGTACTTCCAAACTTCTACTCCAACATGTCCAAGCGTAATAGTAGCTCACCGTGTGATAATCTTTTTTCACTGCCATCGACCTCAGTAGACACTCTTACAACATCCTCTAAGTGTGCGATATTGCGTTTTATGTTCGCTCGCTTACGTAAGTTTGCTTCAAGAGTTGACATTATGTATCGAGAATGTTGTGATCAGCCTAACTTTAACCTGATAATGTCACTCTCACCGATGTGAGCGAGAGACAGTTCAAATGCTCCCACTGTTAACAGAACAGCTAAGACTTTTAAATGTTGCGCTCACCGATGTGAGGGTCGCTTGCAGTGATGAAGCAAAAATGCAGTGAACAAGCAGAGGTAGCGAATTTCCAGCGACGAAGCAACGGCAACGAGAAAGGAGATGTGAGGCAAAGGCAATGAGCAATCAAACTCAGAGCGTATCCACCGCGAAGTAACTGCTACAAGAATGCAGTAGCGAAGCGGAGGTAGCGAGTTTCCAGCGACGAAGCAACGGCAACAAGAAAGAAGAGCTGGCCAAATGTTGCTGTCGATGCTGTATTTTGCGAAGAGTTCGATAAAACCTTTCTCCAACGAAATGTTGTGCGGCAACGATATGCCGTCAATTTCCACACACTAGCCCCAACGTTTTTTGACCTTTTAAGAATCTTATCTCAAGTGTGTGGATGGTATGCAGTTTTAATAAAGGTTTTACAAATTGATGAGCAACACGACTGACTTCTATGATGATGCTTACAGAACTGATTTCTTAACATAAATTAAGATTAAAGGGACCGAGCAATTACAGAGTTCGAAAGAGAGCGAGGCTTCGTACATGTGTATGAGTGCTTATGACATTCAAATAGAAGAGAATTAGCATAATCTTAACATAATCTGCTTTGACATTGCTATTGATACCCTGACTAATGTATATATGAGGTATATGACCGAACAACGAGTGTCTTCCTCATTATTCAGTAGATTATACATACAATACATAATGGAATTATATGCTAAAAGCCTAGTTAGATATCACAGTTCTCTAAATAGCATCACCGACCGATGGAGGTGTTTTAGTTGCCAGTCCGGCCAGCTGTGCCCCTTTTCACAGCTAAATTTGTCAGTGACGCTATTAGAGCCTACCTCTAAGCAGAAGGGTGTAAGTAGGAAAAAGTGTTCTTAAGTAAAATTAAAAATAATGTTAGTTTGCTATATTAATTAATAAAATACAATAAATAAGAAAAAGAAAGTAAGAAGATTGTTAATAAAGTATAGAAATGTAAGCTAGATATATAGAGTGTTAAGTAGGACAGAGAGAAAAGTAATGGGAAAAGTAATGGGAATTTACCGACCCGGTGGGGGAAAATTTACAGCCTGTCCGGCAAGCTATGCCCCTGCTCATATCTGGGAATAGTCAGTGACTTCCCGAAAGTATCCTGAAAGCAACGATTTTATAAGGGGTAGAGAAAGTTCGATAGAGAACACGTGATGCAAACTATTATAATTTTTACATAGCACGCGAAAAGCATTGTGCATAGCGTAGTCTGTTGTGTACGTAAACAGGAATAAGGGGCGGTAATTTCTGGTTGGTCTAGACGGAACAGAGAATTGAAGACGCCCTAGCAGAAAAGGAGAATCTATATCGCCAATAATCAACTTATGTAGAAGGACAACACCGAGAATTGTCCTACGGTTGGTTAACGACGGAAGGTTAAGAAGAAGCAGTCTGCTGGAGTAGGATTGCAACCGAAGATTAGGGTCCCAATTTAAACCTCGTAAGGCAAAAAGCAGAAATTGCTTATACTGCGGAGACCAGATGCAAGAGCAGTATTCAAGGATAGGGCGAACAAGAGAGATGTACAGAAGTTTCGTTATAAAAGGATCGTTAAACTCTTTAGACCATCGTTTAATAAATCCAAGTACACCTTTTGCCTCATTAACGATGGTATCTATGTGAAGATTGAAACAGAGTTTAGAATCAAAAAGAACGCATAGATCCTTAACTGTTAGTATACGTTGCAAAGGGGTATTGTCGATTGTATAACTGACAAGATAAGGTGTAGTACGATGAAATGTCATAAACATACACTTTGAACAATTCAGATGCAATTGATTGGCCGAACACCAACGTTGCATAGCGTTTAAATCGTCTCTTAGACGAGAATGATGTAGGATAAGTGTAAGATAGAATAAATTTCACATCATCCGCATACATGAGTACACGGGCATGTGATATAACAGAGGGGAGATCATTTATAAAAAGAGTAAAGAGTAAAGGTCCAAGATGACTACCTTGAGGAACACCAGAAGTAACGTGAACCTGTTTAGAGGTAGTCTGCCTCAGCATTACTCTTTGGGTCCTACCTTTTAAATAAGAATTAATCCAAAGCAAAAGAGACGGAGGGAAACCTATTCGGTCAAGTTTAAAAAGTAAAATGTCATGGTGCACAGAGTCAAACGCCTTACTGAAGTCAGTATAAATGACATCAGTTTGCATTTTCGAAAGAAAAGCATCATTTACCAAGGAAGTAAATTCAAGCAGATTGGTCGTAGTTGACCGATTCTTTACGAATCCATGTTGAACAGGGGAAACAACTGATTTGCAGAAATGCTGCAAATTCGAAGAGATTATTTTTTCAAATAATTTAGGAATAGCGGACAGTTTTGCAATGCCCCTCTAGTTTTGTATATCAGACTTTCCACCTTTCTTGTGGAGAGGAATGATATAAGATTCTTTCCAAATAGATGGAAAGAAGAGATAGATTAAAAAGCTTTTGCAATGGATAAAGAAGGGAAGAACTACACTCCTTGAGTAGACAACTAGGAATATTGTCAGGCCCAGGAGAGTAAGAAGATTTTAAAGAGTTTATAGCTTAAAGGAGAGAGGAGTGTGAAATAATAGGAGGAGGTATAGAACTAGAGGAAGAAATAGTATAAGGGTAAGAATTATTATTAGGACTGATTAAGGAGTAAGTTGATTGCAAAAAAAAAGAGGTTAGCAGAATCAGAGTCATTACTAGCTTTATCCATCCCGAAAGAAAAAGAAGTTGGCAAACTTGAAGATTTACGCTTCAAGTTTACAAAATTGTAAAACTGTCTCGGATTTTGGGCAAATTGCCTTTTGCAAAGAGTTAGATAATTCTCAAAGCATTGAGAATTAAGAAGAAAGAAGTTCGACTTGGCTATGGAATATTTAGCCAAGTTTGTACACGAACCAGACTTTTTAAACTTTTTAAAATATTTAGATTTTACGTTTTTAAGATGTGACAATCTGGGAGTAAACCAGGGTGGATTTGAAGAAGCAGTCGAAGGAATTGACTTGGGAATACTCATATCTAACAGGGAGTTTAGGGTGCTATAAAAAAAAGTAATAGCAGCATTCATATCAACCGAGTCATATAAGAAAGACCAATCGGTTGCATAAATAAGCTGATTCAGCAATGAATAATTTCCTTTGCGAAAGCAGCGGCGGGGCTTATTGGCTGATGAGCACGAAATGAGACGATTACAATTGAACATTGTAATCTCTAAAGTAGGATTACATACATCCTCAGGAAGAGATAAAGTAGGGTACCTAGACACATTAGAAATAAGGTAGTCGTTAACAAATACAAGGTCAAGTGTTCTATTCAAATGATTAGAAATTGAATTGATTTGAAACAACGAAAGATCAAGCATGCAGTCTATAAAATCATGCTGTGCTGAGGGCACTAGATAATTTTCGGCAGTGAATAATGACCAAGAGATGTTCGGCAAATTAAAATCACCCAACACCATAAATAGGTCATTATCACGCACGTGTGAAGAAACTTTTTTAATACAAGTAATATGTTTCATATAAACTTGAATATCAGAAGAAGGAGGAACATAAGAGCATGTAATATAGATATTCCGTGTAGCAAAAGACACCTTAACTGAGACAATCTCAGCGTCAGTAGGCTTACTAAAACAGAAAAGTTCTGAATGGAGAGTGGCTTTAACGGCAATTAACACCCCTCCACCACGAGTCGGCCGAATTCGCTTGAATTTAACCAGGTTTCTGAAAATGCTATTATATCCGAGTCGAAGGAAGTACCGGCCATGAAAAGATTTTTATGCTTTGAAATAAGACCTCTGACATTCTGATAATGAATACAGATTTGGTCAGAAGATGAAGTTAGTTTTTTGTGGCAGAAATGGTACCCTGTATTGAAGGGACTGGAAGGGTGACAGGCTGGTTACGCTTTTTTGGCTTGAACTCGTGAACAATCATGTGTGGAGGCCAAAATTTGGGATCACAAATGATTGGGAACATATCATGTGAAACATTTATTTTGAATGATGATATTTCACGAGGGGTGGAGAAATTAAATTTGGTTATTGACACGCTAGCAGAAGATTTGCTAGCAATATAGGCTGCCAATGACTCAGAAGTGGTGTCCGATGAAAGTCGAGACACAAAAACTTGCCTACGAGGGGCAACAACCGTTAAAGTAGGTGCTGATGGAACTGCAGGTAATACAGGAGATGAAGGAGCTAAAGAGGCACCATGATTGTGTTTAACAATCTGGGCAAGATTACGCGCAGGTTTACCTTTGCGGCCAGGAGCTGACGGGGCTGAGGCAGTTTGGATAACTGGGACGGTATCAGGTACGGGCCCTACTGGAACTACTATAGGGGATGAAACGGGGGTAACTGGGCAGTCGCTTGGAGAAGGCGATAAAGACAACATTGGAGATAAATCCATGTTGCTAGGTAGGGACAAGATAGGCGTAGGTGTCTGAACAGACGTAGAGGGCAATTGCAAAAGTTGAGGCTCCAACCGGCGATTGGTTGGCGACTCGAATTTATAATTGGCAAGCAACTCAAAACTAGAGTCAAATTTACTCGACAGTTGCTTAGCCACATTATTCAATTTTAAGAATTGATTTCTCACAGAATTATACGGTCAAGTTTAAAAAGTAAAATGTCATGGTGCACAGAGTCAAACGCCTTACTGAAGTCAAACACCCCTGTAGTTTTGTATATCAGACTTTCCACCTTTCTTGTGGAGAGGAATGATATAAGATTCTTTCCAAATAGATGGAAAGACAGAAGATTCAAGAGATAGATTAAAAAGCTTTTGCAATGGATAAAGAAGGGAAGAACTACACTCCTTGAGTAGACAACTAGGAATATTGTCAGGCCCAGGAGAGTAAGAAGATTTTAAAGAGTTTATAGCTAAAAGGAGAGAGGAGTGTGAAATAATAGGAGGAGGTATAGAACTAGAGGAAGAAATAGTATAAGGGTAAGAATTATTATTAGGACTGACTGAGGAGTAAATTGATTGGAAAAAATTAGCAAAGAGGTTAGCAGAATCAGAGTCATTACTAGCTTTATCCATCCCGAAAGAAAAAGAAGTTGGCAAACTTGAAGATTTACGCTTCAAGTTTACAAAATTGTAAAACTGTCTCGGATTTTGGGCAAATTGCCTTTTACAACGAGTTAGATAATTCTCATAGCATTGAGAATTAAGAAGAAAAAAGTTCGACTTGGCTATGGAATATTTAGCCAAGTTTGTACACGAACCAGACTTTTTTAACTTTTTAAAATATTTAGATTTTACGTTTGTAAGATGTGAAAATCTGGGAGTAAACCAGGGTGGATTTGAAGAAGCAGTCGAAGGAATTGACTTGGGAATACTCATATCTAAGAGGGAGTTTAGGGTGCTATAAAAAAAAGTAATAGCAGTATTCATATCAACTGAGTCATATAAGAAAGACCAATCGGTTGCATAAATAAGCTGATTCAGCAATGAATAATTTCCTTTGCGAAAGCAGCGGCGGGGCTTATTGGCTGATGAGCACGAAATGAGACGATTACAATTGAACATTGTAATCTCTAAAGTAGGATTACATACATCCTCAGGAAGAGATAAAGTAGGGTACCTAGACACATTAGAAATAAGGTAGTCGTTAACAAATACAAGGTCAAGTGTTCTATTCAAATGATTAGAAATTGAATTGATTTGAAACAACGAAAGATCAAGCATGCAGTCTATAAAATCATTATCACGCACGTGTGAAGAAACTTTTTTAATACAAGTAATATGTTTCATATAAACTTGAATATCAGAAGAAGAAGGAACATAAGAGCATGTAATATAGATATTCCGTGTAGCAAAAGACACCTTAACTGAGACAATCTCAGCGTCAGTAGGCTTACTAAAACAGAAAATTTCTGACTGGAGAGTGGCTTTAACGGCAATTAACACCCCTCCACCACGAGTCGGCCAAATTCGGTTGAATTTAACCATGTTTCTGAAAATGCTATTATATCCGAGTCGAAGGAAGTACTGGCCATGAAAAGATTTTTAAGCTTTGAAATAAGACCTCTGACATTCTGATAATGAATACAGATTTGGTCAGAAGATGAAGTTAGTTTTTTGTGGCAGAAATGGTACCCTGTATTGAAGGGACTGGAAGGGGTGACAGGCTGGTTACGCTTTTTTGGCTTGAACTCGTGAACAATCATGTGTGGAGGCCAAAATTTGGGATCACAAATGATTGGGAACATATCATGTGAAACATTTATTTTGAATGATGATATTTCACGAGGGGTGGAGAAATTAAATTTGGTTATTGACACGCTAGCAGAAGATTTGCTAGCAATATAGGCTGCCAATGACTCAGAAGTGGTGTCCGATGAAAGTCGAGACACAAAAAACTTGCCTACGAGGGGCAACAACCGTTAAAGTAGGTGCTGATGGAACTGCAGGTAATACAGGAGATGGAGGAGCTAAAGAGGCACCATGATTGTGTTTAACAATCTGGGCAAGATTACGCGCAGGTTTACCTTTGCGGCCAGGAGCTGACGGGGCTGAGGCAGTTTGGATAACTGGGACGGTATCAGGTACGGGCTCTACTGGAACTACTATAGGGGATGAAACGGGGGTAACTGGGCAGTCGCTTGGAGAAGGCGATAAAGACAACATTGGAGATAAATCCATGTTGCTAGGTAGGGACAAGAAAGGCGTAGGTGTCTGAACAGACGTAGAGGGCAATTGCAAAAGTTGAGGCTCCAACCGGCGATTGGTTGGAGACTCGAATTTATAATTGGCAAGCAACTCAAAACTCGAGTCAAATTTACTCGACAGTTGCTTAGCCACATTATTCAATTTAAAAGAATTGATTTCTCACAGAATTATACATTCTGGAGAAATCAATTTGCTTGTCGATGCAATCTGGGCACGACCAACGCAACGCAACCCTTCTTGGCAACTGCAGCGATCTTGTCGCAATCACGCCCAGTGAGACCTGCACATTTAGCATGCATCATATTCTCACACAGCCAGCAATTAACAAATTGTTGCTGTGCAGAATCATCAGCCTGCTTGAACGTGCAAGGTTTCTTACAGCACGACATAATTATTACAAGTATGCAAGTTGCGAGAGCGCAGAGCAAAACGAAAACGGTGCACAAGAATATAGCAAGTAAACACTCAAAAACAATTATCGTACACAAACAAATTGTTTGGAGCGAAAAGCAATAGCAAAAATTTGCGAGAGCGCGATGCACAAGCTGAAATATGCAGCAGCGAACACACACACAAACAAGTGTATGCACAGGGGAGCACCAAAGCAAAAGAATCAAAACAGGCAATAACACTTTGCACAATTATAAAGCTTTTTAAATAAAGCACAAAAAAGGCCAAACTTAGAAATAAAAAGCAGGATTAATGCTCAAAAAAATATATAAAAATCTTGGAGCACAAGTAAATTCTTTTAGCGACGGTGTACTTCGGTGCGACATGATTTCCGGATTAAAACGGTAGCTTATTCAAGATTCATTATAAACAATTTATTTCTGAACATTATTATTCATACCCAAGAAAATAATATTAAGGAAATGCAAAAGATACACTACTTGAAACTACTATATAATAATATTATATTATTAATTGATGGTTTTGTTTTATTTGATGGTTTTGGCGACCTTTCCATTTTATAATTGTTTAGTTGGCTTATATTTATTAAGTGAATTTTTTATAGATATATTTTTTTAAACCTCGTAAGGCAAAAAGCAGCAATTGCTTATACTGCGGAGACCGGATGCAAGAGCAAGGATAGGGCGAACAAGAGAGATGTACAGAAGTTTCGTTATAAAAGGATCGTTAAACTCTTTAGACCATCGTTTAATGAATCCAAGTACATGAGTACACGGGCATGTGATATAACAGAGGGGAGATCATTTATAAAAAGAGTAAAGAGTAAAAGTCCAAGATGACTACCTTGAGGAACACCAGAAGTAACGTGAACCTGTTTAGAGGTAGTCTGCCTCAGCATTACTCGTCCTACCTTTTAAATAAAAATTAATCCAAAGCAAAAGCAAAGCAAAACCTATTCGGTCAAGTTTAAAAAGTAAAATGTCATGGTGCACAGAGTCAAACGCCTTACTGAAGTCAAACACCCCTGTAGTTTTGTATATCAGACTTTCCACCTTTCTTGTGGAGAGGAATGATATAAGATTCTTTCCAAATAGATGGAAAGACAGAAGATTCAAGAGATAGATTAAAAAGCTTTTGCAATGGATAAAGAAGGGAAGAACTACACTCCTTGAGTAGACAACTAGGAATATTGTCAGGCCCAGGAGAGTAAGAAGATTTTAAAGAGTTTATAGCTAAAAGGAGAGAGGAGTGTGAAATAATAGGAGGAGGTATAGAACTAGAGGAAGAAATAGTATAAGGGAAAGAATTATTATAAGGACTGACTGAGGAGTAAGTTGATTGGAAAAAATTAGCAAAGAGGTTAGCAGAATCAGAGTCATTACTAGCTTTATCCATCCCGAAAGAAAAAGAAGTTGGCAAACTTGAAGATTTACGCTTGAAGTTTACAAAATTGTAAAACTGTCTCGGATTTTGGGCAAATTGCCTTTTACAACGAGTTAGATAATTCTCATAGCATTGAAAATTAAGAAGAAAAAAGTTTGACTTGGCTATGGAATATTTAGCCAAGTTTGTACACGAACCAGACTTTTTAAACTTTCTAAAATATTTAGATTTTACGTTTTTAAGATGTGACAATCTGGGAGTAAACCAGGGTGGATTTGAAGAAGCAGTCGAAGGAATTTACTTGGGAATACTCATATCTAAGAGGGAGTTTAGGGTGCTATAAAAAAAAGTAATAGCAGTATTCATATCAACCGAGTCATATAAGAAAGACCAATCGGTTGCATAAATAAGCTGATTCAGCAATGAATAATTTCCTTTGCGAAAGCAGCGGCGGGGCTTATTGGCTGATGAGCACGAAATGAGTCGATTACAATTGAACATTGTAATCTCTAAAGTAGGATTACATACATCCTCAGGAAGAGATAAAGTAGGGTACCTAGACACATTTGAAATAAGGTAGTCGTTAACAAATACAAGGTCAAGTGTTCTATTCAAATGATTAGAAATTGAAATTGAATCCACCACGAGTCGGCCGAATTCGCTTGAATTTAACCAGGTTTCTGAAAATGCTATTATATCCGAGTCGAAGGAAGTACCGGCCATGAAAAGATTTTTAAGCTTTGAAATAAGACCTCTGACATTCTGATAATGAATACAGATTTGGTCAGAAGATGAAGTTAGTTTTTTGGGGCAGAAATGGTACCCTGTATTGAAGGGACTGGAAGGGTGACAGGCTGGTTACGCTTTTTTGGCTTGAACTCGTGAACAATCATGTGTGGAGGCCAAAATTTGGGATCACAAATGATTGGGAAGATATCATGTGAAACATTTATTTTGAATGATGATATTTCACGAGGAGTGGAGAAATTAAATTTGGTTATTGACACGCTAGCAGAAGATTTGCTAGCAATATAGGCTGCCAATGACTCAGAAGTGGTGTCCGATGAAAGTCGAGACACAAAAACTTGCCTACGAGGGGCAACAACCGTTAAAGTAGGTGCTGATGGGGCTGCAGGTAGTACAGGAGATGGAGGAGCTAAAGAGGCACCATGATTGTGTTTAACAATCTGGTCAAGATTACGGGCAGGTCTACCTTTGCGGCCAGGAGCTGACGGGGCTGAGGCAGTTTGGATAACTGGGACGGTATCAGGTACGGGCTCTACTGGAACTACTATAGGGGATGAAACGGGGGTAATTGGGTATTGGTATCGCTTGGGGAAGGCGATAAAGACAACATTGGAGATAAATCCATGTTGCTAGGTAGGGACAAGAAAGGCGTAGGTGTCTGAACAGACGTAGAGGGCAATTGCAAAAGTTGAGGCTCCAACCGGCGATTGGTTGGAGACTCGAATTCATAATTGGCAAGCAACTCAAAACTCGATTCAAATTAACTCGACAGTTGCTTAGCCACATTATTCAATTCTAAGAATTGATTTCTCACAGAAATATACATTCTGGAGAAATCAATTTGCTTGTCGATGCAATCTGGGCACGACCAACGCAACGCAACCCTTCTTGGCAACTGCAGCGATCTTGTCGCAATCACGCCCAGTGAGACCTGCACATTTAGCATGCATCATATTCTCACACAGCCAGCAATTAACAAATTGTGGCTGTGCAGAATCATCAGCCTGCTTGAACGTGCAAGGTTTCTTACAGCACGACATAATTATTACAAGTATGCAAGTTGCGAGAGCGCAGAGCAAAACGAAAACGGTGCACAAGAATATAGCAAGTAAACACTCAAAAACAATTATCGTACACAAACAAATTGTTTGGAGCGAAAAGCAATAGCAAAAATTTGCGAGAGCGCGATGCACAAGCTGAAATATGCAGCAGCGAACACACGCACAAACAAGTGTATGCACAGGGGAGCACCAAAGCAAAAGAATCAAAACAGGCAATAACACTTTGCACAATTATAAAGCTTTTTAAATAAAGCACAAAAAAGGCCAAATTTAGAAGTAAAAAGCAGGATAAAAGCGCAAAAAAATATATAAAAATCTTGGAGCACAAGTAAATTCTTTTAGCGACGGTGTACTTCGGTGCGACATGATTTCCGGATTAAAACAGTAGCTTATTCAAGATTCATTATAAACAATTTATTTCTGAACATTATTATTCATACCCCAGAAAATAATATTAAGGAAATGCAAAAGATACACTACTTGAAACTACTATATAATAATATTATATTATTAATTGATGGTTTTGTTTTATTTGATGGTTTTGGCGACCTTTCCATTTTATAATTGTTTAGTTGGCTTATATTTATTAAACGAATTTTTTATAGATATATATTTTTTGTTCTATGACTGATTTGACGTGTACTTCATATCTATGGCCATAAAATTAGGCCCGTTAGAATTAATTCTTATTTTCTTATTATTTTATCTTATCTAATGGACTTAAACAAAATTCTGATATGGAGTTATTTAGTGTACGCATTATTCGTACATCGACTGTAGTTTTATTCTTTTCTGTTACAACATAGGAGTTAGCTGAGGTTAATCGATCAGCTTTTTCAAAATGTAAACAATGAAATTTGCGGTTATCTTATGACCGACGACTTTTATCTATACAATACATTCTTATGCTACAAACTTATTACCGAAGAAGAGGGCGAGAGAGAGAAAAAGAAAATAAAGCAGAAAACACTTTCTCACTGAAACGAGCGTTTATCTGTTGCAGAGCAGTTATTTAAAACGAATATGTGTATTTTTAAACAAAAAGAAAGTAGGTGTGTAAGCATGAGATATAGCACTTACAATTCTGATTTGTCTCCATCGGCGAAAGATCTTTCTCCGGTATTGATAATGCTAAATTAGAGATTCCATAACAATGTTAGGATTGAATTTTTGATAATGCACATATTCGTTTGCTTTGTGTTGGATTTCTTTTCTATTATATGGGTTTAATTCAATTGAACAAGCATTTACTCTTGTTTTATTTTCACTTGGATGGTTATTCAACGAGAAAACTAAGACTAAGCAATATTTAAAAAAACAAAAAGAGTAACTTAAGAACACGCGTGATTAGGTCGCATACGTGGTAGCAGTTATAGAAGAATTGTTGGAACATTGTTCACCAAAAAAGAATGTATAACATCATTTATTTTTCGGGTTGGAACATATTTAATTTTGCTATTATCAAATTTTAAGTATTTAAGGCATTTGTAGCTGTTCATGCCAGTTCATTGCTAGTCTGAACACAGCATTGACTGAGCCTCACTCAGTGTGAGAGAGTCAATCAGTGAGACAGACTCACCCATTGAGAGAGACTCACTCACTAATACGATCCCAGATGCGCTCAGCACTCTTCTTGTGGTCTCCTTTCCACCTCCATAACTCCATCCAAAAAATATGCAAAATCACTTCAAATGCAGACTCCATTATATGCAGCCGAATTTTCTAATAAAGTGTTAATACAAAAAAACCACTGGTTTCCTTCACTATAACCTGAGGATTATTTATCTGACGCCACCCCCACAAACATTGGTCCTTCGAGCCGGATTTATATAAACCGTTCGCCCCTACACAAGTATTTTGGCAAAGATAAGTAAATACAAAATTTCCTTTCTATATAATTTCCGCCATATTTTTCCGCCATATTTTTTTTCTTTAAGAAAAGTGATTGGCAATTTTCTGAATATATATATAATATATATATGTACAAATATATATATAAATTATCCGATCAAAACTAAAAACAGTTTAGTTAAATTTTGTGGTAGTTACTCCCAACTACAAAAGAAATCCACTTCAACATTTTTGTATGTACATACGTACGCACTCGTGCACTTTCCTAACTATAAAAAAAAAAAAAAAATTAATTACGTGTCCGCATTTAATCCGAGAAGTTGCTTCACAATATTGTTTCCTAATTAATATTGTTAATTCATGTTCTTGGTCCGACACACAAACATACACCAGGCACGTATTGTACATACATATATTCAATCCGAATATAATTGTCCATATGCATTTTGAATAGACACTATATTTAACATTATTATTTAATAAACATAAACACAAACTCCAATTCAGTTTCTTAACTTATAATTTATTGCACCTTGTATTACTTAATAAAAATAAACACAACCTCCAATTCAGTTTCTTAACTTATAATTTTGCATAGTGCAAACGAATATATTTGTGCAACCACATAGTACATACATCCGATAAATAAATCCACAAATCATAAGTACTATGTGACTCCACATATAATATTTATTAGTGCACAATCCAATATTCAATAAAATAATAAATAAATAAATAATAAATTGCAATTCCAACCGGCATATGTGCGTATATACATACACACGCACACACACGTAAAAACCAACAGCTGCCGAACTGCATTTCTGCTCACATGTTTGTAAGCAATTCCACACAGTCAAATTGTAAAGGAGCTACTGGCCGGGGTATGAATCTCAGTCTTACCAGGTCCAGCGACTTACAAGACATTTATAAATTCGCTGGGACGGACGGCTAAAGGGGGGGTGAGGGTTTCGACACAAGTATACCTCGCACTACCACTGTCCTACCTACCATACCAGGCCGCAGCCTCGTGCTACCTCTTCTAGCTGGCCGGAGCCTCGTACCACCCCCGCTATCGGGCTTTGGCCACGCACCAACTATACTATCGGGCCATAGCCACGCACCAACTACACTATCGGGCCTTAGCCACGCACCAACCACACTATCGGGCCTTAGCCACGCACCAACTACACTGTCGGGCCTTAGCCACGCACCAACTACACTGTCGGGCCTTAGCCACGCACCAACTACACTGTCGGGCCTTAGCCACGCACCAACTACACTGTCGGGGCTTAGCCACGCACCAACTACACTGTCCCCCCTAGGTTAGGGTGAACATCGGCCATTTCCGATGTTTAGCACAAATATAACCGCCCGAGATTACGAAGGTCTGCTTTTAAGTTAATTATGGAGACTGCATTCACTTTATTCACAACTTTTGTTATATTCTACCCTAACGAACTTCATAGCCTAAGGACCTGCCGCACTGTCTTGGAGCCCTAGCGCTCCGCTATGCACATCACGTTTTTTCGCTCACACTCCTTTTCGGCACATCCACTCACCATGATCGGTATTTCCCAAGTGCCGGCTCGATTGCTTTCGCAACTTCGCCTCGGAGCTTTCGCTCTTCGCCGCCGAATCGAAGCTGTGCTCTCGCAGGCAGTGTTGAGCAGCCGATCAGCAACGCACGGTTGCAGCGGCGGCCGGCGGTTAAATTCAAATTTGGCTCCTTGCCCTTAACATACTACTAATACAATGCTTATATACTATACAGTGCTTAGGAATAACGATACAATATATATATATATGTCGGCGGCAGGGGTATGTCTGTCGGCGGCAAAGGTATGTCATCCATGTTGATACTTCTGATGATTGACGCGGCTGCACAGCGAGTTCCGATCGGTTCAAATACCCAAGCTCGACTGACCATGTCAGCCTACGCACTCATGTCGTAAACTCACTCCTGTCGAGTGTATGTAGCCATCTCTGTCTTACTTAAGACTCTTGGTATCTTACCATCGAACCTCACTCAGCAGCAGAGCGTCTCTGCCTCTGCTGCCGTGCTTTCGTTCAATATCAGCTAGTAAAGCAAAAGCAGGGAATTCCCCGAATCCCCGAATTCCCAGAATGCTACTGAGGAATGTACCCGCGTACAATTACTAGGAATCACACTGCGACACGGCCTTCCTGACCTATCACACGTCCTCGTGTGC
Source organism: Drosophila littoralis (assembly GCA_018903485.1). Taxonomy (NCBI): domain Eukaryota; kingdom Metazoa; phylum Arthropoda; class Insecta; order Diptera; family Drosophilidae; genus Drosophila; species Drosophila littoralis. The sequence goes on along the minus strand of JAEIGF010000021.1, from coordinate 117,859 downwards.
TACATCCACCACCCATGTCCAAGTCACATACCAGACTCTTTTAATTATGATATCTCTTGTTTTTAATAACATTATTTTCTCTTACAATTTACAAACTTACCGCTTACACAAACATTAACTGACAATCTTTCTTATCTAGGAAACACAATTTCCTTTTGTTTACAAACATAATACTTTTTCAACTTCATGATCTTATTCATATCATTTAATTCTAATCAGAATTTTCCAATAATTCAGATTTTACATAACTTAGATTTGTCTCTCAGTTTCTCAATTTAATTTGGTGTGCACACTTACACCCAATCACCTTGACCCCCGCCATAACACTTCTCATCCCTGTGAGACAGCTGTTATGGTGCGGTCCTCAATTCCCCTCTCGATTGGTTCGTTCCTCTCCTGGGAATCGCCATCACTTAGGCCATCGAATTCTTCGTTTAATTCGTTAATTATTTGTCTGCTTGGTAGCGCGCTTAGCCACTCATGTGAATATTTATACGTTCGCTTATTAACCAATGATCTTAGTTCATATCGATCGCCGTCTAAGACTTTGATCACCTCAAATGGACCTTTAAATTTTGGGTCAAGCTTTGTCTGATGCCGTTCTTCGTTTTTCAGTAAAACATGATCACCTACGTAATGCTTCATAATCTTTGCCTTATTTTTGTCAAATCTTTGTTTATCATATCTTGCATTATTTTCCATGTTTTCCTTGGCTTGAATTCTAATCTGTTCTCTATCTACATCATTGTCATCTTCGTTTATTGACAATAAACCAAAAGGCCTAGCTTCTTTTCCTATTAATAGCTCTAAAGCGCTAAACTTGGTGACTCAATTTGCAGTACAATTCATGGCCAGTTGTACTTCAGCCAATGCATCCTGCCATGATCTCTGACTCGTTTCAACTGCCGTCAGCATTGTCTTGAGTGTGCTCATCACGCGTTCAACCTGTCCATTTGCCCTACTAGCTCCGGTAGCGATCAAATGCAGTTGAACCTTTTGAGCGGAACAGAAATTGCGAAAGCCTGAGCTAGCAAAACAACGACCTATTCTAGTTGGCAACCCAAATAGCGCCACAACCGATTTCACAGCTTTAATACAACTTTCAGTGTCTATATTCAGTGTGTGGTAAAAATAAACAAACTTGGTGAAGGCATCTATTAAAACAATGACGTATTCCTTCAAGTCGTTTTTGCCACTCATTTTACCCGTTATGTCGATGTGTACTGTGTGCCATGGTATCTCTATCTTAGGAATTGGATGCAATTCTGCCTGGACCTTTCCATTTGGGGGTTTTGCTAGTTTGCACGTGATACAATTTTCCACAAATCTACGTACATACTTGGACATATTCTCGAACCAGTAATATCCATATACCTTATCCAATGTTTTTTCACATCCCAAATGCATAACAGATTCATGTACGTGGTTGATCACTGCCCACCTAAACGCCCTTGGAATTACCGGCAAGCACCTTGTTCTACCATTTCTCTGTATTTTTCTATGCAATATGCCCTTTCTTAGTTCAAATGTTTTATTTAAATTTTCCGGTAACTCGTTATTGCGTAACTTGGATGAAATATTGATTATTTCAGGATCGCGCTGCTGTTCGGACACCAACCAATTGTCGGTCACTTCAGTAAGATTAATACGCTTCTCAATTATTTTATCCGCACACTTATTTCCTTCTGACAGTGGATTTCGGGAAAGGAAATCGACATGCGCCATTCGCTCCCCTTTTCTATATTCGAGATCGAAATCAAATGACTGTAGAAACCCCCACCATCTATGCACTCTCGGTGTTAATTCCATTTTGTTGCGACTGGCCTTTAAAGAGTTACAGTCTGTGTAAACGACAAATTTACGACCTTGTAAATAATGCCTAAAATGCTTCATAGCATTGACAACTGCTAAAGTCTCGAGTTCGTACGAGTGGTATTTTGCTTCAGCCGGAGAAGTACATTTGCTATAATACTCCACTACATAGGATTTATTTTCGATTTTATGTAACAATATCGCCCCGTAACCAATGGAGCTGGCATCTGTGTGCAATTCTATTAGATATTGGGGATCAAATATAGTTAATACTGGGGCCTGTGTCAATACACCTATTATTTTCAAACGTATTTGTTCATGCTCTGACAACCAGACAAAATTAGCATTATTCTTTGAAGTAAGCATGTACAATGGTTTTAATATTTCGGAAAATTTTGGAATGAATTGCCGAAAGTAAGAAGCTAAACAAATGAACTGTCGTAATTGAGTCACAGTTTCCGGAGGTGGCAACCCTTTCAATGCCTGGATCTTTCGTGCATTTGGCCGAATTTCTCCATTCGTTATTTCAAACCCAAGGTACTCGATTTTAGTTTTAAGAAACGAACATTTCGTTATATTAAATGAAAATCCGGCTTTACTTAAGGTGTCCAACACTATCTCTAGTCGTTCTAACGCTTCATCTTTCGTTTTAGCTACTACCATAACATCGTCAATGTAAACAATTGCGAATGTATGTGCCAACGGACCCAGGGCTTTTATTATTGCACGCTGAAACACAGAAGGTGCGTTCTTCAGACCAAAGGGCATGGTTAAGAATTCGTATTGTCCATCAGGTGTAACGAAAGCCGTTCGCTCAATTGAATCTGGGTGTACTGGGATTTGGTAAAATCCACTTGCCATATCTATGCACGAAAAGTACCTTGCACCACGAAGACGAGCTATTTGATCCGAAATAAGAGGCAAAGGATATTTATCGGCAATTGTATTGTCATTTAAAACGCGGTAATCTACACAAAGACGATCTGTGCCATTTTTCTTCTTAACCAGCATCATGGGACTAGCGAATGGTGAACAGCTGGGACGAATAATTTTGATGTAAGCAATTCATCAATTTTGCACCGAACGTGCTTCCTCTCATCTTCGCTAAGCCTATAAGGTCGGCGTTGCACAGTCTTTTGTGGATCTATTAGCCTAATTTCTAATTGGCCTGTCGTCACACGAGTCATTGGAATTCCGTCGATAAACCTATCAGAGTGACATCTCAACATATTGTTCAATATCGTCTTATCAGAATCATTTAAATTGGTATCAGAATTTATGATTTCTTCATACTTCACTAGACTCAGAACATTTACTCTTTTTGTCTTATAAAAGCAAAATTTATCTGCATCAATTGATACACCAAAGCCCTGGCTTAAAACCTCACGGCCAACCAACACTTCATGCTTCAAATATTTGTCCATAACCACATGTAATAAAGCTTCTAAACAATATTGTTCAATATTAATATTACTCAGAACTTGCAAGGTGCTACAAATTGAATCGTTACTTATGCCATTTAAAGTTACAATATTGTGAAATCGTTTTCCGGTGAATTTTTCCGCAACACTCTCCTTGACCAGTGAGCATTCGGCTCCAGAATCGAAACAATATGGAATAGACTCACCGGATAAGGTAATTGTTCCACTTGGTGGAGCTACTGTACAAACGTCAACTCGCTTCTCGTAGCTCTTGCTGTTTCCACCAGTACGATTTTGGGGCATACAGAAGCCACATGTCCGATTTCATCGCACTTAAAACATTTAATTTTTGATCGATCCTTCACTCCTGACGTGCTGCTCACGCTATAACTCCTTTCTGTTGGGGCTGATGCTTTTCCCATTCGAGAGCGGCATTCTGCATATTTGTGGCCAGCCTTTCCACAAAAATGGCACTTCACCTGCGACTGCATTCTTGTTTTCTTCTTATCCGGACCAGTCGAATATCCGTGCTCCTCGTTGTTACGCTTCTTGAAAGCGTAAGCCTGTAGCTGCTGCTGCAGCTCATTACGAGTCGTCACATTCGTTGTAAACAGCCAACGCAACAAATTATTATCAATTTGAGCCATGTGGGCTAACGCTACTGATACAGCAATCTCCTCCAAATTCTTTGCCTTCCACTTAGAGAGCAATAGGGTGACTATGCGACTGCCGTACTCAGCAAAACTCTCTCCAGTTTTGGGACGTCCGTTCAAAATGTTCATCAGTATGGCAGCAGTTGTCTCAATGCCTACGAAACGTTGGATGAAGAGTTCCTTAAACTGAGCCCATGTGATGCCAGCGAAGCATATTTGGGACAGCCATTGCGATGCACTGCCTTCTAATGCTTTGCTTAACGCAATCACAAGCGCACTGCCTTCGAGAGCATTATCCGCGAAGATTAGGTCCACTGTAGTACACCAAGCTGATGCATCTGCTCCAGCGGTGTCAGGGCAAAACTTGGGTAGAGTGACGTGGAGTGCTCTCCCGTCTATTGCCGGTGCTCTTGGTACCTGCATGGATTTTATTATTTCCATTAGATTACGATTTTGCTCTTCTAAGGCTGCCCTTAATAAGTTAGAGCTGTCCTCTTTTGGCGGAGCTAATCCCACTTCTGATGTCGGCGGCAGGGGTATGTCTGTCGGCGGCAAAGGTATGTCATCCATGTTGATACTTCTGATGATTGACGCGGCTGCACAGCGAGTTCCGAGCGGTTCAAATACCCAAGCTCGACTGACCATGTCAGCCTACGCACTCATGTCGTAAACTCACTCCTGTCGAGTGTATGTAGCCATCTCTGTCTTACTTAAGACTCTTGGTATCTTACCATCGAACCTCACTCAGCAGCAGAGCGTCTCTGCCTCTGCTGCCGTGCTTTCGTTCAATATCAGCTAGTAAAGCAAAAGCAGGGAATTCCCCGAATCCCCGAATTCCCAGAATGCTACCGAGGAATGTACCCGCGTACAATTACTAGGAATCACACTGCGACATATATAATTATGAATTGTGGGGTAGCTACCCTAGTGGCCGCCTCACATCCCCCCCTTACTTCGACGACGATACCGTCGCTTCCCCGGCGGTATTCATGGTGACGACTTCCTCGACTAACTTATTACTTATTCGTTGTTTATGTTATTCCCTGCCTTAACAGTGCAGCTCACATTATACTAAGCCTATTCTGAATACGCTATTCACTTGTGACTTATAAACTAAATTTAGTACAATGGCTAAGTTGGGCGACGGGTGTCGCTCGCACTCTCCGCCTGCTTGTGGGCACCCATGTTCCCGGGGTCTTCCCCTTCGTCCTCCATCGTCTCTCGGTAAAACGGCATCAGCTGCGAGATATTGGCCACCCTCCTTTTCCGTTCACCTGGCCTCATTAGGCGCACAATGTTAGGTGACACGAATTTGATGACCCGATAGGGGCCATCGAACTTGGGTGCCAATTTCGCTGCGAAACCCTCGGCGGCGTTGGATAGCTGGTGCTGTCTTAACAGGACCATCGAGTCCAACAATGGCCGCCACTCTCGTCTCCTCAAGTTATAGTGTCTGCCCTGGTCCTTTGATGCACGCTGGAGATTGCTGTGAACGATATAAAAGATTTCTTTTAACCTATCCGCCTTTGCCCTAGGGTCGAACGCACTAGTTGCGGACCCCGGAGTCACCTGATCATATAAAGCAGCCGGCAACCGCGGCTCCCTTCCCTGCATCAGGAAAGCGGGACTAAATCCGGTCGAATCCGACACGCTTGTATTGACCGCCAGCGATATCTCGGGCAAGAGTTCGTCCCACGAACTCTGGTGGCCCTCGATAAATTGCGCTATCATGGTCTTCACGGTCCTGTTGGTCCTCTCGGTAGGATTTTCTGGCGGACAGTAAGGGGCGGTGTACTGGATCTCTACACCCAAGGACTCCAGAAAAGCCTTGAAACCCCGGCTTGTGAACTGTACCCCGTTGTCACACACGAACTTCTTGGGCACCCCGAATCGGCTCAAAATCCTCTCCTGGAACGCCGTTTGTAGGTGTGCCGCCGTGACTCTCCTGAGAGGGACCAGCTCCACCCATTTCGAGAAAGCATCATGGAACACCAGTAACATGGTGTTGCCATGTTTCGATCATAGGAGGGGCCCGACGAAATCCGCACAAAGTATTGCCATCGGCTCTGCCACCTGCCTCGTCAGCATGCGTCCAGCCGGTTTGAGTTGCTCACTCTTGAACTTTTGGCAGGTTTCGCAACACTTCACGTACTTGGTGGCGTCTCGGAACATACCCGGCCAGTAGTACCTATGGGCTAGCCTCGACACAGTTTTCCTCACGCCTTGATGTCCGGCCGTGGGGGCATCATGGCATTCCGCCAATACCCTCTGCCGTTGACCACTGCCCACACATAGCTTCCAGGGAATGTAATCTTCGTCGTCCGTCCGGTGGCCCAAATGTCTATATAGCTGTCCATTTTCTTCTGCGTAGTCCGGGAATTTGGCTGGCTCTTCGGCGATCCTGGCACGCATACTAGCGACCCATTTGCAGGGCGGCTCGGCCACCACTGCTTGACAGTCTCTAGAGGACAGGTCTCTAGAGGATGTCGTGATAGTGCGTCAGCCACGACGTTGAGCTTCCCTCGTCGGTAGTGAACGTCGAATTGGAATTGTTGCAGTTCCAATGCCCATCGCGCGATCCTTCCTGACGGGCTCTCGATAGAATTAAGCCACTTTAGGGCCAAATGGTCTGTTATCACGTCGAACCGGTACCCTTCTAGGTAACAACGCAGCTTCCGTATCGACCAAACGATCGCCAGGTGGCGGAGTAGTTCACTTCGGCCTTCAGCAACTTTCTGCTCGCGTACGCTATGACCCGCTCCTGCCCTTCTATCGTCTGCGTCAGCACTGCGCCGAGGCCGTACTCGCTCGCGTCAGTCTGTAGGACGAATCTGGCGGAAAAGTCTGGACAAGCCAACACAGGGGCAGTCGTCAAGCTGTTCTTTAATTGACGCAATGCCTCCTCCTGTTCTTGATCCCATTCCCATTTCCGCCCCTTCTTTAAAAGCGCTGTTAGCGGCTGTACCTGAGTCGCGAAGTTGGGAACGAAGCGCCTGTACCATGACGCTATCCCAAGACACTGCCGCAACTCTTTACAATTTGTCGGGGCCCTCAGGTTACGTATCGCCTCCACCTTCTCTGGATCGGTACGTATTCCTTCACCACAAATGACGTGTCCTAGGTAGACCAACCTCTCCCGGAAGAAACTGCACTTCTTCCTGTTCAGCCTGAGATTAGCCGCCCTTAACCGGCGGAACACCTCCCTCAACTTCTCTACATGTTGCTCCTTAGTCGCTCCTATTACCACGATGTCGTCTAGGTAGGCGAATGCATGAGGCTCCATCTCCGGCCCTATGACCGTGTCTAAAGCTCGCTGGAAGGTCGCACACGCCGAGTGTAAACCAAATGGCATCACCCGCCACTGGAAAAGACCTCTTCCGGGGACCGTGAACGCCGTATATTCCCGACTATCGGCTGCCATCGGTATCTGCCAGTACCCGTGCTTCAAATCCAGAGTGGAGATGAACCGGGCGTGACGCAACCGCTCAAGGATGTGATTAATCCTGGGAACAGGATAAGCATCTGGAACGGAGTGCGCGTTGAGTTGTCGATAGTCGATACACATGCGCTACTCGCCAGTCTTCTTCTTGACCAAGACGATTGGGGCGCTGTGTGGACTACGCGACGGCTTGATGGCACCTGCCTGCATCAGCTCGTCCAGCTGTTCATCAATCACCCTTTGCATGGCCGGATTCTTCGGGTAATATCTCTGTTTTAATGGCTTATCATCCTTAAGCCTGATCCTGTGCTCCGCGATGTGCGAGACTCCCTGCAGATCCTCGAAGAGTGTCAGTTCCGACTCCAGGACTCCGGGCTTGCTCTGAGACTCGCCTCCTCCAGGTACCACTCCGACTCCAAATAGAGCTCCTTGATCGCTCGACTCTGGCTGCCGCTCCTGATTCCCTGTGCCCGTGTGGATTTGAACCATTGCTCCTAATCCCTCCGTTCTTTGGCACACATCCACCGTGCCGCCTGCATGACCAGCGTAGATCTGCCTTTACAGGTCTACGCGCCGCCTTTACTTCCTTCTTCTTCTCCTTTTCCGACAGCTGCCGAGCCGGCACTCCCGTTCCCTGACGCGCGAGGCCTTCTGCCGACTTCTCTCTCCTCTGCTGCCGAGCAGGTGCTCCCTTTTCATGACCTGGGAGGCCTTCCTTCGGTTCCTTCTTCGTCTGTTCCGCCGTCGGTTGCCGAGCAGGTGCTCCCTTTTCATGACCTGGGAGGCCTTCCTTCGACTTCTCTCCACTCTGTTGCCGACCAGGTGCTCCCTTTTCATGGCCTGGGAGGCCTTCCTTCGACTCCTCTCCACTCTGTTGCCGAGCAGGTGCTCCCTTTTCATGACCTGGGAGGCCTTCCTTCGACTTCTCTCCACTCTGTTGCCGAGCAGGTGCTCCCTTTTCATGACCTGGGAGGCCTTCCTTCGACTCCTCTCCACTCTGTTGCCGAGCAGGTGCTCCCTTTTCATGACCAGGGAGGCCTTCCTTCGACTCCTCTCCACTCTGTTGCCGAGCAGGCTCCTTTTCATGACCTGGGAGGCCTTCCTTCGACTTCTCTCCCTTCTGTTGCCGAGCAGGCACTCCCGCTCCTTGACGCGTGAGGCCTTTTTTCGGCTCTTTCCCGGTTCCAGGCCCCGCGGCCGGAGACGTCACGTCCTCTAGGATCAGCTCCGCCTTGCCGCAGCGTACCGTAGTGCCCATGGCACCCAGGAAGTCCATCCCCAGGATAACGTGGTCCAGCATTGCGGAGCATTAACATGCTGGCCACCTTCCCCGCTAGGCCGACGTCTATCCTCAATGCCTTCTCTACTTCGACCGTGGACCCATCTGCCAGACGAATGCGCGCCTGTACGTTCTCCATTCTTCCCCGAATCGCCCACTTGCGTACGCAGTCTTCGCTCATGAAGCTGCGAGTGGCCCCTGTATCGATAGTGGCGGGCATCGTCCTCCCGCCAATCTCCACCGTGGCGACGATCCGGCCACCCTCCACCTTAAGCGGGAGTACTACTGCCGAGTCCCGTGTGTGTCGGCGTCGACCCGACCCTGACCTGGGCGACGCCGTTGCCCGTTTCCCGCCTCCGTGGTGGTAGAAAGAATTCTAAGAAACCCCTCCTAAACACCGACCATGGCACATCCCTCAGTCCACTACTCAGGAACCAACGAGCAGCCCGGTCACAGAATATCTCGCTCATGGCCCGAGGCAATCGATCGAGGGCTATGCCGTACGTAATGGCACGAACGGCCATCGTACCTCATGCCCCACTTTCGGACTTCTTCTGGAACGTTCGCGAGAGGCCTGGCCTCCGACACAGAATATGGCCGGGGAATATGAGGGCCATTATTCGAGTCGTAAGGGGTTCGCCCTAGCTCCACGTCGACCGCCGTCGTCCGGCGAGCTCCGCTGCTCCTAATCTCGCGAGTTTCCCCTGCACCTGTGACGGCTAAACTAGGGATCGGGACCTGAAGACGCTCGTACAGCTGCGAGCTCCTCATGTCTGGTTCCGATTTTTGGCGCGGCCGTCCGCCAACGTCAGGTAGAGTGCCCCAGGGAGACGGCTCCAATGTTTTGGCGGTCTGAGTCTCTAGCTCGGCCAGCCGAGCCCAAATCTCGGGTGTATGGCCGCCATCCTGCACGAAAGTGGATAGCCGCTTACGCAGCTCCTCCACGCGCCCCCCCTTTTCCAGCCTGAACTCATGGGCGATCGCCACCAGTTCTTCTTTGCGTCGCTGGTGGATCCAGCGCACGCCTACACCTGGATTTTGGCACTCACCTGTCTCCATTCTGAGTTTATGCTACTCACTCTGGACTCAACTTTAATTCTTCTAGGTGTCTGGGCAATTCTCGTTCCGTAGGTTTATTTCGTTCACTTTTGTCTTTGTCTCTCTTGTTTTTTTTTTGCTTTTGCTGTCCTTTTTTTTCTCTCTTTTTTTTCGTTTTTATGTCTATTTCACAAACTCGAACCAAAAAAAAATAATAAAAAACTCACTTAAAGCTCTTTGGAACTTTTGCCCATCGTTTACTCTAGTCTTTGTTCGTCTTGGCCTTTGTTTCTTATTATTTCTTTTATATATTTCTTGTATTCACTTCGCAAAAAAATATAAAAAAAAATTAACTCACTTGATGTTCTTTTAATTTTTTAGTCTTTGTTCATTATTCTTTTTATTATTATTATTGTTTTTTTTTTTTATTATTTTATTATTGTTATTTATTACTTTCACTGCACACCCGTCGTCATCGCCTTCGCCGACTGTACTCCCGAATTCAGTTTTCACCACGCGTGAACTGAATTCGTCCCACGGTACAGCCGCGACGCCTTAACGGCCCTTCGACGCCGACGTCGACTGCGGCGCGCGTTTGTGCACACGTGTGCAAGCATGGTCTCGATGTCGCCCGTCTGGCGCGCGCGCGCTGTACTTTTCGGCCGGCCGTTATCTCTCCTTTTTTATACCCTTGCAGAGGGTATTATAATTTTGTCGTGAAATGTGTAACGCAACGAAGGAGACATCTCCGACCCCATAAAGTATATATATTCTTGATCAGCATCAACAGCCGAGTCGATATAGCCATGTCCGTCTGTCCGTCTGTCCGTCCGTCCGTCTGTCCGTCTGTCTGTTTCTATGCGAACTAGTCCCTCAGTTTTAAAGATATCTTAATGAAACTTTGCAGAAGTCCCTATTTCTGTTGCACGCAGCACATATGTCAAAACCAGCTGGATCGGACCACTATATCATATAGCTGCCATAGGAACGATCGGTCGAAAATTAAGTTTTTGCATGAAAAAACCTTTTGTTTATCAAGATATCTTGACCAAACTCGGCATTTATTAGTTTTACTAAGCTCCTCATATATATGCAAAATCCTATTAAGATCGGACCACTATATCATATAGCCGTCATAGGATCGATCGGTCGAAAATTAAGTTTTTGTATGAAAAAACATTTTGTTTGTCAAGATATCTTGACCAAACTCGGCATTTATTAGTTTTACTAAGCTCCTCATATATATGCAAAATCCTATTAAGATCGGACCACTATATCATATAGCTGCCATAGGAACGATCGGTCGAAAATTAAGTTTTTGTATCAAAAAACCTTTTGTTTTTTTTTGACATGGACATGGACGGAAGCCAGACAAAAAAGCTTAAATTCGCACTTAATAGAAAAGCTTCGGTCTGCAAGGGTATTAAATCTTCGGCGTGCCGAAGATAGCCCTTCTTTCTCGTTTCTTGTTGCTTTATGAGCTTGACTTCTGTGCACATTTTGGTTGCCGAAATTTTGCAGGTGTTCATCTCGTCGCCATACATAGGGTATGAAATGCACTTGTCGGGGTATACACGACTACTTTATACCCTAGACTCGCATTTTACCCGCCTACTATGACTTCTTTTCCCTTCTCTCTACCGGAGTATATACACTCCAAGGTATGCTCGACTCGAAATACCCCATATAAACATTTTTATTTTAATTTTTTTTTTTTGGAAACACCTATTTTGGCATACTTGCGGGGCTTTAATCCGCAACCATGCCACGCCCCTAAACGCCTCTAGGTCCCTGCTCGGGCGCCACTTGTAAAGGAGCTACTGGCCGGGGTATGAATCTCAGTCTTACCAGGTCCAGCGACTTACAAGACATTTATAAATTCGCTGGGACGGAGGGCTAAAGGGGGGGACTCCGTTACTGTATTCAAAGAATAATATAATAATAAAAATATCGAAAACGAGCATCGAAATTCTTTATTATTATTTCCCATGTTTAATAAATAATCGTATTTTTTTAAAGTTACCAAGTCAAATAAATTTATTAATTAAATTGATCAAATCAAATAAATTTTGATTTTAAGCACAATTATTTAAATCTTCCGCAATCTCAATCGAATTATAAACTCGATTATTGACCTGTATCGGCATTCCAGTGTTTCTTTGTTTCAAGCATCGCAACCTCTACTACTAGAAGCGAGCACCTTTGTTTTCCTACCCAATCGCTTCCGCCTAGTATGCCAACTGGCAAAGGGGAAGAAACAAAGCATCAATTAGCAGTTCCGTCCGCAAGCACCTCCAGAACTTCTCCGTCTCCAACAGCAGCCCTTAGAGTCGAAAGGGAAACATCGTCCCGGAAAAAGCGAACCATCCGCGTCCACGCCAAGGGGAATTGTTAAGGCACCTCTTAGTTCGAGGCCAAGTCCACTGATAAAAATCAGTCGCCCGCCGTCCAAAGGTAAAAACGAAGCATCCCTGACCACTGCAGTCGGACGCACTAAGGCAACCATTACCACAGGATCTAGTCAGATTTCCACGCGAGCTAATACCAAAAAATATGACAGACGCGGCCTTAATCAAGTTTATTGCTGTCACTGATCGGCTAAGTCAGTTTGAGGCAAAAATTAACACTCCTGGAGGCTCCGACCCGTCTCTCTACACGTGCCAGGTCCGTCGGGACCAAGTGCGAGCCTTGTGGGACAAGGTTGAAAAAGAGTACGAGGTCGGCTCAACAATAATCTCGGAAGCCGGTTCAATGGAAACCATTTCAGTTATGCAGTCCAAGTACGACTATTGTTACATGGTATATGAGAGATGCGCCGCTAAACTTAGCGAGCAAATCGATCCCGCTAACGCCCAAAATAGACCATCCGCTCAGTCCACCATTCCGACATATGTTCCCACCGGCTGTCGCTTACCTCCTTGCGACACAGAAATCTTCAGCGGAGATTACATACGTTGGCCCACATTTCGAGACCTCTTTACCGCAATTTACATAAATAATCCTAGGTTATCAGAGGTCGAGAAATTATTCCATCTCAATGCGAAAACCAGCGGTGAGGCTCAGGCGATTGTATCAAAGTCACCTTTGACTAACGATGGCTTCCGATCAGCCTGGGCCAATCTGACTGAGCGTTTTGAGAACCGAAAATTGTTAGTCAACAGCCAGCTCAAGATTCTTTTCAACCTGCAGCCAATCTCCCAAGAGTCTGGAACGGCAATTAAGGAACTTCAGAGCACCATTCAAGGTTGCTTAACTGCTCTGGAGTTATCCGAAATCAACATAGAAAACTGGGACTGTATCCTCGTGTTCCTATGTTCCTCCAAATTACCTAAATTAACACTCTCCTTATGGGAACAGTCCATCTCCAGAAAAAACGACATCTCATCTTGGCTTAAGATGAACGCCTTCCTCTTAGAACGCTATCGCACTCTTGAAGCGATAGAAGAGCTTAAGCCAAGCGCAAATACTCCAGCGCACTCCAGAATTGTTCGAACAGAACCTCCTACCACTAGAAGGCTTAACTCATTTGAGAATAAGGTCGCTAACAAGCCGCAAACCTGCAAATTGTGCTCCAGGGAGAATCACCCTATCCGTCTGTGCCCACGATTTCTCGAAATGCCCGTCAGCGAACGGGCAACTTACATCAAACAGCAAAAACTATGTTTGAACTGTTTCGCTAGGGGTCATCAGTTAAGGGATTGCACAAGTGCTCACAATTGTTTTACGTGCAAGGGTCGTCACAATACGCTCTTGCATCGTTGTGACACTCCACAATTGGGCCCTGCGGTAGTCTCCATGCCACAAGCAACAGCTCCCTCCAATCAATCCATATAGTCCACTCCATCCCAACAAACGAATGTTCACAATTATGTTGCAATTAACATCCACGGTGTTCTCCTAAGCACGGCTGTTATATATGTTCGCCATTTGGGTGTAAATTATACAACTCGTGCACTAATCGACTCGGGATCAGAGGCAACATTTATTTCCGAGCGACTCTTCCACCGCAAGCCTCGCAAGCTCTGCCATTTTAATATTGGCTCTCCTTCCAAGCCTCGTATCCAAATCAAGGCATCAGCCTACGTCCTACCACATTTGGCAGGTAATCTACCATCATGTTCGATCCCCCAAAGTTTATTGACAACCCTGCCAAAACTTCAGTTAGCGGACCCTAATCCACAAGAGTTCGCAGATAGATGTGCTGATTGGCGTTGATATCCTACCGTCCATACTAACAGGCGGCTCCCATCCTAATATATGTGGCACGTTGCTGGGCCAGGAAACTATTTTCGGGTGGATTTTAACAGGCCCAGTTTCAAAGACCGCATCCACCGCAATCTCGTCATTCTCGACTCGAATATCAGTCTCTCAAGAAGAGCAATTAGACGTCATTCTCACAAAATTTTGGGAGGTGGAGGACATTCCAGTCAAACTGGTAAAGAGCTCCGACTCTTTCTGTGAGAGTAATTTCATCCGAACAACAACAAGGAACGAGAATGGCAGATATGTAGTCACCCTACCTTTCCGGTAACCTAATCAGACTTAGGACATTCAAGATCTGTCGCACTAGCTCAGTTTCTAATGAACGAGAATCGTTTAAAAAGAAATCCTCCTTTGAAAGAGCAGTACGACTCCGTGATTCGGGAGTACTTCGAATTAGGTCATATGACACAAGTCTCTCCAAACAGCAACCCCAATAATTTTTACTTGCCGCATCATGCTGTTTTTAAGCCCGACAGCACCACAACAAAGGTTCGCGTTGTGTTCCAATCCGGTCTGACGATTCAGATACTAAAGTGGCGATTCTACCGCTACGTTTTCAATGCCGATATAACTAAGATGTATCGGCAAATCCAGGTCGATCCAAGACATACGCCCTACCAACGAATACTATTTCGCAATGAGAAAGAAGAAGCCAAATACTGGATCCCAAAGCTCAAGGTCCTGGTAATATCTACCATAAACTCCTGCAAGGTCTGTGTAATACACCGTAGACGACTCCAGACCCAACTTATGGGCGAGCTCCCAAGGGCGAGATCAACCTTTTCCCACGGGTGTAGACTTTGCCGGACCTTTCGATATTAAAAGCTACATTGGTCGATCCTGCAAAATTACCAAGTGTTATGTCTGTGTCTTCGTTTGTTTCAACACGAAAGCAATCCATTTAGAAGCCACCACAGATCTAACCACGGAGAGATTCCTGGCCGCATTTTCGCGATTTATAGCAAGACGTGGCCTTCCACAACAGATGTACTCAGATAATGGGAAAACATTTGTGGGAGCTACATCCGTTCTTTCGAGAGATTTCTTGCAAGCGACAAAAGAGCTCATCTTATCCAAGAATAGCCATCAAAACTTGTATTGGCATTTCAATCCTCCTGGCGCTCCTCACATGGGCGGATTGTGGGAAGCAGGGGTCAAAAGCTTTAAGACCCACTTTTACAAATCCACCGCATCCTCAAAATATACATTTGAGGAGTTCGCGACTCTCCTCTCCAAGATTGAAGCCTGAATTAACTCCAGGCCAATCTCTCCAATGTCGGAAGATCCGACTGATTTATTGGCTCTAAGTCCAGGCCACTTCCTAGTTGGTGGCCCTCTTCTGTCAACTAACGAGCCAGTAATCAAAGAAGACGCTATTTCTATAATTAACCGCTGGCAGCGATTCAAAGCGGTCCACCAGCAATTCTGCTTCCGGTAGAAGAATGAGTATTTAAAAGAGCTCCATAAGCGAAACAAATGGCAGTCCTCTACAAGGGACCTCTAAGTCGGTGATATGGTGATTATCAAGGAAGATAACATACCAACAAATGAATGGCGCCTTGGCCGAGTCCAGCTGGCTTGCCCAGGCACAGATGACAAAGTCCGCGTGGTGGACGTGCTTACCGCTCGTGGTGTCATCCGAAGGCCAATAGACAAATTGTTCCTTCTTCCTACTGAGGCAAATAACACCACCGACTAATCCTTAAAAGCAACTAATCAATCTTTCAAAACAAAACCATCACATAATAAAACCTCTCCTACATCTTATTCTCCAGTTCACTCCTCTGTTGCGCAACCAACGCCAAGGAACGGACTCCTTTAGATGCCGGGTGTAGAGGCATCCATGCGCTACGCAAGTGCCAGCGTTTCTTAAAGCTTACGCCCGAGAAGCGCCTCCGAGTCGTTTTGATAAACCAATATTGCTCCAACTGTCTGGCTCATCAGCATTCACGTCGCGGGAGTCACGTCGCAGTGGAGCCAAGTGCAAAATTTGCAAAAAGGACCACCACACCCTACTCCACATGCCTGATCCCCGTAGCGCTCGACCCTCTCGGTCAGCCAACAGGCCCACAAGAAGAGCTTCTGGCTCCTCGCCCTCCAGCGGCACTCCACCCCCAAGCCCAAGACGTTCTTCTATACGGACGTCCCTTCTCCAGCACAAGTAGGTCAGTATTCTGCCCACCGCCATAGTGCTACTCGAAACCGGGAAAAAGACCCTTGAGACTCGGGCCCTGATCGATCAATGTTGTTCAGTAAGCCACATTAATGAATCCGTGGCAAGGGCCTATGGCCTTTCCGTCACACGCTCCAAGACAACTCAGATGTCTCGAGAGGTGGTCTTAATGGCTGACCCGCAACTTAGCTTCATAACTCCAGCCCGAGCTATCAGAGCGGACATGAAGGACCCATTCAGCAACGTCGTTTTGGCGGACAACGACTGGTTCCGTCCATCTCTCGAAGAGTTCCGCATCCCAAGATGGGTCGATTTTCAGCAAAGGGCAAAGGTGCAGTTTCACTGCTTCTGCGACGCGTCCCAGCGCGCCTATGGTGCTGCACTTTATTTGCGCGTCGAGATAAACGGATGCATCTCCACTCATCTTCTTGCAGCAAAAACGAAAGTCGCGCCAGTTAAGACGGAATCACTACCACGCTTAGAGCTGTGTGGCGCCGTTCTTCTTTCCGAGCTCACCACGGCTCTTATTCCTCAGCTCCCCATCCAGAGTAGAGAAAATTTCAAGTGGACAGACTCCACTATTGTTCTTGCCTGGTTGGATAAACCTCCATGCAAATGGTCTACCTTTGTGGCTAACCGGGTAGCCAAGATAACATCAACCAATGGCAAATGGTCCCATGTTCGATCCGAACATAACCCAGCTGACCTAGCTAGTCGGGGGGTTTCTCCTCGGGACCTATTGGGCAGCACTTTGTGGTGGCTTGGACCGGAATGATTACAACTACCACAAAACCAATGGCAAGTTCCTCTTACGGTACTTGAGACAGAGATTGAACATTGAAGTGCAATGTCTCACAGCTACCCTCCTATAACCTTCTGGAACGATTCTCCATATTCGACAAGCGAGTTATCGCATATGTCTGTCGAGTATACTCAACGCCAAGCTTATTTTAAGGAGTATAGCTGTTTGCTCGATAAGGAGCCAATTCAAGGATCAAGCAGCACTCGCAATTTAACCCCTTTCATCGATCAAAGGGGTATTCTGCGATCCTGTGGACGGGTGAGAGCGTCAACCTCGTTAGGCTATGATGAACCACACCCCATGATCATTCCGGCCAATTGTGATTTTTTACGCCTCCTGGTCCGATTTACCCACCTCATTTGTTTTCACGGAGGCAATCAGTTGGTAATGCGCCTCATAAGAGCCAAATACGGGATCCCAAAGCTCAAGGTCCTGGTAAAATCTACCATAAACTCCTGCAAGGTCTGTGTAATACACCGTAGACGACTCCAGACCCAACTTATGGGCGAGCTCCCAAGGGCGAGATCAACCTTTTCCCACGGGTGTAGACTTTGCCGGACCTTTCGATATTAAAAGCTACATTGGTCGAGCATGCAAAATTACCAAGGGTTATGTCTGTGTCTGCACGAAAGCAATCCATTTAGAGCCACCACAGATCTAACCACGGAGAGATTCCTGGCCGCATTTTCGCGATTTATAGCAAGACGTGGCCTTCCACAACAGATGTACTCAGATAATGGGAAAACATTTGTGGGAGCTACATCCGTTCTTTCGAGAGATTTCTTGCAAGCGACAAAAGAGCTCATCTTATCCAAGCATAGCCATCAAAACTTGTATTGGCATTTCAATCCTCCTGGCGCTCCTCACATGGGCGGATTGTGGGAAGCAGGGGTCAAAAGCTTTAAGACCCACTTTTACAAATCCACCGCATCCTCAAAATATACATTTGAGGAGTTCGCGACTCTCCTCTCCAAGATTGAAGCCTGCCTTAACTCCAGGCCAATCTCTCCAATGTCGGAAGATCCGACTGATTTATTGGCTCTAAGTCCAGGCCACTTCCTAGTTGGTGGCCCTCTTCTGTCAACTAACGAGCCAGTAATCAAAGAAGACGCTATTTCTATAATTAACCGCTGGCAGCGACTCAAAGCGATCCACCAGCAATTCTGCTTCCTGTGGAAGAATGAGTATTTAAAAGAGCTCCATAAGCGAAACAAATGGCAGTCCCCTACAAGGGACCTCTAAGTCGGTGATATGGTGATTATCAAGGAAGATAACCTACCAACAAATGAATGGCGCCTTGGCCGAGTCCAGCTGGCTTGCCCAAGCACAGATGACAAAGTCCGCGTAGTGGACGTGCTTACCGCTCGTGGTGTCATCCGAAGGCCAATAGCCAAATTGTTCCTTCTTCCTACTGAGGCAAATAACACCACCGACTAATCCTTAAAAGCAACTAATCAATCTTTCAAAACAAAACCATCACATAATAACACCTCTCCTACATCTTATTCTCCAGTTCACTCCCCTGTTGAGAGCCAGCATGGCACCGTCAACGAAGGGATCCAACCAACGCCAAGGAACGGACTCCTTTAGATGCCGGGTGCGTAGAGGCATCAATGCGCTACGCAAGTGCCAGCGTTTCTTGAAGCTTACGCATGAGAAGCGCCTCCGAGCCGTTTTAATAAACAAATATTGCTCCAACTGCCAGGCTCATCAGCACTCAGGGGAGTCATGTCGCAGTGGAGCCAAGTGCAAAATTTGCAAAAAGGACCACCACACCCTACTCCACATGCGTGATCCCCGTAGCGCTCGACCCTCTCGGTCAACCAACAGGCCCGGAAGAAGAGCTTCTGGCTCCTCGCCCTCCAGTGGCACATCACCCCCAAGCCCGAGACGTGCTAGACGTGCTCGACACCGGGAAAAAGACCCTTGAGACTCGGGCTCTGATCGATCCATGTTGTTCAGTAAGCCGCATTAATGCAACCGTGGCAAGGGCCTATGGCCTTTCCGTCACACTCATTGGCGCAGAAGGAGCGTGCACGGCCGTGCTACGCTCCAAGACAACTCAGATGTCTCGAGAGGAGGTCTTAGTGGCTGACCGCAACTCAGCTGCATAACTCCATTCCGAGCTATCAGAGCGGACATGAAGGCCCCTTTCAGCAACGTCTCTTTGGCGGACAACGACTGGTTCCGTCCAACTCCAGTACCTTTGGTACTCGGCGCCGACGTCTACCCAGACATCATCCTACCAGGTATCTTCCCGAGCCAAGGCGGTCTGCCGATGGCTCAAAATACTAAGTTTGGATGGATACTCTCTGGCACATGCACGCAATAGGAATCCTTGCAATCTGCATATTGTCATGGGAGGGGGGGGAGACAGACTCACTCACTGAGAGAGACTCACTCACTAATACGATCCCAGATGCGCTCAGCACTCTCCTTGTGGTCTCCTTTCCAGCTCCATAACTCCAACCAAAAATATGCAAAATCACTTCAAATTCAGAGTCCATTATATGCAGCCGAATTTTCTAATAAAGTGTTAATACAAAAAAACCACTGGTTTCCTTCACTATAACCTGAGGATTATTTATCTGACGCCCCCCCCACAAACAGTAGCCAATTTTATTTATTTAGTAAGGTTAATTATTTTTCGTTTCGGGGTTAGGAGACCATTTTCGGTGGCTAGCGGGGGTTTGTTTGGAGGGCGATTGAATTCGTGGGTACTACTAATGTAGTTGACTTGCTGGACACGTAAACTTATTGGCACATGGTAATTTTAATTGACACTCAGCAGTAGCTAGCCCTGGGTGCATTATGGTGGGTGTACAGGAACTCCGTTCGGCTCTTTAAAGTGGGTGCACAGCCATTCAAATGAACACTGTCCTTAGTGCCAGATCTGCATTATTAGCAATAAGGAGACAAGCAATAAATATTTGACTCAACCATGCGGATCTTTATTAATAATATTTACCCTGGGAAGGTCTGGCACTGTATTTAATTATTTTTCAGAAGTCTTATTGCGAGTCGGGAATTAACGTTGTTGATAGAAAAATAATAATTTTTCTAGCACGGACTAGAAACACTTCTAGCGCCCAAATAACTTTTATCTTCCTTATCTATTACGTCTGTTCGACTCGAAGGTAACTTTAGAAAAGAACGTGGTTAGCTATTGAAGCTATTTAAGCGGAGGTGCGTGGCAGTTAGGCTTGCATTTCTTATTGGATCGAATATATGAGGCCACTGATGCATTTTAATATATTCTTGAACGCTAGAGGGCTACTGCTAGAGTAAATACAACCATATACGTCTGAAATTAATACAAACATCAGCTTTTATGTTCGCTTTATCAGGGTCTTTTTCCTTGTTTGTTTTATTTTTAATTTTTTTTAAGTGTTATGTTTAATAAAAAATTAAATAATACGTGCTTCTTCTTTGTTCGATGGGATGAATTCTACTACTAAAACTGAAATGAAGAGTTGACGAAAGTCATGACCTACTTTTAGGCATAGCGGAAATTCAAGTGACAAGCGCCACTACAAGACACGGTAGAAATGGCCTTTATACATACAAAGACGGTGGATTCCACCGCAAATGTAATCAATAAAGTAGTATCAAATAGAGTAGATTTAGGGCTAACCAACACACTATTAATAATAATTTTTCTTATTATGTGCTCTAATTTGTTTATCAAATTATATCAATTGAACTAGAAATGCCTAAAAAGAAAATTTCTAAGTAACGCTAATGATTTGGATAAAGTCTAGAAATCTAAAGAAAATTAAAAAAAGGCAACAACAATTATAATTAAAAGTGAGTTAGGACATAAAAAGTTAAAAAAATGTTTATAATTAATAAAGAGCCGCAATTATTTCTATAAATAGAAACCAATTTTAGTAATATAAATTGTATTTTAATAGAATTGGCTATGCTAAACAGATTATATAGGCAAATAATAAATAATAAAGCAAACAATAAACAGATTGAATACCATGTCAGATATTGACTCAATAATTAGGCTCACATATACTCGCGCACTAAACGTGCTGAGACAACATAAAGATTTCATAAAGGTGTGTGATTTTGAATACGAATACACGGACATGTTCAATGCTCCAATAGGTCCATTGATACATTGATCCAAAATTTAAAAGGGAATCATACTAAGTACGTTGCCATATGTCACAGTAAAATTAGTTACTGAAGAACACCCAATTTTGGGACCAGCAACAATATTAATGGTGCGTTTGCACAGATAAATTAAAAATGTATATAAATGGAATGGCCGCAAATCGTTACCATTCTAAAGAAACAACGTGAGGAATCTTTCAAGTGCCTTAACAAAGGCACACCTTTCTCAAACGAGACAAAGTTAAAACACGTTAAAATTCTTGTATATTCCTACAATATCAGCCGTCAAATTATATGTGACAACGCAACTAAACTAAAAGATTTGCATTTAACACAGACAGTTGATGTATTAAGCACGTTTAGAGAAAACATTAGATGAATTTCGGAAAGGCACAATATAAAAATATTCCTTTCGAATTCTCTTAACACTTCAGCGTCATTCGACGAGAAACAACTTTCATTGCCAGCTGATACTAAAGCATCAGATTCTGAAATAAATACCCAATCATGAAGCAACAGCTTATAAAGACAAAATTCAAAGGCCATGCACGAAACTTGATAAGCGATGAAAAAACTATCGCCGAAATAATATCAGTTGAAGTACTATCAGCCGAACTAGTAAACCTTCAGCAAAAGAGCAAAACTGCCAACACTTATACACAAGAAGTTGAGCAACTGGCAAAAGATCTAGTAGGCACTTATATTAATGATGGTTTAAATTCAGATTTAGCCACCAAATATAGCCAAACCCAAGCTGTGAAGGCCATGACCAAGAACAGGGTAAAACTTATAATGCAGGCAGGCACATTCAATAACATGAATATAGAGAAACAAACACTGTCCTTTATTACCAAAATTACTCTCATCGTGGTGGAAACCGCGGCTGAGGTAATTAGAAGCCGACCATACAACAGAGGCGGCTTCAATAATAACAATAGAGGACGAGCTCAATATAGAGGAAACCATAGAGGCCGTGGCAATTCGAATCGAGGCCACAACAATAACAACAACAATATTAAAGTAGCCCAAAGTAAATCGGAAAACCACGATGCACCCTTAAGATAAAGAAATTAAAAGGAATCAAAATTCATATTATCAATCTCAGCAAAAGTATATTTATAACCGTTAAAAACGAATATACAGGCAGCAAGCTCACTCTTTTAATCGAGACAGGTGCAGATATTTCCATTTTAAAATCAAACTCAGATACTTATAACAACATAGACCAATACTGCAGTACACAAATAACAGGAATTGGCGTAGGTACAATAAATTCTATTCGACTTGCCTATATCGAAATTAGGTCAGCTACATTATACCGCATAACTTTCATATCGTGCACGATAAATTTCCAATACCATGTGATGGGTTTATCGGCATTGATTTCCTCACAAAATACAAATGTCTGTTAGATTTACAAGCACCACAAAATTGGTTAATAGTCAGACCCACAAATTTTAAAACGCACATCCATATACCAATCACGCATACATTAATATGAAAGAAATAAAAAAAGGTATACTTATTGGATTCAGATTCAACAAACACTTACATCGTACTATTGAACACCACAAATACCAATGAAATAGTAGACTATGAAAATATTTCTTGTGAACCTCTCAGTAAATACAAGATTCGACACCCACCTACTGTAGAATGACAAAATCAAGTATTAGAAAAATCAGATAAAAATTTTCCCCGACAATTTGCTAATCTATTAAATTAACTTTGCACTTAATATAGTGACATTTTCGGACTAGAATCAGAAATTTTTATATAAAACCAAAAAAAAAAGAGAAAACCAAACAACAAAATTCTATTTTAATTAAGAACCTAATGTTGTTGTGTTTGGCGACCTTTCCATTTTATAATTATTTGTTTGGCTGGCTCGATGTTCGGGGTTTACTCATTCAAACCAAAATTAAAAACCCAATTTTTGTTTAATTTTAACCAATATATTTCGGCTGCACTTCGGCAACAGTCTTCAGGGCTCTAATACAATAAACAAAAAACACAATAACCATTAATTATTAATGTATCTTAATGTTAATTGTGTTTTTTGTGTGTTAGTGCCCTGAAGACGGTTGCCGAAGTGCAGCCGAAATATATTGGTTAAAATCAAACAAAAATTGCGTTTTCAATTTTGGTTTGTATGAGTAAGCCCCGGGCCTCGAGCCAGCCAAACAAATAATTATAATTAAGTAACTTAAATAACTAAACATTTATAATGTTACGTTATTCCTCTAAAAGGGGAGGTGTAGTTTGTACATGCCTTCAAAAGAACATCCTACACTCAAATATAATATAATGTTGTATGTTGCATACAATAACAATTATATATTAAACAAGCCCAGAGCCACTTTATGTATTGGCTCCGCCTCGTAGTGACTGCTTGAAAGCTTTTTTCGTTCGGGATCGGGTTATACAAATTTTGGTTGAATGTAGTTCCTGTTTGAATCTGTATCTATTAGTATCTTGAGTGTTTGGCCTTCTCACGGAATAGAAACCAGAATAGAAACCAGAATTATTGTTGTTCCGATTCATATTAGTGGTGTATTGTGGTACATTCGTTGGTAGCGCACTTTGTGCTGTGGCTGGAGGGGGTTGTCGATAATTGGGATTATAGCTTGGTAAACTTGTACGTGGAGCTGGTACCGGTCTTTGTTCAAGAATTCAAAAATTTGTATTTTTATTAGTGGCGTATGCTGTTCTTAAACTTTGATTTTCTAGTTTTAGACACAAGTGTAGTGCCGATGGTAGGTCTTCGGGTTCCTTGATTCCAAGCAAACGAGTAAGGTCTCCACGTAAACCTTGAATGAATGTGTCTAACGCCTGATTTTGTCATAATAATCTCTGCCTCCATACCCAAATTCATGGAACCGATCTTGTTTAATGTAAATGACAAGTATTTATAGACGACTTGGTAGAGGCCTTCCACCGATTGATGACTACTCTGCGCTAATGTAGACATTTGGTATTCTAATGTACTGATAGTGCGTTTGTCCGCGAAGTGGAGAGTGAGGCACCTTGATATGGCATCCCAATTCAAAGGCACATTGTATAAATAAAGCACCTCATCTGTATATCCTGTAATTCTGGAATTGTATGTTATATGGGAAAATATTTGGGAGTGCCTTCTTCGGCGTCGGCGGAGAATATTTGAAAATTCTTTCAACACATTTTCTCCATGAATTAACTCCTATTGGATCGCCAGAAAATTCTTTAATACAATTCACAATAAGTGGTACTCTATCCAGATCTGCAATGTTTCTTTAAAAGCTTGGTTTTATGGTTTTTGTTTTGGTGTACGCAAAGTCTATCAGGCTGGGGTTAAGGTTTTGTAAAAGTACGGGTAACTATTTACCTCTCCTTTTAAATTCTTTATCTGTTGTTGATATGTTGTTGATATGGTGTTTTCGTCCATGTTTCTGTTTCAAAGTGGTGTCGGCCTGGCGTTTGGTATTGGGGGTCTAATTAACTTTTCCTGATTTGCCATTCAATAACAATATTTAACGAGAAAGAAAGGCTATCTTCGGCACGTCGAAGATCTAATACCCTTGCATACCCAACCTTTTAATAATGCTCATAGTGCTTTGCCCGTATCTAAGAAGCACAGCGAAAATAGTTAATGCCGAGTTTGGTCAAGATATTTTGATAAACAAAAAGGTTTTTAATCAAAAACCTAGTTTTCGACCGATCGCTCCTCTGTCAGATATATGATATAGTAGTCCGATCTTAATAGGATTGAGGAGCTTAGTAAAACTAATAAATGCCGAGTTTGGTCCATATATCTTGATAAACAACATTTTTTTCATACAAGAACTAAATTTTCGACCGATCGTTCCTCTGGCAGCTATATGATATAGTGGTCCGATCTTAATAGGATTTTGCATATATACGAGGAGCACAGTAAAACTAATAAATGCCGAGTTTTGTCAAGATATCTTGAAAAACAAAATGTTTTTTTATACAACTTAATTTTCGACCGATCGTTCCTATGGTAGCTATATGATATAGTGGTCCGATCTTAATATAATTTTTCATATATATGGGGAGCATAATAAAACTAATAAATGCCGAATTTGGTCAAGATATCTTGATAAACAAAATGTTTTTTCATACAAAAACTTAGTTTTCGACCGATCGTTCCTATGGCAGGTATATGATATAGTGGTCCGATCTTAATAGGATTTTGCATATAGATGAGGTGCTTAGTAAAACTAATAAATGCCGAGTATGGTCAAGATATCTTGATAAACAAAATGTTTTTTTCATACAACTTAATTTTCTACCGATCGTTCCTATGTCAGCTATATGATATAGTGGTCCGATCTTAATAGGATTTTGCATATATATGGGGAGCATAGTAAAACTAATAAATGCCGAGTTTGGTCCATATATCTTGATAAACAAAATGTTTTTTCATACAAAAACTTAGTTTTCGACCGATCGTTCCTATGGCAGCTATATGATATAGTGGTCCGATCTTAATAGGGTTTTGCATATATATGAGGAGCTTAGTAAAACTAATAAATGCCGAGTTCGGTCAAGATATCTTGATAAACAAAATGTTTTTTCATACAAAAACTTAGTTTTCGACCGATCTTAATAGGATTTTGCATATATATGAGGAGCATAGTAAAACTAATAAATGCTGAGTTTGGTCAAGATATCTTGGAAAACAAAATGTTTTTTTATGATATAGTGATCCGATCCTAATTGGATTTTGCATATATATGAGGAGTATAGTAAAACTAATAAATGCCCAGTTTGGTCAAGATATCTTGATAAACAAAACTTTTAGATAGCTTTATAACTGAAAGACTAGTTCCCATAGAAACAGACAGACGGACAGACGAACTTGGCTATATCGACTCGGCTGTTGATACTGATCATTTTTATGGTACTGAACATTTTGTTTATCAAGATATCTTGACCAAACTCGGCATTTATTAGTTTTACTATGCTCCCCATATATATGCTAAATCCTATTAAGATCGGACCACTATATCATATAGCTGCCATAGGAATGATCGGTCGAAAATTTAATTCTTGTATGCAAAAAATTTTGTTTATCAAGATATCTTGACCAAACTCGGCATTTATTAGTTTTACTAAGCTCCTCATATATATGCAAAATCCTATTAAGATCGGACCACTATATCATATAACTACCATAGGAACGATCGGTCGAAAACTAAGTTTTTTTATGAAAAAACGTTTTGTTTATCAAGATATCTTGACCAAACTCGGCATTTATTAGTTTTTCTATGCTCCCCATATATATGCAAAATCCTATTAAGATCGGACCACTATATCATATAGCTGCCATAGGAACGATCGGTCGAAAATTTAATTCTTGTATGAAAAAAATGTTGTTTATAAAGATATCTTGACCAAACTCGGCATTTATTAGTTTTACTAAGCTCCTCATATATATGCAAAATCCAATTAAGATCGGACCCCTATATCATATAGCTGCCATAGTGGCTCAGAAATAGTTCTTCGCTTCCCCTCGATCAACAACAAATAAGTGAGCAAGATAAAAGAGATCGCAATTTTATAGCAGCTGCGACAAGTGCAAGAAAGGCTTGCCAACCTTGTTTACAACAAACAGCTGTTTCACTAAGCTAAGATTACAGCCTCTTCTTATGTTTATAACAGGTATATAGCGGTATTCGTATGTATGGCCACAAAAGCATTTCACCCAGAAGTAGTTAGTGACTTAACATCAGATGCATTTTTAGCAGCACTAAGGATATTTATAGCAAGACGCAGAAAATGTGATCACATATACTCCGACAAAGGAACTAATTTCGTAGGGGCGTCAAAGAAGCTAGATCTAGAATTTCTAAAAGCGATCCAAACTAACAATTAGATTGCCCTTCTACTAGAAAACGAAAAAATCCAGTGGCATTTTATTCCGCCGGAAGGACCTCACTTCGGAGGTATTTGGGAGGCCGGAATCTAGTCGATAAAATATCACCAAACAAGGGTAATAGGCGACAACAATCTAACATTCGAAGAAATATCAACATTGTTGTGTCAAATTGACATTGACGATAACGAATTACAAGAGGGATTTACCACAAGACCAGTTACCAAGGTGTGCCCATTTACCTATAAGTCTACAGGCACGAGATAAAAATGAAAATGAGCGAAAAAATAAGGAGGACTGATGATGATGATAATACTCATGGTGTTCTCCCAAAGGGTTTAAAGATCAGGGCAACTAAATACTCAATAGTACACAAAGACGAATTAAGGAATTAGAAGAAAATAACGAACTAACTTTTATCATTGAAAGGTATGGGTTCCTTATATCACATTTTGTTTGGAATGGAAGAAAACATGAAAACATTACTTCAAAATCAACACAATTTAAACAAATTGCAGAAATATCAGACAAATATAATAAAAAAACCACAGAGGACATAAATAGAAACTTTGAAAAAATGAATCAACGAATAGAGAACATGACCGAACTTCTCAAGGAGAACTATTATGTTTATAAGGAATCTATTAGTTTCTTCAAAATAAATAAACAACTTAGCTCCTTCCTTGATGAAATTGACAAAATACAAACATGAGTATTAGGACTATTAATTGACATAAATCATGGCCGACTCAATCCAAACATTTTAAAGCCAAGACAATTGAGTGACGAAGTCTCCAAGATAAAAGATAGCCTATCCGAAAAATTAGTACTTCCAGGAAAAAGAGCAAATACAGAGATTAATGAAAATGTACACACTGTTAAAGGCAAAGGGTATTTTTATAGTCAATAAACTCATCATAAATGCCAAAATACCATTGTTCAGTAGACACCCTTTCCATCTACTTAGAAATATACCAGTACCAATACAAAGAGATGGACAGATGCTAATGATTGAATCAACATTAAACAAATGCCAAAAGTGGGAATCAAACAGGCGAGTGTGTGAAGGGAATTGGCCTTGGAGCAGTGCCAGTGATGGCACCTGCGAAACTTGACCTTTTAAATCAAATTGTGTTTATAAATCGATAGTAACATCCAAAACATACTAGGTAGAATTAAGAGGCAAAAGCAGTTGGCTCTTCAAGAACTTGCGTAATACAAAAGCTATTATCCACTGTGAAAAAGCACCACCAGAAACAGTGAACTTGCCAGAGCAAGGAATATTATCAATCAGATCTGACTGTACGGAAGACAAGTATCTTATGGTAATGCAATCAGAAAGGCAGAAACTATATTTCCCTGTTACATATGAGAGTTGAAAGAAATTCCTAAAGTTACGTGGGATCCAATGACAGCGACTAAGATTAGCACTTCTGAGGAATTAAAGAAACTGTTAAGTAAGGTTCAATATTTAAAAGAGCACCACGTTGAATTAAAGGGTTTAAACTTCCACCACTTATCTGGGAATGCTTCGTTAATAATTGTATTAATTTTAGTCGTAATTATTATTATATATATTATAAGGAAAACAAGTAAGAGGTTCTATTCGGGAGCCCCCGACTAGGCGATACCCTGAACCCTCTTTGTATTAATAAAGATAAATTAAAAAAAAGTTAGTTTTGCAGGCTTCGAACTTGCAACTAACCGCACTACTTGCCGCCGTATCTACTCAACAGCCACACCAGCCAAAAAAAAAAATTGATTCTTCGGTAGGGCTCAAACTCGCGACATACCACACCACTTGCCACCGCCTCTACTCAACAGCCACACCCATAATTGACTCTTATTGAGAGAAATACGAACTAAAAAAGCAGCACAGAAAACGAGAAAGAAAGGCTATCTTCGGCACGCCGAAGATCTAATACCCTTGCAGACCCAACATTTTAATAATGCTCATAGTGCTTTGCCCGTATCTAAGAAGCACAGGGAAAATAGTTTATGCCGAGTTTGGTCAAGATATTTTGATAAACAAAAAGGTTTTTAATCAAAAACCTAGTTTTCGACCGATCGCTCCTCTGGCAAATATATGATATAGTAGTCCGATCTTAATAGGATTTTGCATATATATGTAAAACTAATAAATGCCGAGTTTGGTCAATATATCTTTATTAACAACATTTTTTTCATACAACAACTAAATTTTCGACCGATCGTTCCTCTGGCAGCTATATAATATAGTGGTCCGATCTTAATAGGATTTTGCTTATATATGGGGAGCATAGTAAAACTAATAAATGCCGAGTTTGGTCAAGATATCTTGATAAACAAAATGTTTTTTCATACAAAAACTTAATTTTCGACCGATCGTTCTTATGGCATATATGATATAGTGGCCCGATCTTAATAGGATTTTGCATATATATGAGGAGCATAGTAAAACTAATAAATGCCGAGTTTGGTCAAGATATCTTGAAAAACAAAATGTTTTTTCATACAAAAACTTAATTTTCGACAGATCGTTCCTATGGCAGCTATATGATATAGTAGACCGATCCAGCTGGTTTTGAAATATGTGCTGCGTGCAACAGAATAAGGGACTTCTGCAAAGTTCCATTAAGATAGCTTTAAAACTGAGAGACTAGTTCGCATAGAAACAGACAGACGGACAGACGGACATGGCTATATCGACTCGGCTGTTGATGCTGATCAAGAATATATATACTTTATGGGGTCGGAGATGTCTCCTTCGTTGCGTTACACATTTCACGACAAAATTATAATACCCTCTACCCTAGCTTCTCATATAGCTTAGTAAAACTAATAAATGCCGAGTTTGGTCAAGATATCTTTAGAAACAAAATTTTTTTCATACGAGAATTAAATTTTCGACCGATCGTTCCTATGGCAGCTATATGATATAGTGGTCCGATCTTAATAGGATTTTGCTTATATATGGGGAGCATAGTAAAACTAATAAATGCCGAGTTTGGTCAAGATATCTTGATAAACAAAATGTTTTTTCATACAAAAACTTAATTTTCGACCGATCGTTCTTATGGCAGCTATATGATATAGTGGCCCGATCTTAATAGGATTTTGCATATATATGAGGAGCATAGTAAAACTAATAAATGCCGAGTTTGGTCAAGATATTTTGAAAAACAAAATGTTTTTTCATACAAAAACTTAAATTTCGACAGATCGTTCCTATGGCAGCTATATGATATAGTGGACCGATCCAGCTGGTTTTGAAATATGTACTGCGTGCAACAGAATAAGGGACTTCTGCAAAGTTTCATTAAGATAGCTTTAAAACTGAGAGACTAGTTCGCATAGAAACAGACAGACGTACAGACGGACATGGCTATATCGACTCGGCTGTTGATGCTGATCAAGAATATATATACTTTATGGGGTCGGAGATGTCTCCTTCGTTGCGTTACACATTTCACGACAAAATTATAATACCCTCTGCAAGGGTATAAAAATTAACACGCATGCGGCTTGAATTAGAAGAATACGACTTCACAGTCGAGTATCTAAAGGGAAAAGACAATTATGTAGCTGATGCGTTCTCAATAACTACTATCAAAGGCCCACAATACATTACAAGAAAGATAATGGAAGTCACTACTAAATATCAAAGTAGACTAAAATTCTGCGCAATAGATAAAGAAATAGAATTGCCTAGGCAATCTATGGAATCGATGACGCAGAACGTAAAGTAGTGACCCTGCAAGTAAAAAATATGCTATGTTTCTTTAAGAGTGGAAAAAAAATACTGTAAGATATGATGTTAGCGAGGAAAGTATATTTTTTTTTTGGCTGGTGTGGCTGCCGAGTACTGTCGGCAGCAAGTAATGCTGCCAGTTGCAAGTTCGAGCCCTGCCAATGGCACCTTTTTTTATACTCTGAACTCATTAAAAATGGGTAAAAAGGCGATATTGTATTTGTGCAAAATATAAATGTATGTAACAACAACTTCGACCCCATAAAGTATATACATTCTTGATCAGCATCAACAAACGAGTCGATCTAGCCATGTCCATAGTTCTGTCTGTCCGTCCGTCCGTCCGTATGTATGAACACAAGGATATAAAAACCTATAAGAGCTAGAGACTTAGCTGTAGGTACTCCTAGTCCATGGGCAGATCGAGTTGGTTTCCGATAATCGATAACTTACTCCGTTTCAAAGCAATCGATAAAAGTCGTTATTGAAATCCTGTTTTTTAACAAATTGGGTATATAATAAGCTCTAGAGTCACCAAAAGGGATTGTTTATTCTAGAATTGTATATATATATCAAGTATCTTTTATTTTATACCTATCGCCACTTCCCCGCTACTACCTCATAGCTATAAATCAAGTTAATAACCCAACCTGTATTGCCCAACAATTTAAACTACAATTTTAATGCAATTATCTTTTTAAGAATACATAAATATTCTATGGTAAAATAAGATATACTGTAGAAAGCTTCATTAAGTTCGGTTAAGAAACACGTGTTTGCAGCTAGCGCAGTTCCAAGGATTACTGCATACATGTACACACATACATTCATGCGCGTCTGCTTGGAATTCTATCAACAGCGATTGTATTTTTATACCCTTGCAGAGGGTATTATAATTTTGTCGTGAAATGTGTAACGCAACGAAGGAGACATCTCCGACCCCATAAAGTATATATATTCTTGATCAGCATCAACAGCCGAGTCGATATAGCCATGTCCGTCTGTCCGTCTGTCTGTTTCTATGCGAACTAGTCTCTCAGTTTTAAAGCTATCTTAATGAAACTTTGCAGAAGTCCCTTATTCTGTTGCACGCAGCACATATGTCAAAACCAGCTGGATCGGACCACTATATCATATAGCTGTCATAGGAACGATCGGTCGAAAATTAAGTTTTTGTATGAAAAAACATTTGGTTTATCAAGATATCTTGACCAAACTCGGCATTTATTAGTTTTACTATGCTCCCCATATATAAGCAAAATCCTATTAAGATCGGACCACTATATCATATAGCTGCCATACGAACGATCGGTCGAAAATTAAGTTTTTGTATGAAAAAAATTTTGTTTATTAAGATATCTTGACCAAACTCGGCATTTATTAGTTTTACTAAGCTCCTCATATATATGCAAAATCCTATTAAGATCGGACCACTATATCATATATCTGCCAGAGGAACGATTGGTCGAAAATTTAGTTCTTGTATGAAAAAAATTTTGTTTATCAAGATATATTGACCAAACTCGGCATTTATTAGTTTTACTAAGCTCCTTATATATATGCAAAATCCTATTAAGGTCGGACCACTATATCATATAGCTGCCATAGGAACGATCGGTCGAAAACTAAGTTTTTGTATGAAAAAAACATTTTGTTTATCAAGATATCTTGACCAAACTCGGCATTTATTAGTTTTACTGTGCTCCTCATATATATTCAAAATCCTATTAAGATCAGACCACTATATCATATAGCTGCCATAGGAACGATCGGTCGAAAATTTAGTTCTTGTATGAAAAAAATGTTGTTTATCAAGATATATTGACCAAACTCGGCATTTATTAGTTTTACTAAGCTCCTCATATATATGCAAAATCCTATTAAGATCAGACCACTATATCATATAGCTGCCATAGGAACGATCGGTCGAAAACTAAGTTTTTGTATGAAAAAACATTTTGTTTATCTAGATATCGTGACCAAACTCGGCATTTATTAGTTTTACTAAGCTCCTCATATATATGCAAAATCCTATTAAGATCGGACTACTACTTATATCATATATCTGCCAGAGGAGCGATCGGTCGAAAACTAGGTTTTTGATTAAAAACCTTTTTGCTTATCAAAATATCTTGACCAAACTCGGCATTAACTATTTTCCCTGTGCTTCTTAGATACGGGCAAAGCACTATGAGCATTATTAAAAGGTTGGGTCTGCAAGGGTATTAGATCTTCGGCGTGCCGAAAATAGCCTTTCTTTCTCGTTTATCAACTGTTTTGAATCTTTAGCCAAGAAATAATGTCAAATTTGGCTTTTCACAACAATACGTTATAACTCAGTTTATTTTATCAAAATTGTATAAAAAATATAAAGTTATTTGGATGTGGCTCAAAAACACTTCTTCGCTTCCCCTCGATCAACAACAAATAAGTGAGCAAGATAAAAGAGATCGCAATTTTATAGCAGCTGCGACAAGTGCAAGAAAGGCTTGCCAACCTTGTTTACAACAAACAGCTGTTTCACTAAGCTAAGATTACAGCCTCTTCTTATGTTTATAACAGGTATATAGCGGTATTCGTATGTATGGCCACAAAAGCATTTCACCCAGAAGTAGTTAGTGACTTAACATCAGATGCATTTTTAGCAGCACTAAGGATATTTATAGCAAGACGCAGAAAATGTGATCACATATACTCCGACAAAGGAACTAATTTCGTAGGGGCGTCAAAGAAGCTAGATCTAGAATTTCTAAAAGCGATCCAAACTAACAATTAGATTGCCCTTCTACTAGAAAACGAAAAAATCCAGTGGCATTTTATTCCGCCGGAAGGACCTCACTTCGGAGGTATTTGGGAGGCCGGAATCTAGTCGATAAAATATCACCAAACAAGGGTAATAGGCGACAACAATCTAACATTCGAAGAAATATCAACATTGTTGTGTCAAATTGACATTGACGATAACGAAGGGTTGACACCAGGCCATTTTCCAATTGGAAATCAGAGACACAGAATAGAATGGGCAAATTAAACAGATGGAAACTGATTCAAAGAATGAAGAAAGAGTTTTGGTCCGATCTTAATAGGATTTTGCATATATATGAGGAGCATAGTAAAACTAATAAATGCGAAGTTTGGTCAAGATATCTTGATAAACAAAATTTTTTTCATACGAGAATTAAATTTTCGACCGATCGTTCCTATGGCAGCTATATGATATAGTGGTCCGATCTTAATAGGATTTTGCTTATATATGGGGAGCATAGTTAAACTAATAAATGCCGAGTTTGGTCAAGATATCTTGATAAACAAAATGTTTTTTCATACAAAAACTTAATTTTCGACCGATCGTTCTTATGGCATATATGATATAGTGGCCCGATCTTAATAGGATTTTGCATATATATAAGGAGCATAGTAAAACTAATAAATGCCGAGTTTGGTCAAGATATCTTGATCAACCAAATGTTTTTTCATACAAAAACTTAATTTTCGACCGATCGTTCTTATGGCATATATGATATAGTGGCCCGATCTTAATAGGATTTTGCATATATATGAGGAGCATAGTAAAACTAATAAATGATGAGTTTGGTCAATATATCTTGAAAAACAAAATGTTTTTTCATACAAAAACTTAGTTTTCGACCGATCGATCCTATGGCCGATCTTAATAGGATTTTGCATATATTTGAGGAGCTTAGTAAAACTAATAAATGCCGAGTTTGGTCAAGATATCTTGATAAACAAAATTTTTTTCATACGAGAATTAAATTTTCGACCGATCGTTCCTATGGCAGCTAT
Organism: Drosophila littoralis; assembly: GCA_018903485.1. Lineage (NCBI taxonomy): Eukaryota > Metazoa > Arthropoda > Insecta > Diptera > Drosophilidae > Drosophila > Drosophila littoralis. The sequence goes on along the minus strand of JAEIGF010000021.1, from coordinate 83,442 downwards.
ATGATATAGTGGTCCGATCTTAATAGGATTTTGCTTATATATGGGGAGCATAGTAAAACTAATAAATGCCGAGTTTGGTCAAGATATCTTGATAAACAAAATGTTTTTTCATACAAAAACTTAATTTTCGACCGATCGTTCTTATGGCAGCTATATGATATAGTGGCCCGATCTTAATAGGATTTTGCATATATATGAGGAGCATAGTAAAACTAATAAATGCCGAGTTTGGTCAAGATATCTTGAAAAACAAAATGTTTTTTCATACAAAAACTTAATTTTCGACAGATCGTTCCTATGGCAGCTATATGATATAGTAGACCGATCCAGCTGGTTTTGAAATATGTGCTGCGTGCAACAGAATAAGGGACTTCTGCAAAGTTCCATTAAGATAGCTTTAAAACTGAGAGACTAGTTCGCATAGAAACAGACAGACGGACAGACGGACATGGCTATATCGACTCGGCTGTTGATGCTGATCAAGAATATATATACTTTATGGGGTCGGAGATGTCTCCTTCGTTGCGTTACACATTTCACGACAAAATTATAATACCCTCCACCCTAGCTTCTCATATAGCTTAGTAAAACTAATAAATGCCGAGTTTGGTCAAGATATCTTTAGAAACAAAATTTTTTTCATACGAGAATTAAATTTTCGACCGATCGTTCCTATGGCAGCTATATGATATAGTGGTCCGATCTTAATAGGATTTTGCTTATATATGGGGAGCATAGTAAAACTAATAAATGCCGAGTTTGGTCAAGATATCTTGATAAACAAAATGTTTTTTCATACAAAAACTTAATTTTCGACCGATCGTTCTTATGGCAGCTATATGATATAGTGGCCCGATCTTAATAGGATTTTGCATATATATGAGGAGCATAGTAAATCTAATAAATGCCGAGTTTGGTCAAGATATCTTGAAAATCAAAATGTTTTTTCATACAAAAACTTAAATTTCGACAGATCGTTCCTATGGCAGCTATATGATATAGTGGACCGATCCAGCAGCAGAATAAGGGACTTCTGCAAAGTTTCATTAAGATAGCTTTAAAACTGAGAGACTAGTTCGCATAGAAACAGACAGACGTACAGACGGACATGGCTATATCGACTCGGCTGTTGATGCTGATCAAGAATATATATACTTTATGGGGTCGGAGATGTCTCCTTCGTTGCGTTACACATTTCACGACAAAATTATAATACCCTCTGCAAGGGTATAAAAATTAACACGCATGCGGCTTGAATTAGAAGAATACGACTTCACAGTCGAGTATCTAAAGGGAAAAGACAATTATGTAGCTGATGCGTTCTCAATAACTACTATCAAAGGCCCACAATACATTACAAGAAAGATAATGGAAGTCACTACTAAATATCAAAGTAGACTAAAATTCTGCGCAATAGATAAAGAAATAGAATTGCCTAGGCAATCTATGGAATCGATGACGCAGAACGTAAAGTAGTGACCCTGCAAGTAAAAAATATGCTATGTTTCTTTAAGAGTGGAAAAAAAATACTGTAAGATATGATGTTAGCGAGGAAAGTATATTTTTTTTTTTGGCTGGTGTGGCTGCCGAGTACTGTCGGCAGCAAGTAATGCTGCCAGTTGCAAGTTCGAGCCCTGTTAATGGAACCTTTTTTTATACTCTGAACTCATTAAAAATGGGTAAAAAGGCGATATTGTATTTGTGCAAAATATAAATGTATGTAACAACAACTCCGACCCCATAAAGTATATACATTCTTGATCAGCATCAACAAACGAGTCGATCTAGCCATGTCCATAGTTCTGTCTGTCCGTCCGTCCGTCCGTATGTATGAACACAAGGATATAAAAACCTATAAGAGCTAGAGACTTAGCTGTAGGTACTCCTAGTCCATGGGCAGATCGAGTTGGTTTCCGATAATCGATAACTTACTCCGTTTCAAAGCAATCGATAAAAGTCGTTATTGAAATCCTGTTTTTTTACAAATTGGGTATATAATAAGCTCTAGAGTCACCAAAAGGGATTGTTTATTCTAGAATTGTATGTATATATCAAGTATCTTTTATTTTATACCTATCGCCACTTCCCCGCTACTACCTCATAGCTATAAATCAAGTTAATAACCCAACCTGTATTGCCCAACAATTTAAACTACAATTTTAATGCAATTATCTTTTTAAGAATACATAAATATTCTATGGTAAAATAAGATATACTGTAGAAAGCTTCATTAAGTTCGGTTAAGAAACACGTGTTTGCAGCTAGCGCAGTTCCAAGGATTACTGCATACATGTACACACATACATTCATGCGCGTCTGCTTGGAATTCTATCAACAGCGATTGTATTTTTATACCCTTGCAGAGGGTATTATAATTTTGTCGTGAAATGTGTAACGCAACGAAGGAGACATCTCCGACCCCATAAAGTATATATATTCTTGATCAGCATCAACAGCCGAGTCGATATAGCCATGTCCGTCTGTCTGTTTCTATGCGAACTAGTCTCTCAGTTTTAAAGCTATCTTAATGAAACTTTGCAGAAGTCCCTTATTCTGTTGCACGCAGCACATATGTCAAAACCAGGTGGATCGGTCCACTATATCATATAGCTGCCATAGGAACGATCGGTCGAAAATTAAGTTTTTGTATGAAAAAACATTTTGTTTTTCAAGAAATCTTGACCAAACTCGGCATTTATTAGTTCTACTATGCTCCCCATATATAAGCAAAATCCTATTAAGATCGGACCACTATATCATATAGCTGCCATAGGAACGATCGGTCGAAAATTTAATTCTTGTATGAAAAAAATTTTGTTTATCAAGATATCTTGACCAAACTCGGCATTTATTAGTTTTACTAAGCTCCTCATATATATGCAAAATCCTGTTAAGATCGGACCACTATATCATATATCTGCCAGAGGAACGATCGGTCGAAAATTTAGTTCTTGTATGAAAAAAATGTTGTTTATCAAGATATATTGACCAAACTCGGCATTTATTAGTTTTACTAAGCTCCTCATATATATGCAAAATCCTATTAAGGTCGGACCACTATATCATATAGCTGCCATAGGAACGATCGGTCGAAAACTAAGTTTTTGTATGAAAAAAACATTTTGTTTATCAAGATATCTTGACCAAACTCGGCATTTATTAGTTTTACTGTGCTCCTCATATATATTCAAAATCCTATTAAGATCAGACCACTATATCATATAGCTGCCATAGGAACGATCGGTCGAAAATTTAGTTCTTGTATGAAAAAAATGTTGTTTATCAAGATATATTGACCAAACTCGGCATTTATTAGTTTTACTAAGCTCCTCATATATATGCAAAATCCTATTAAGATCAGACCACTATATCATATAGCTGCCATAGGAACGATCGGTCGAAAACTAAGTTTTTGTATGAAAAAACATTTTGTTTATCTAGATATCGTGACCAAGCTCGGCATTTATTAGTTTTACTAAGCTCCTCATATATATGCAAAATCCTATTAAGATCGGACTACTACTTATATCATATATCTGCCAGAGGAGCGATCGGTCGAAAACTAGGTTTTTGATTAAAAACCTTTTTGCTTATCAAAATATCTTGACCAAACTCGGCATTAACTATTTTCTCTGTGCTTCTTAGATACGGGCAAAGCACTATGAGCATTACTAAAAGGTTGGGTCTGCAAGGGTATTAGATCTTCGGCGTGCCGAAAATAGCCTTTCTTTCTCGTTTATCAACTGTTTTGAATCTTTAGCCAAGAAATAATGTCAATTTTGGCTTTTCACAAGAATACGTTATAACTCAGTTTATTTTATCAAAATTGTATAAAAAATATAAAGTTATTTGGATGTGGCTCAAAAATAGTTCTTCGCTTCCCCTCGATCAACAACAAATAAGTGAGCAAGATAAAAGAGATCGCAATTTGATAGCAGCTGCGACAAGTGCAAGAAAGGCTTGCCAACCTTGTTTACAACAAACAGCTGTTTCACTAAGCTAAGATTACAGCCTCTTCTTATGTTTATAACAGGTATATAGCGGTATTCGTATGTATGGCCACAAAAGCATTTCACCCAGAAGTAGTTAGTGACTTAACATCAGATGCATTTTTAGCAGCACTAAGGATATTTATAGCAAGACGCAGAAAATGTGATCACATATACTCCGACAAAGGAACTAATTTCGTAGGGGCGTCAAAGAAGCTAGATCTAGAATTTCTAAAAGCGATCCAAACTAACAATTAGATTGCCCTTCTACTAGAAAACGAAAAAATCCAGTGGCATTTTATTCCGCCGGAAGGACCTCACTTCGGAGGTATTTGGGAGGCCGGAATCTAGTCGATAAAATATCACCAAACAAGGGTAATAGGCGACAACAATCTAACATTCGAAGAAATATCAACATTGCTGTGTCAAATTGACATTGACGATAACGAAGGGTTGACACCAGGCCATTTTCCAATTGGAAATCAGAGACACAGAATAGAATGGGCAAATTAAACAGATGGAAACTGATTCAAAGAATGAAGAAAGAGTTTTGGTCAAAATGGAAAGAAGATTATTTATATACCATACAGCAAAGAAGTAAGTGGAAAAAAGAAACACGGAATCTACAAAAGGGATAAATAGTCTTAATAAAAGATGATAACTGTTATCCAGCAAGATAGACCTTGGGCAAATTAAAAGAAGTAGTAGTAAAGGTCAAATTACAAGAGGGATTTACCACAAGACCAGTTACCAAGGTGTGCCCATTTACCTATAAGTGTACAGGCACGAGATAAAAATGAAAATGAGCGAAAAAATAAGGAGGACTGATGATGATGATAATACTCATGGTGTTCTCCCAAAGGGTTTGAAGATCAGGGCAACTAAATACTCAATAGTACACAAAGACGAATTAAGGAATTAGAAGAAAATAACGAACTAACTTTTATCATTGAAAGGTATGGGTTCCTTATATCACATTTTGTTTGGAATGGAAGAAAACATGAAAACATTACTTCAAAATCAACACAATTTAAACAAATTGCAGAAATATCAGACAAATATAATAAAAAAACCACAGAGGACATAAATAGAAACTTTGAAAAAATGAATCAACGAATAGAGAACATGACCGAACTTCTCAAGGAGAACTATTATGTTTATAAGGAATCTATTAGTTTCTTCAAAATAAATAAACAACTTAGCTCCTTCCTTGATGAAATTGACAAAATACAAACATGAGTATTAGGACTATTAATTGACATAAATCATGGCCGACTCAATCCAAACATTTTAAAGCCAAGACAATTGAGTGACGAAGTCTCCAAGATAAAAGATAGCCTATCCGAAAAATTAGTACTTCCAGGAAAAAGAGCAAATACAGAGATTAATGAAAATGTACACACTGTTAAAGGCAAAGGGTATTTTTATAGTCAATAAACTCATCATAAATGCCAAAATACCATTGTTCAGTAGACACCTTTTCCATCTACTTAGAAATATACCAGTACCAATACAAAGAGATGGACAGATGATAATGATTGAATCAACATTAAACAAATGCCAAAAGTGGGAATCAAACAGGCGAGTGTGTGAAGGGAATTGGCCTTGGAGCAGTGCCAGTGATGGCACCTGCGAAACTTGACCTTTTAAATCAAATTGTGTTTATAAATCGATAGTAACATCCAAAACATACTAGGTAGAATTAAGAGGCAAAAGCAGTTGGCTCTTCAAGAACTTGCGTAATACAAAAGCTATTATCCACTGTGAAAAAGCACCACCAGAAACAGTGAACTTGCCAGAGCAAGGAATATTATCAATCAGATCTGACTGTACGGAAGACAAGTATCTTATGGTAATGCAATCAGAAAGGCAGAAACTATTATTCCCTGTTACATATGAGAGTTGAAAGAAATTCCTAAAGTTACGTGGGATCCAATGACAGCGACTAAGATTAGCACTTCTGAGGAATTAAAGAAACTGTTAAGTAAGGTTCAATATTTAAAAGAGCACCACGTTGAATTAAAGGGTTTAAACTTCCACCACTTATCTGGGAATGCTTCGTTAATAATTGTATTAATTTTAGTCGTAATTATTATTATATATATTATAAGGAAAACAAGTAAGAGGTTCTATTCGGGAGCCCCCGACTAGGCGATACCCTGAACCCTCTTTGTATTAATAAAGATAAATTAAAAAAAAAAGTTAGTTTTGCAGGCTTCGAACTTGCAACTAACCGCACTACTTGCCGCCGTATCTACTCAACAGCCACACCAGCCAAAAAAAAAAATTGATTCTTCGGTAGGGCTCAAACTCGCGACATACCACACCACTTGCCACCGCCTCTACTCAACAGCCACACCCATAATTGACTCTTATTGAGAGAAATACGAACTAAAAAAGCAGCACAGAAAACGAGAAAGAAAGGCTATCTTCGGCACGCCGAAGATCTAATACCCTTGCAGACCCAACCTTTTAATAATGCTCATAGTGCTTTGCCCGTATCTAAGAAGCACAGGGAAAATAGTTTATGCCGAGTTTGGTCAAGATATTTTGATAAACAAAAAGGTTTTTAATCAAAAACCTAGTTTTCGACCGATCGCTCCTCTGGCAGATATATGATATAGTAGTCCGATCTTAATAGGATTTTGCATATATATGAGGAGCTTAGTAAAACTAATAAATGCCGAGTTTGGTCAATATATCTTTATAAACAACATTTTTGTCATACAAGAACTAAATTTTCGACCGATCGTTCCTCTGGCAGCTATATGATATAGTGGTCCGATCTTAATAGGATTTTGCATATATATGAGGAGCACAGTAAAACTAATAAATGACGAGTTTGGTCAAGATATCTTGAATAACAAAATGTTTTTTTCATACAACTTAATTTTCGACCGATCGTTCCTATGGCAGCTATATGATATAGTTGTCCGATCTTAATAGGATTTTGCATATATATGAGGAGCTTAGTAAAACTAATAAATGCCGAGTTTGGTCAAGATATCTTTAGAAACAAAATTTTGTTCATACAAGAATTAAATTTTCGACCGATCGTTCCTATGGCAGCTATATGATATAGTGGTCCGATCTTAATAGGATTTTGCTTATATATGGGGAGCATAGTAAAACTAATAAATGCCGAGTTTGGTCAAGATATCTTGATAAACAAAATGTTTTTTCATACAAAAACTTAATTTTCGACCGATCGTTCTTATGGCAGCTATATGATATAGTGGCCCGATCTTAATAGGATTTTGCATATATATGAGGAGCATAGTAAAACTAATAAATGCCGAGTTTGGTCAAGATATCTTGAAAAACAAAATGTTTTTTCATACAAAAACTTAAATTTCGACAGATCGTTCCTATGGCAGCTATATGATATAGTGCAACGATCCAGCTGGTTTTGAAATATGTGCTGCGTGCAACAGAATAAGGGACTTCTGCAAAGTTCCATTAAGATAGCTTTAAAACTGAGAGACTAGTTCGCATAGAAACAGACAGACGGACAGACGGACATGGCTATATCGACTCGGCTGTTGATGCTGGTCAAGAATATATATACTCAACAACTATTAAGATCGGACCACTATATGATATAGCTGCCATAGGAACGATCGGTCGAAAACTAAGTTTTTGTATGAAAAAACATTTTGTTTATCAAGATATATGGACCAAACTCGGCATTTATTAGTTTTACTATGCTCCCCATATATATGCAAAATCCTATTAAGATCGGACCACTATATCATATAGCAGCCATAGGAACGATCGGTCGAAAATTTAATTCTTGTATGAACAAAATTTTGTTTCTAAAGATATCTTGACCAAACTCGGCATTTATTAGTTTCACTAAGCTCCTCATATATATGCAAAATCCAATTAAGATCGCACCACTATATCATATAGCTGCCATAGGAACGATCGGTCGAAAATTAAGTTGTATGAAAAAAACATTTTGTTTATCAAGATATCTTGACCAAACTCGGCATTTATTAGTTTTACTAAGCTCCTCATATATATGCAAAATCCAATTAAGATCGGACCACTATATCATATAGCTGCCATAGGAACGATCGGTCGAAAACAAGGTTTGTGATTAAAAACCTTTTTGTTTATCAAAATATCTTGACCAAACTCGGCATTAACTATTTTCCATGTGCTTCTTAGATATGGGCAAAGCACTATGAGCATTACTAAAAGGTTGGGTCTGCAAGGGAATTAGATCTTCGGCGTGCCGAAGATAGCTTTTCTTTCTCGTTTTGAACTAGGATTGATCACTGAAAACAAATATGTTAATGGTCTGCAGTCTGTGGTCTGTTCGGACTGGAAAATGTTTGCCATAAGTAATGGGCGAAAATGGGTAATTGCCCAATGTAGAAGTTGGAGTCCGCTCCACAAGCTTGTTTACTTGCATCACTTATTATGCAAAATTCTTTGCTGAAATCTGGGTATTCCAATAATGTTGGGTTTATTAGTGCCGATTTGAAGGCATGCTGGCAGTCAGCTACCCATTCGAATTTAGCATCTTTTTTACATAACGTCTAAACATCTATAATAATTGCAAATTAATGAATTGCATACTCTATATGAGAATTGTGAGGAATTATATATTTGTCTGGTGGTAGCTATAAGAGCGAGGCCTTTGGATTTTCTGACTCCTTGACTTATACATTGAATGTCTATGGTGTTTTTTAATTGGATGTCATTAAACACATCGGCATCTCCTTTTAGAATTGAGATATCTGCACCTGTATCTAGTATCACTTTCTTTCCTGAGATTGAAGTTTAGTTTGCAGAGGGTATTATAATTTTGACGTGAAATGTGTAACGCAACGAAGGAGACATCTCCGACCCCATAAAGTAAATATATTCTTGATCAGCATCAACAGCCGAGTCGATATAGCCATGTCCGTCTGTCCGTCTGTCTGTTTCTATGCGAACTTGTCTCTCAGTTTTAAAGCTATCTTAATGAAACTTTGCAGAAGTCCCTTATTCTGTTGCACGCAGCACATATGTCAAAACCAGCTGGATCGGACCACTATATCATATAGCTGCCATAGGAACGATCGGTCGAAAATTAAGTTGTATGAAAAAAACATTTTGTTTATCAAGATATCTTGACCAAACTCGGCATTTATTAGTTTTACTAAGCTCCTCATATATATGCAAAATCCAATTAAGATCGGACCACTATATCATATAGCTGCCATAGGATCGATCGGTCGAAAACAAGGTTTGTGATTAAAAACCTTTTTGTTTATCAAAATATCTTGACCAAACTCGGCATTAACTATTTTCCATGTGCTTCTTAGATATGGGCAAAGCACTATGAGCATTACTAAAAGGTTGGGTCTGCAAGGGAATTAGATCTTCGGCGTGCCGAAGATAGCTTTTCTTTCTCGTTTTGAACTAGGATTGATCACTGAAAACAAATATGTTAATGGTCTGCAGTCTGTGGTCTGTTCGGACTGGAAAATGTTTGCCATAAGTAATGGGCGAAAATGGGTAATTGCCCAATGTAGAAGTTGGAGTCCGCTCGACAAGCTTGTTTACTTGCATCACTTATTATGCAAAATTCTTTGCTGAAATCTGGGTATTCCAATAATGTTGGGTTTATTAGTGCCGATTTGAAGGCATGCTGGCAGTCAGCTACCCATTCGAATTTAGCATCTTTTTTACATAACGTCTAAACATCTATAATAATTGCAAATTAATGAATTGCATACTCTATATGAGAATTGTGAGGAATTATATATTTGTCTGGTGGTAGCTATAAGAGCGAGGCCTTTGGATTTTCTGACTCCTTGACTTATACATTGAATGTCTATGGTGTTTTTTAATTGGATGTCATTAAACACATCGGCATCTCCTTTTAGAATTGAGATATCTGCACCTGTATCTAGTATCACTTTCTTTCCTGAGATTGAAGTTTAGTTTGCAGAGGGTATTATAATTTTGACGTGAAATGTGTAACGCAACGAAGGAGACATCTCCGACCCCATAAAGTAAATATATTCTTGATCAGCATCAACAGCCGAGTCGATATAGCCATGTCCGTCTGTCTGTTTCTATGCGAACTTGTCTCTCAGTTTTAAAGCTATCTTAATGAAACTTTGCAGAAGTCCCTTATTCTGTTGCACGCAGCACATATGTCAAAACCAGCTGGATCGGACCACTATATCATATAGCTGCCATAGGAACGATCGGTCGAAAATTAAGTTTTTGTATGAAAAAACATTCTGTTTTTCAAGATATCTTGACCAAACTCGGCATTTATTAGTTTTACTAAGCTCCTCATATATATGCAAAATCCTATTAAGATCGGACCACTATATCATATAGCTGCCATAGGAACGATCGGTCGAAAACTAAGTTTTTGTATGAAAAAACATTTTGTTTATCAAGATATATGGACCAAACTCGGCATTTATAAGTTTTACTATGCCCCCCTTATATATGCAAAATCCTATTAAGATCGGACCACTATATCATATAGCAGCCATAGGAACGATCGGTCGAAAATTTAATTCTTGTATGAACAAAATTTTGTTTCTAAAGATATCTTGACCAAACTCGGCATTTATTAGTTTCACTAAGCTCCTCATATATATGCAAAATCCAATTAAGATCGCACCACTATATCATATAGCTGCCATAGGAACGATCGGTCGAAAATTAAGTTGTATGAAAAAAACATTTTGTTTATCAAGATATCTTGACCAAACTCGGCATTTATTAGTTTTACTAAGCTCCTCATATATATGCAAAATCCAATTAAGATCGGACCACTATATCATATAGCTGCCATAGGATCGATCGGTCGAAAACAAGGTTTGTGATTAAAAACCTTTTTGTTTATCAAAATATCTTGACCAAACTCGGCATTAACTATTTTCCATGTGCTTCTTAGATATGGGCAAAGCACTATGAGCATTACTAAAAGGTTGGGTCTGCAAGGGAATTAGATCTTCGGCGTGCCGAAGATAGCTTTTCTTTCTCGTTTTGAACTAGGATTGATCACTGAAAACAAATATGTTAATGGTCTGCAGTCTGTGGTCTGTTCGGACTGGAAAATGTTTGCCATAAGTAATGGGCGAAAATGGGTAATTTCCCAATGTAGAAGTTGGAGTCCGCTCCACAAGCTTGTTTACTTGCATCACTTATTATGCAAAATTCTTTGCTGAAATCTGGGTATTCCAATAATGTTGGGTTTATTAGTGCCGATTTGAAGGCATGCTGGCAGTCAGCTACCCATTCGAATTTAGCATCTTTTTTACATAACGTCTAAACATCTATAATAATTGCAAATTATTGAATTGCATACTCTATATGAGAATTGTGAGGAATTATATATTTGTCTGGTGGTAGCTATAAGAGCGAGGCCTTTGGATTTTCTGACTCCTTGACTTATACATTGAATGTCTATGGTGTTTTTAATTGGATGTCATTAAACACATCGGAATCTCCTTTTAGAATTGAGATATCTGCACCTGTATCTAGTATCACTTTCTTTCCTGAGATTGAAGTTTAGTTTGCAGAGGGTATTATAATTTTGACGTGAAATGTGTAACGCAACGAAGGAGACATCTCCGACCCCATAAAGTAAATATATTCTTGATCAGCATCAACAGCCGAGTCGATATAGCCATGTCCGTCTGTCCGTCTGTCTGTTTCTATGCGAACTTGTCTCTCAGTTTTAAAGCTATCTTAATGAAACTTTGCAGAAGTCCCTTATTATGTTGCACGCAGCACATATGTCAAAACCAGCTGGATCGGACCACTATATCATATAGCTGCCATAGGAACGATCGGTCGAAAATTAAGTTTTTGTATGAAAAAACATTCTGTTTTTCAAGATATCTTGACCAAACTCGGCATTTATTAGTTTTACTAAGCTCCTCATATATATGCAAAATCCTATTAAGATCGGACCACTATATCATATAGCTGCCATAGGAACGATCGGTCGAAAACTAAGTTTTTGTATGAAAAAACATTTTGTTTATCAAGATATATGGACCAAACTCGGCATTTATTAGTTTTACTATGCCCCCCTTATATATGCAAAATCCTATTAAGATCGGACCACTATATCATATAGCTGCCATAGGAACGATCGGTCGAAAATTTAATTCTTGTATGAAAAAAATGTTGTTTCTCAAGATATCTTGTCCAAACTCGGCATTTATTAGTTTCACTAAGCTCCTCATATATATGCAAAATACTATTAAGATCGGACCACTATATCATATAGCTGCCAGAGGAACGATCGGTCGAAAATTTAGTTGTATGAAAAAAACATTTTGTTTATCAAGATATATTGGCCAAACTCGGCATTTATTAGTTTTACTAAGCTCCTCATATATATGCAAAATCCTATTAAGATCGGACTACTATATCATATATCTGCCAGAGGAGCGATCGGTCGAAAACTAGGTTTGTGATTAAAAACCTTTTTGTTTATCAAAATATCTTGACCAAACTCGGCATTAACTAATTAATTTTCCCTGTGCTTCTTAGATACGGGCAAAGCACTATGAGCATTACTAAAAGGTTGGGTCTGCAAGGGTATTAAATCTTCGGCGTGCCGAAGATAGCTTTTCTTTCTTGTTTTGGAGTAGGATTGATCACTGAAAACAAATATGTTAATGGTCTGCAGTCTGTGGTCTGTTCGGACTGGAAAATGTTTGCCATAAGTAATGGGCGAAAATGGGTAATTGCCCAATGTATTGCAGTACTTTTATTACTTTCACCCTTAGTAAATGAACGTGATGCATAAGCGAATAGAAGTTGGAGTCCGCTCCACAAGCTTGTTTACTTGCATCACTTATTATGCAAAATTCTTTGCTGAAATCTGGGTATTCCAATAATGTTGGGTTTATTAGTGCCGATTTGAAGGCATGCTGGCAGTCAGCTACCCATTCGAATTTAGCATCTTTTTTACATAACGTCTAAACATCTATAATAATTGCAAATTATTGAATTGCATACTCTATATGAGAATTGTGAGGAATTATATATTTGTCTGGTGGTAGCTATAAGAGCGAGGCCTTTGGATTTTCTGACTCCTTGACTTATACATTGAATGTCTATGGTGTTTTTTAATTGGATGTCATTAAACACATCGGCATCTCCTTTTAGAATTGAGATATCTGCACCTGTATCTAGTATCACTTTCTTTCCTGAGATTGAAGTTTAGTTTGCAGAGGGTATTATAATTTTGTCGTGAAATGTGTAACGCAACGAAGGAGACATCTCCGACCCCATAATGTATATATATTCTTGATCAGCATCAACAGCCGAGTCGATATAGCCATGTCCGTCTGTCCGTCTGTCTGTTTCTATGCGAACTAGTCTCTCAGTTTTAAAGCTATCTTAATGAAACTTTGCAGAAGTCCCTTATTCTGTTGCACGCAGCACATATGTCAAAACCAGCTGGATCGGAATACTATATCATATAGCTGCCATAGGAACTATCGGGCGAAAATTAAGTTTTTGTATGAAAAAACATATTGTTTTTCAAGATATCTAGTTTTACTATGCTCCTCATATATATGCAAAATACTATTAAGATCGGGCCACTATATCATATAGCCGCCATAGGAAAGATCGGTCGAAAATTAAGTTTTTGTATGAAAAAACATTTTGTTTATCAAGATATATGGACCAAACTCGGCATTTATTAGTTTTACTATGCTCCCCATATAGCTGCCATAGGAACGATCGGTCGAAAATTTAATTCTTGTATGAAAAAAATGTTGTTCCTCAAGATATCTTGACCAAACTCGGCATTTATTAGTTTCACTAAGCTCCTCATATATATGCAAAATCCAATTAAGATCGGACCACTATATCATATAGCTGCCATAGGAACGATCGATCGAAAACTAAGTTTTTGTATGAAAAAACATTTTGTTTATCAAGATATCTTGACCAAACTCGGCATTTATTCGTTTTACTATGCTCCCCATATATATGCAAAATCCTATTAAGATCGCACCACTATATCATATAGCTGCCATAGGAACGATCGGTCGAAAATGAAGTTGTATGAAAAAAACATTTTGTTTATCAAGATATATTGACCAAACTCGCCATTTATTAGTTTTACTAAGCTCCTCATATATATGCAAAATCCTATTAAGATCGGACTACTATATCATATATCTGCCAGAGGAGCGATCGTTCGAAAACTAGGTTTTTGATTAAAAACCTTTTGTATATCAAAATATCTTGACCAAACTCGGCATTAACTATTTTCCCTGTGCTTCTTAGATACGGGCAAAGCACTATGAGCATTATTAAAAGGTTGGGTCTGCAAGGGTATTAGATCTTCGGCGTGCCGAAGATAGCCTTTCTTTCTCATTCTATTTGCGTCTGCTATCTCAAAATAACACTTGGTTTCGCGAGCCCAACAGAGTTGTCTGTTTTGCGTAGCTTCGGCCCAACAGTGCATTAGAGCGAGAGAAATATAGTCTTTGACTCGGGGACGTTAGGAAGACGTGTGCCAATACTGTAGGTATTGTGTAAGCAGAATTGTGAAATTGCAGTAAGTCGAAAGTTAAAGCTGAATCAAAGGATGTCAATGCCGAGGAAACGTAAGGCTGGCGCCACGATGGAAACGCAGGAGGATGAGCTGTTAGAAAACCATGCTAAGACATCAGAAGTCAACTTCACGTCAAGCCATTTCCGACGACCGTTTGTGCACAAATACTGTTAAAGGCGCACAGTCAATGCTAGGCGGCAAAAAGCCAGTTGAACTACCAAAGTGTAATCTCGACTCTGTTGGTGCTAGTGCAGCTGCTTGGTGATCCACTGTGGACCTCATTCTATCAGAAAACCCTCCGGATGGCAGTGCTTTGCTCATTGCGTAAAGTAAATCACTTCTAGCTGGCTGCCACAAATTTGTTTCTCTGGAATGACATGCGACGAGTTTAAGGAACTGCTTTTGCAACAGTTCGAAGGCAATGAAACTCCAGCAGCTACTGTTTTTATACCCAAAACCAGCGGGATCGGACCACTATATCATATAGCTGCCATAGGAACGATCGGTCGAAAATTAAGTTTTTGTATGAAAAAACATTTTGTTTTTCAAGATATCTTGACCAAACTCGGCATTTGTTAGTTTTACTATGCTCCTCATATATATGCAAAATCCTATTAAGATCGGGCCACTATATCATATAGCTGCCATAGGAACGATCGGTCGAAAATTAAGTTTTTGTATGAAAAAACATTTTGTTTATCAAGATATATTGACCAAACTCGGCATTTATTAGTTTTACTGTGCTCCTCATATATATGCAAAATCCTATTAAGATCGGACCACTATATCATATAGCTGCCAGAGGAACGATCGGTCGAAAATTTAGTTCTTGTATGAAAAAAATGTTGTTTATCAAGATATCTTGACCAAACTCGGCATTTATTAGTTTTACTATGCTCCTCATATATATGCAAAATCCTATTAAGATCGGACCACTATATCATATAGCTGCCAGAGGAACGATCGGTCGAAAATTTAGTTCTTGTATGAAAAAAATGTTGTTTATCAAGATATATTGACCAAACTCGGCATTTATTAGTTTTACTAAGCTCCTCATATATATGCAAAATCCTATTAAGATCGGACTACTATATCATATATCTGCCAGAGGAGCGATCGGTCGAAAACTAGGTTTTTGATTAAAAACCTTTTTGTTTATCAAAATATCTTGACCAAACTCGGCATTAACTATTTTCGCTGTGCTTCTTAGATACGGGCAAAGCACTATGAGCATTATTAAAAGGTTGGGTCTGCAAGGGTATTAGATCTTCGGCGTGCCGAAGATAGCCTTTCTTTCTCGTTCTATTTGCGTCTGCTATCTCAAAATAACACGTGGTTTCGCGAGCCCAACAGAGTTGTCTGTTTTGCGTAGCTTCGGCCCAACAGTGCATTAGAGCGAGAGAAATATAGTCTTTGACTCGGGGACGTTAGGAAGACGTGTGCCAATACTGTAGGTATTGTGTGAGCAGAATTGTGAAATTGCAGTAAGTCGAAAGTTAAAGCTGAATCAAAGGATGTCAATGCCGAGGAAACGTAAGGCTGGCGCCACGATGGAAACGCAGGAGGATGAGCTGTTAGAAAACCATGCTAAGACATCAGAAGTCAACTTCACGTCAAGCCATTTCCGACGACCGTTTGTGCACACTTTTGGAGACGCAGCATCGCAATCTGATTGAAGTTATAAATACTGTTAAAGGCGCACAGTCAATGCTAGGCCGCAAAAAGCCAGTTGAACTACCACAGTGTAATCTCGACTCTGTTGGTGCTAGTGCAGCTGCTTGGTGATCCACGGTGGACCTCATTCTATCAGAAAACCCTCCGGCTGGCAGTGCTTTTGCTCATTGCGTAAAGTAAATCACTTCTAGCTGGCTGCCACAAATTTGTTTCTCTGGAATGACATGCGACGAGTTTAAGGAACTGCTTTTGCAACAGTTCGAAGGCAATGAAACTCCAGCAGCTACTGTTTTTATACCCAAAACCAGCTGGATCGGACCACTATATCATATAGCTGCCATAGGAACGATCGGTCGAAAATTAAGTTTTTGTATGAAAAAACATTTTGTTTATCAAGATATATTGACCAAACTCGGCATTTATTAGTTTTACTGTGCTCCTCATATATATGCAAAATCCTATTAAGATCGGACCACTATATCATATAGCTGCCAGAGGAACGATCGGTCGAAAATTTAGTTCTTGTATGAAAAAATGTTGTTTATCAAGATATCTTGACCAAACTCGGCATTTATTAGTTTTACTAAGCTCCTCATATATATGCAAAATCCTATTAAGATCGGACTACTATATCATATATCTGCCAGAGGAGCGATCGTTCGAAAACTAGGTTTTTGATTAAAAACCTTTTTGTTTATCAAAATATCTTGACCAAACTCGGCATTAACTATTTTCGCTGTGCTTCTTAGATACGGGCAAAGCACTATGAGCATTATTAAAAGGTTGGGTCTGCAAGGGTATTAGATCTTCGGCGTGCCGAAGATAGCCTTTCTTTCTCGTTCTATTTGCGTCTGCTATCTCAAAATAACACGTGGTTTCGCGAGCCCAACAGAGTTGTCTGTTTTGCGTAGCTTTCGCCCAACAGTGCATTAGAGCGAGAGAAATATAGTCTTTGACTCGGGGACGTTAGGAAGACGTGTGCCAATACTGTAGGTATTGTGTAAGCAGAATTGTGAAATTGCAGTAAGTCGAAAGTTAAAGCTGAATCAAAGGATGTCAATGCCGAGGAAACGTAAGGCTGGCGCCACGATGGAAACGCAGGAGGATGAGCTGTTAGAAAACCATGCTAAGACATCAGAAGTCAACTTCACGTCAAGCCATTTCCGACGACCGTTTGTGCACACTTTTGGAGACGCAGCATCGCAATCTGATTGAAGTTATAAATACTGTTAAAGGCGCAAAGTCAATGCTAGGCGGCAAAAAGCCAGTTGTACTACCAAAGTTTAATCTCGACTCTGTTGGTGCTAGTGCAGCTGCTTGGTGATCCACGGTGGACCTCATTCTATCAGAAAACCCTCCGGATGGCAGTGCTTTGCTCATTGCGTAAAGTAAATCACTTCTAGCTGGCTGCCACAAATTTGTTTCTCTGGAATGACATGCGACGAGTTTAAGGAACTGCTTTTGCAACAGTTCGAAGGCAATGAAACTCCAGCAGCTACTGTTTTTATACCCAAAACCAGCTGGATCGGACCACTATATCATATAGCTGCCATAGGAACGATCGGTCGAAAACTAAGTTTTTGTATGAAAAAACATTTTGTTTTTCAAGATATCTTGACCAAACTCGGCATTTGTTAGTTTTACTATGCTCCTCATATATATGCAAAATCCTATTAAGATCGGGCCACTATATCATATAGCTGCCATAGGAACGATCGGTCGAAAATTAAGTTTTTGTATGAAAAAACATTTTGTTTATCAAGATATATTGACCAAACTCGGCATTTATTAGTTTTACTGTGCTCCTCATATATATGCAAAATCCTATTAAGATCGGACCACTATATCATATAGCTGCCAGACAAACGATCGGTCGAAAATTTAGTTCTTGTATGAAAAAAATGTTGTTTATCAAGATATCTTGACCAAACTCGGCATTTATTAGTTTTACTATGCTCCTCATATATATGCAAAATCCTATTAAGATCGGACCACTATATCATATAGCTGCCAGAGGAACGATCGGTCGAAAATTTAGTTCTTGTATGAAAAAAATGTTGTTTATCAAGATATATTGACCAAACTCGGCATTTATTAGTTTTACTAAGCTCCTCATATATATGCAAAATCCTATTAAGATCGGACTACTATATCATATATCTGCCAGAGGAGCGATCGGTCGAAAACTAGGTTTTTGATTAAAAACCTTTTTGTTTATCAAAATATCTTGACCAAACTCGGCATTAACTATTTTCGCTGTGCTTCTTAGATACGGGCAAAGCACTATGAGCATTATTAAAAGGTTGGGTCTGCAAGGGTATTAGATCTTCGGCGTGCCGAAGGTAGCCTTTCTTTCTCGTTAATATTCTTAATGGTAATCCAAAAGACAGCGAGTGCATTTCTCTACTTGGAAGTCGATTAATAGCGACACTTATGGCAAAATCATGTCAATGACTACTGAACAAATCGCCATATCCGTTGTCCTGGCGCAAGCCGTCCAAGTCGATACTAAACTGCAACGTACGGTTTTTACAACCAACATTAAAACACGTAACGAATTGCAAAATGAGCTTCAGGCACTTGCTTTTGGTAAAAAGAAAGAGCGTCCAGTTGAGGAAAATTTGGCAAGCAAAAGACAGTGTATGCACGCACCCATGAGATGTCACTTTTGCGGAAAAATGGGCCACAAATTTGCTGATTGCAGTTCGAGAAAAAACAACATTATGCCCCAGCAAGGATCTAATCCAAATTCTAGCCGTTCCTCTGAAGGAAAGAGTAGAGTAATTACTTGTTACAAGTGTGGAGTTCCTGGACATATTGCATTGGCTTGTACTGGACGACGGAAATCAACCACTCAAAATAAAATGGATGAGAAACGTGTAAACTTATGTCATGTGGCCAGCCCAATTGGTACTCTGATCTCATATGGTGAGTCATTTCCATTCTGCTTTGATTCAGGAGCCGAGTGCTCACTTGTAAAGGAATCTTCATCTTAGCGACTCTCGGCAAGACGAATCAATAATATTGTAGTTTTAAAGGGTATTGGGTGCACTAAAAAGCACTTTACAAATTATGTCAAATATCATTATCAGTGCATATTCTCTTGTAGTTATTTTTCATGTAGTTCTTAACAGTTACATTGATTACGATATTATAATTGGCCGTGAAATTGTAACTCAGAATTTTGGCGTAAAGATAACAATTAATACGTTCGAACTAAATAAGATAAAAACTGTGTACACCCTTGCTGCTTTGAATAATCGTGCCAGTCTTGCCAGTATTGATACCGAGTTGTGTGGTGAAGATAGGTCAAGAATTGTTGGCCGCACATATAATCCACTCCAGCTGTTCCCCTTTTGCCAGCCCAATGCTGCTCGTTAAAAAGAAAAATGGCTCGAAAAATACCGCTAATTAAATGCAACTACCGTATCCGAAAGATTTCCTTTACCTCTAATTAGTGATCAAATCTCTAGATTACGAGGCGCAAAATACCTTTCGTGTCTGGATATTCCTATTCACCCAAATTCGATTGAGCGAACCGCGATTGTTACACCAGAGGGCCAATTTGAGTATTTAACCATGCCTTTCGGGTTAAAGAACACGCGCTCTGTCTTTCAACGCGCGGTAATGTAAGCGTTAGGTGAGCTTGCCCATTCATATGTCGTTGTGTATATGGATGATATAATGATTACTTCACAAACAAAAGAAGAGGCACTTTCGAGGTTGCAGACGGTACTGTAAACTTTATTTGAGGCGGGTTTTTCATTTAACGTTGCAAAGTGTTCGTTCTTAAAATCAAGTGTTGAGTATCTTGGGTTTCAAGTTTAGGATGGGGAAATTCGTCCGAACCCAAGAAAAATACAGGCATTGCGCAATTTACCTCCTCCACAGTCGGTTACCCAAGTAAGGCAATTCATAGGTCTAGCGTCATATTTTCGACAATTTGTTCCTAAGTTCTCTGAAAACATGAAACCGTTGTATGGCCTCACCTGCAAAAATAAAATATTCCAGTGGAAATCCGAGCATGAGCAAATACGTCAAACAGTTATAACAGCACTGTCCGACGAGCCTGTACTTGTTATATTTGACCTCCAGTATCCTATCGAATTGCAAACGGATGCCAGTTAGGGATGAGCGATATTTACTCAACCTGTTACAAGTAACAAGTATTTAAAAGTAACTAGTTACTGCTGTTTCACCTTTCCAAAGTAACTGCGACAAAAAACATCCTATGATATGCACGGATAGTAAAGCAAGGGTCTACTTTTGGTCGGTGTCCACTCAAAAGATTGACACCAAAAATTTCACTAAGAGATTATTACAACGATATAACAAATGACTGGATCAATGTTGATGGCGAAATTTGTATACACTATATTATTAGTATTACACTATATTTTTATAAAAAAAATATCAAAAACTTGCACAGTTTCTAAAGTTTTATGGTTGCTGTCTTATCAAAAACTTGCACAGTTTTTATTTTGATGGTTGCTGTCTTGTCAGATTTTTACTCAGGTTGTTCCTTTCGTACTCGACGAGAAGCTGAGTACTCTGTCACAGGCCTGTACTCAGGTTGTTCCTTTCGTACTCTTCGAGAAGCTGAGTACTGTGTCACAGGCCTGTACTCAGGTTGTTACTTTCGTACTCGACGAGAAGCTGAGTACTGTGTCACAGGCCGGTACTCAGGCTGTTCCTTTCGTACTCTTCGAGAAGCTGAGTACTGTGTCAGAGGCCTGTACTCAGGCTGATCCTTTCGTACTCTTCGAGAAGCTGAGTACTGTGTCACAGGCCTGTACTTAGGTTGTTACTTTCGGACTCGACGAGAAGCTGAGTACTGTGTCACAGGCCTGTACTCAGGCTGTTACTTTGGTTCTGGATGCAAAGCTAAGATCTGTGTAACTGATGTGTACTTGGCTATTATTTGGAACTTGCCACTATACGGCCTCACCTACAAAAACCGTTTAAATTTGTGCATACGTTTTTACCTTACTTTAAAATGGATAAAAAAACGAGTGAAATTTGGTGTGTTGTGCCAAAAAAGGCACGTACTTGCGCTCATGTTTATTTTTGTTAATGTATTATTATAAATACATTTTTGAAAATATATTTATTACGAAATATATTTAAATGATTCAAATCAATGCAAATGAAGAAAATGATCCGGAAAACAAGGAAGAAGAAGATTGTGCAGAGCAAGAGCAAATGTGTCGTCAAACAACAATCAAAACTCTATTTGGTGCTCAGGAGCTTACGCCAAAGCAAAGGCAATATATAGACACAATTTTATGCCAAATGTTTTACAAAGACGTGCAGCCATTGATGCGCTTAATCTAAAATATAAGTCGTCATAAAATGTCGCGCGCCATGATTCCGGCTCTTTATGAGGAATGTAAGCTGAGAGTCCAGAAATTACTTGCAATGAGGAATTCTTTTGTCTAACTACAGATTGCTGGACGTCCCATATTAAAAAGTTTTATTGGAGTCACTGTCCACTTTTTAAATAAGACTTTTGAGTTAAAATCAGTGTTGCTTGAATGTAGCCCGTTAACTGAAGCACATACTGCAATCAATCTGGCAGAAGCTTTGGAAAATATTACCAAGACCTGGAATATTTTTGATAAAATTGTATTTGCTGTATCGGACAATACTTCAAATATAAAAAGTGCTATTATATGTACCATGTAAAATGGAAACAGTTTGGTAGTTTGGGGCACTCATTCAACTTGGTGATAAAGGACGCACTAAAAAACGAGAAAGAAAGGATATCTTCGGCACGCCGAAGATCTAATACCCTTGCAGACCCAACCTTTTCATAATGCTCATAGTGCTTTGCCCGTATCTAAGAAGCACATGGAAAATAGTTAATGCCGAGTTTGGTCAAGATATCTTGATAAACAAAAAGGTTTTTAATCAAAAACCTAGTTTTCGACCGATCCCTCCTATGGCAGCTATATGATATAGTAGTCCGAATTTAATAGGATTTTGCATATATATGGGGAGCATAGTAAAACTAATAAATGCCGAGTTTGGTCAAGATATCTTGATAAACAAAATGTTTTTTCATACAAAAACTTAATTTTCGACCGAACGTTCCTCTGGCAGCTATATGATATAGTGGTCCGATCTTAATAGGATTTTGCATATATATGAGGAGCTTAGTAAAACTAATAAACGCCGAGTTTGGTCAAGATATCTTGATAAACAAAATTTTTTTCATACAAAAACCTAATTTTCGACCGTTCGTTCCTATGGCAGCTATATGATATAGTGGTCCGATCTTAATAGGATTTTGCATATATATGAGGAGCTTAGTAAAACTAATAAATGCCGAGTTTGGTCAAGATATCTTGAAAAACAAAATGTTTTTTCATACAAAAACTTAATTTTCGACTGATCGTTCCTATGGCAGCTATATGATATAGTGGTCCGATCTTCATAGGATTACGCATACATAAAAGGAGCATAGTAAAACTAATAAATGCCGAGTTTGGTCAAGATATCTTGAAAAACAAAATGTTTTTCATACAAAAACTTAATTTTCGACCGATCGTTCCTATGGCAGCTATATGATATAGTGATCCGATCTTAATGGGATTTTGCATATATATGAGGAGCTTAGTAAAACTAATAAATGCCGAGTTTGGTCAAGATTTCTTGATAAACAAAATGTTTTTTCATACAAAAACTTAATTTTCGACCGATCGTTCCTATGGCAGCTATATGATATAGTGGTCCGATCTTAATAGAATTTTGCATATATGTGAGGAGCTTAGTAAAACTAATAAACGCCGAGTTTGGTCAAGATATCTTGATAATCAAAATGTTTTTTCATACAAAAACTTAATTTTCGACCGATCGTTCCTATGGCAGCTATATAATATAGTGGTCCGATCTTAATAGGATTTTGCATATATATGAGGAGCACAGTAAAACTAATAAATGCCGAGTTTGGTCAAGATATCTTGAAAAACAAAATGTTTTTTTCAAACAACTTAATTTTCGACCGATCGTTCCTATGGCAGTTATATGATATAGTGGTCCGATCTTAATAGGATTTTGCATATATATGGGGAGCATTGTAAAACTAATAAATGCCGAGTTTGGTCAAGATATCTTGATAAACAAAATGTTTTTTCATACAAAAACTTAGTTTTCGACCGATCGTTCCTATGGCAGCTATATGATATAGTGATTCGATCTTAATGGGATTTTGCATATATATGAGGAGCTTAGTAAAACTAATAAATGCCGAGTTTGGTCAAGATATCTTGAAAAACAAAATGTTTTTTCATACAAAAACTTAGTTTTCGACCGATCGTTCCTATGGCAGCTATATGATATAGTGGTCCGATCTTAATGGGATTTTGCATATATATTTCGCTTAGTAAAACTAATAAATGCCGAGTTTGGTCAAGATATCTTGAAAAACAAAATTATAATACCCTCTGCAAGGGTATAAAAACGTGTTCTATTGGCTGTAATAACAGACAATTGGCTCCTTGCTGAGCAACAAAAAGATTTAGAGACGTTGTAAATTATTTTAAAAATTCAAAATAATGAACTTGGGGAGAGTGTGGCAAAAACTAACGAATTACGTTCGAAGTTGTTTTTTCGTAAAATTCAAAGAAACGGTAAAACTAGGTGTCTTCCAGTTGTCCCTAGGACCTTTAGGTGGTCTGTAGTGAATCACGTCCATGAGGCCATTGTACATCTTGGTTGGGAAAAAACGTTGGACAAAATGTACGAATTTTATTGGTTTGTAATTTCGTAGATAATTGCATAACTTGCAAAGTGACCAAGCCTCCATCTGGAAAGTTGCCAATCGAACTTCCCCCATACCGAAGGTAGACTTTCCATGACATACGATTCATTTGGATATCACAAGTAAATTAAGCGGTAAAAAGGATCAAAAGGAGTATATTATAGTTCAAATAGACGCATTTACTATATTTGTTTACCTTTACCGCACCATAAATATTAATAGCGAACGTTGTATAGACGCTGTAAGGTCAGCAATATCGGTATTTGGCGTACCAACACGAATCATTGAAGATCAGGGTAGATCTTTCACTGGAAGAAGTTTTAATGAGTTTTGTTCTACACAAAAAATAGAATTACACTTGATAGCAAAAGGCGCCAGTCGCGCAAACGAGAAGGTAGAGCGCGTTATGAGCTTGTTAAAACGCATGTTAACCGCTGTCGAAAGTGGTCAACGATCTTGGCAAGACGCCTTATTCGAAATACAGTTAGCCATAAATTGTACAATAAATCGTATAACAAAATCCAGTCCTCTCGAATTACTCATTGGGTAAGAAGCGAGGCCATTTAATATGTTACCTATAGTCGAAGACGAAAAAAAAAGTTGATATAAATTTTGTAAGGAAAATGGCAAAAGAAAACATAAGTAAATTTAATAGATTTAAAGTTGGTAATTATGTTTGGCTTAAGATCGAGGAGAGACATCAAACAAAATTGGATCAAAAGCTTGAGGGCCCATTGCTGGTTTCAGAGATACTAGAAGGAGATCGATATGTTTTGAAGTCTTTAGTAAATAAGCGAACTTATTTCCTTATTTATTTATTTATTAATGGTCGACAAAACGAGTGTCTTCCTCATTATTCAGTAGACTATACATACAATACATAATGGAATTATATGCTAAAAGCCTAGTTAGATAACACAGTTCTCTAAATAGCATCACCGACCGATGGAGGTGTTTTAGTTGCCAGTCTGGCCAGCTGTGCCCCTTTTCACAGCTAAATTTGTCAGTGACGCTATTAGAGCCTACATCTAAGCAGAAGGGTGTAAGTAGGAAAAAGTGTTGTTAAGTAAAATTAAAGATAATCTTAGTTTGCTATATTAATTAATAAAATACAATAAATAAGAAAAAGAAAGTAAGAAGATTGTTAATAAAGTAAAGAAATTTAAGCTAGATGTATAGAGTGTTAAGTAGATAGGACAGAGAGAAAAGTAATGGGAAAAGTAATGGGAAATCACCGACCCGGTGGGGGTAAATTTACAGCCTGTCCGGCAAGCTATGCTTACAAGTACTCGCATGAAGCTCTGAGTGTCCTGGATACGTAATAACATGGGCCTTTGGGAATTATCTATCTAATGGATACCTAGAGACTTTAAGAATTATCCTCTGCCATTATTAGACCACTTCAAACAAAAAAAAAAAAAAAATTAATCATTAAATCTAAAATATGAACGAATTTGATGATCCTTTTAGATTAAACTTGACATAATCTGCTATTTTGTTTTGAAGACTTTTGTAACACTCGAGGACGTGTGATGGCAGGAAGGCCGTGTCGCATCGTTATTATTATTTTTATACCCTGAACCCATTAAAAATGGGTAAAAAGGGTATATTGTATTTGTGCAAAATGCAAATGTTTGTAACAGGCAGAAGGAAGCATCTCCGACCCCATAAAGTATATATATTCTTGATCAGCATCAATAGCCGAGTCGATCCAGCCATGTCCGTCTGTCTGTCCGTCCGTCCGTCCGTCCGTCCGTCCGTATGTACCTATAAGAGCTAGAGACTTCAAATTTTAGATGTAGGTGCTCCTAGTGCCTGCGTAGATCGAGTTTGTTTCCGATAATCGATAACTTACTCCGTTTCCAAACAATCGATAAAAATCGATATCGACATCCTGTTTTTTTAGCAAATTGCGTAAATAATAAGAGCTAGAGTCACCAAACTTGATATGTTGTCTAGAATATTATATATATGTCAAGTATCTTTCATTTTAGACCTATCCCCACCTCCCTGCTACCACCCCAGAGCTATAAATCAAGTTAATAACCCAACTTGTATTGCCAACTAATTTAAGCCATAATTTAAATTGACTTTTTGAAAAATACACAAATATTCTATGGTGCAATAAGATATACTGTAGAAAATTTCATTAAGATCGGTTTTTGTTTTGTTTTTCTGTATTTTGACTGCGCACTGCTGCGCACGTGTTGCTACGCAATTTGCAAGAATTTATATATACATGTACAGTGTACATTGTACACACACACATTCATGCGCGTCTGTTTCGAATTCTGTCTTCACTGCGATTGTTTTCTGTGTGGCTATTTTTATTGGTTTTTTTCTCAATAATACTCAATTATTAGTGTGGATTTTCCAGAAAGTGCGAAACACCCTTCAAATAAATTTTAACAAAAAACTTTGACATTGAGTTTGATGCCGATCGGATGGTAAATAAAAAAGTTTCATACAAACGTTTTTCCAGATTTTTCCACACTTGCGGGTGAAATTTCCCGAAACCACTTCTTAACGTGCACCTTCATCACATAAAGTAACTTCAGTGAAAATTTCAGCTTCCTAGCTCTTACGGTTTGGGCTGTGCGTTGATCACCAATCAGCTAGTCAGGACAAACATTTTTATATATAAAGATACAACACACATTTACCTATCCACAACATAATACCGTTCATGTCTAATTTAGGTAGGATTAGGATTATTGTTCCTACAAGAGGTGCCAGACGCACTAGTAGCGATCGAGATATTAAAGAAGAAGAAGCATTAGAAACCATGTCTGTTGATCAGGAAATTCCCCCGGCACAACCTGCCAACTTTCATATGCAAGAAATAGTAGTGTTCGGTTCAGCAGCTTAAAATTGAATTAGTATTATGTTTGCATAACATTTCAGTTACATATTACCCTGCGAGGAAAGCAATGTCACTGTTTTGTTTTACTTGGCGCTTCTCGCATGTCATAAAGTAGCTCAATATTATTTGCTGTTAACTATGCAGTTATCGCGTTATCGCATTCTTTCACCTTTTTCCGACGTCGCAACTCACTCTTGTCTCGTTCGTTCGCCATATCGGAATTCTTATCTATCGCTTCGTTAAAAATTTCAATTTTTCGCATATTTCGCATAATCAATACGCTCGCTATAAGAATATAAATAAACAAATTGTTTCATGAATTTATTAGAAAAGGCGGCATTTTCATAACAGTCTAAATTTCTCGCTATTAAGTGCTAATAAAAAAGCTTGTTAGCCCAACCTTTTGGTGATTTCTTTTTATTTAACATTATATTGTTGCATAAAATTATTTAAATTAAAATTGAGCTGGTTGTTATTAGTTTCGGCAGCAACTAAAAACCGCTCTTATATACATATATATGTACAAGCAAGTGTCGTGCGGTAAATTGCAGTAAAGCGGAGTCTGTGTACATAAGCATATATACACATGCATACAGACGCCTAGGCTCTTGCTATTGTAATATGTTTGATAGTTAAAGACGAGAACGTTTTGGTTAGGAGCGTCTGCTCCGTTGTGTTGCTTTATTTAGAATGAATCTTATATATTCGTGAGGGTTCAGCTAACCCGAAACATGCAATGCTTATATCTATGTCTTATATTTATGTGTAAGTATATTGATGTATACATATGTATGCAGAAGGCATACATATGTTGTGTATATCTTGACCACATGAGCTGCAAAGTGCATGCTCAGCATTCCCACGCGCTACGATCGGCATGTATATAAGTGGTGGATCGTATGACATATGCGCTGGTGTGTTTATATGTTTAAGTGTGGTCTTTTGGGTATTTATATATATATGATTATTATGACTGAGGGTCACAATGTATGTATTTACTGTTATACCCTTTGATTTGTATTACTGGCAGGGTAGGTATCTACACCTACCTTTTTAAAGAAATGACGTAATATATGTAGTCATTTAGAGAGTGTTATGGTCGGTATAAAAATATTGAAATTAATAGTAATAATAATTTTTATTTATTGTTATACCCTTGCAGAGGGTATTATAATTTTGTCGTGAAATGTGTAACGCATAGAAGGAGACATCTCCGACCCCATAAAGTATATATATTCTTGATCAGCATCAACAGCCGAGTCGATATAGCCATGTCCGTCTGTCCGTCTGTCCGTCTGACCGTCTGTCCGTCTGTCTGTTTCTATGCGAACTAGTCCCTCAGTTTCAAAGCTATCTTAATGAAACTTTGCAGAAGTCCCTATTTCTGTTGCACGCAGCACATATGTCAAAACCAGCTGGATCGGACCACTATATCATATAGCTGCCATAGGAACGATCGGTCGAAAATTAAGTTTTTGTATGAAAAAACCTTTTGTTTATCAAGATATCTTGACCAAACTCGACATTTATTAGTTTTACTATGCTCCTCATATATATGCAAAATCCTATTAAGATCGGACGACTGTATCATATAGCCGCCAAAGGAACGATCGGTCGAAAATTAAGTTTTTGTATGAAAAAACATTTTGTTTGTCAAGATATCTTGACCAAACTCGGCATTTATTAGTTTTACTAAGCTCCTCATATATATGTAAAATCCTATTAAGATCGGACCACTATATCATATAGCTGCCATAGGAACGATCGGTCGAAAATTACGTTTTTTTATGAAAAAACCTTTTGTTTATCAAGATATCTTGACCAAACTCGACATTTATTAGTTTTACTATGCTCCTCATATATAGGCGAAATCCTATTAAGATCGGATCACTATATCATATAGCTGCCATAGGAACGATTTGTCGAAAAGTAGGATCTTGTATGAAAAAAATTTTGTTTTTCAAGATATCTTGACCAAACTCGGCATTTATTAGTTTAACTATGCTCCTCATATATATGCAAAATCCTATTAAGATCGGACCACTATATCATATAGCCGCCATAGGAACGATCGGTCGAAAATTAATTTAGTATGGAGAATTTTTGTTTTTCATGATTTTTCGATTAAACACGGCATTTAAAGATTTCACTATGCTCCCTTCATTTTTGCTAAATCTTATTTACATCGGTTTTTGATTAATATATTTTTTGTTTATCAATATACCTTGACCAAACTCGGCCTTAACCATTTTCTCGGCATTAAAAGGTTGGGTCTGCAAGGGTATTAGATCTTCGGCATGCCGAAGATAGCCTTTCTTTCTCGTTTTTTTTTGTTTTTTCTTTTTTGTGTATCTTATTTTATAAGTGTTTTAAAAATGTATAAGAAGTGTAATTAAGAATGTGTGAAATATATAAAGTGTATTAAAATGTGTTATCTCTCTTTTTTTTTTTTTAAATATTTGTGTTCACTGATAAAAATTTGGTTATTTTTTATTTTAATAGATTTGATTTACTTTTATTTTATTTTTTTATTTAGGTTGATCAGACCCTTTTTTTTCATGAAACGTTTCATTGATTATATATTTTTTACCTATCCTTAGGTACCTTTTGTTTCTTATTCTTACTATCTTTAATGTAAATGTTATCATTATCTTCTATTTTTCTACTATATATTGTCCTAAATATACCGGGTCTAATTTGTGACCTGTTTCATTTCTTATAAGTACTTTATCTCCTATTTTTAATTCAAAATTTTTTGTTTTTTCATCGTACGCTAATTTCCTATAAGCCTTGGCTTTTTCTAACATAATTCTAGCTCTTTTGTATGCTATTTCTAATCGAAACTTTATTTCCTTAGAGTAGTCATCTACTCGAGAGAGTGATCTCAGTTGAGAGTGATTGACGTGTTTTACTTGTGCTCCAAGATTTTTATATATTTTTTTGCGCTTTAATCCTGCTTTTTATTTCTAAATTTGTCCTTTTTTGTGCTTTGTTTAAAAAGCTTTATAATTGTGCTAAGTGATATTCTGTTGTCGCAGCGTAAGTCTGTTAATAATTGCATTTATTGAACGCGGCGTCAGTTCCGTATTGTTGTTATTGCCTGTTTTGATTATTTTGCTTTGGTGCTCCCCTGTGCATACACTTGTTTGTGCGTGTGTTCGCTGCCGCATATTTCTGCTTGTGCATCGCGCTCTCACAAATTTTTGCTGTTGCTTTTCGCTCCAAACAATTTGTTTGTGTACGATAATTGTTTTTGAGTGTTTACTTGCTCTATTCTTGTGCACCGTTTTCGTTTTGCTCTGCGCTCTCGCAACTTGCTTACTTGTAATAATTAGGTCGTGCTGTAAGAAACCTTGCACGTTCAAGCAGGCTGATGATTCTGCACAGCCGCAATTTGTTAGTTGCTGGCTGTGTGAGAATATGATGCATGCTAAATGTGCAGGTCTCACTGGGCGTGATTGCGACAAGATCGCTGCAGTTGCCAAGAAGGGCTGCGGTGGCTTGCGTTGGTCGTGCCCAGATTGCATCGACAATCAAATTGATTTCTCCAGAATGTATAATTCTGTGAAAATTTGCAGCATTTCTGCAAATCAGTTGTTTTCCCTGTTCAACATGGGTTCGTAAAGAATCGGTCAACTACGACCAATCTGCTTGAATTTACTTCCTTGGTAAATGATGCTTTTCTTTCGAAAATGCAAACTGATGTCATTTATACTGACTTCAGTAAGGCGTTTGACTCTGTGCACCATGACATTTTACTTTTTAAACTTGACCGAATAGGTTTCCCTCCGTCTCTTTTGCTTTGGATTAATTCTTATTTAAAAGGTAGGACCCAAAAAGAAATGCTGAGGCAGACTATCTCTAAACAGGTTCACGTTACTTCTGGTGTTCCTCAAGGTAGTCATCTTGGACCTTTACTCTTTACTCTTTTAATAAATGATCCCCCTCTGTTATATCACATGCCCGTGTACTCATGTATGCGGATGATGTGAAACTTATTCTATCATACACTAATCCCCTACATCATTCTCGTCTACAAGACGATTTGAACGCTATGCAACTTTGGTGTTCGGCCAATCAATTGCATCTGAATTGTTCAAAGTGTATGTTTATGACATTTTATCGTACTACACCTTATCTTGTCAGTTATACAATCGACAATACCCCTTTGCAACGTATACTAACAGTTAAGGATATAGGCGTTCTTTTTGATTCCAAACTCTGTTTCAATCTTCACATAGATACCATCGTTAATGAGGCAAAAGGTGTACTTGGATTCATTAAACTATGGTCTAAAGAGTTTAACGATCCTTTTATAACGAAACTTCTGTACATCTCTCTTGTTCGCCCTATCCTTGACTACTGCTCTTGCATCTGGTCTCCGCAGTATAACAATAGCCAGGATCGTATTGAATCTGTTCAGAAGCAATTTCTGCTTTTTGCCTTACGAGGTTTAAATTTGGACCCTAATCTTCGGTTGCCATCCTACTCCAGCAGGCTGCTTCTTCTTAACCTTCCGTCGTTAACCAACCGTAGGACAATTCTCGGTGTTGTCCTTCTACATAAGTTGATTATTGGCGATTAAGATTCTCCTTTTCTGCTAGGGCGTCTTCAATTCTCTGTTCCGTCTAGACCAACCAGAAATTCCTGTCTACATGCACAACAGACTACGCTATGAACAATCCTTTTCGCGTGCTATGTAAAAATTATAATAGTTTGCATCACGTTTTCTCTATAGAACATTCTCTACCCCTAATAAAATCGTTGCTTTCAGGATACCTTCGGGAAGTCACTGACCATTCCCAGCTATGAGCAGGGGCATAGCTTGTCGGACAGGCTGTAAATTATCCCCCACCGGGTCGGTGATTTCCCATTACTTTTCTCTCTGTCCTATCTACTTAACACTCTATACATCTAGCTTAAATTTCTTTACTTTATTAACAATCTTCTTACTTTCTTTTTTCTTATTTATTGTATTTTGTTAATTAATATAGCAAACTAAGATTATCTTTAATTTTACTTAAGAACACTTTTTTCCTACTTACACCCTTCTGCTTAGATGTAGGCTCTAATAGCGTCACTGACAAATTTAGCTGTGAAAAGGGGCACAGCTGGCCGGACTGGCAACTAAAACACCTCCATCGGTCGGTGATGCTATTTAGAGAACTGTGTTATCTAACTAGGCTTTTAGCATATAATTCCATTATGTATTGTATGTATAATGAGGAAGACACTCGTTTTGTCGACCATTAATAAATAAATAAATTATAAATAGGATCTATGTAATCAGTTTTATTTAAATCTATGAACTGTTTTGGTAGTCTGCCAAATACTAGTTCGTATGGGCAATACTCATGCGTTACTGATGGTGTCCTGTTGAAGCAATATGTGAAATATTGAATCCAGACATCCCAGTCAGTTTTATTTTTCTGTTGCAGATTAAGTAGCTTGGCAGATACAACTTCTACCGATTTTCCTTTTACTGCATTTGACAGTTGCTTAATGATTGCAGCAATTGTCTGCTCATTACTTATTCGATTTCTCGCATGGCCTTTTAGTTTTGTTTTTATAAGGCTTATGGCTGTCAGCTCATGTGTGCCTTTTAAGGAATCCAATAGATTCAGAGAATCTAGAAAACTTTGCAAACTATGGTAATAGAGATGTGGCTAGCTTGATAAATTCAATAACTGTTTCTGCCATTTCAGAGATTGTTATTATTTCCTGTTTGGTTTCGATTGGATCGCTTTCTTCTAGTGTTTCAATGTCACTATCAGATTCAGCGTCGCTTGACTGAGTTGATTCGTCTAATTCTTTTAATTGGTCGGCATCAAACTCCGCCAATTGATTTAGACTTTCTGGCACTTTTATCTGAATGTGTCGCCTATTGGTGACAGTAATTAATCTTGTGTTTAGGGATTTTATTACCCTTAAACATTAACTTTTGTGCTCAGATGTGAATTTATTTTCATATCTATTTACTAAGGTAACTATATTATTGTATTCCCTTAATAATATTTCTATATGGTTTTTTAGTGTTTCCGCTTTTATAACTGCATCTTTTTTGATGCATTTGTAAGATTTATCAAATTTGTAACGAAATGCGTCGATATGTTTCGCAATTTCGCTCCATTCCATTCTTTTATTGGAATTTTCTTACTTTTATAAGCGTACTAACCATGTAGTTGCTATACCTAAATATGGGTTTTCTTCTTTTATTAATTTTACCCTGACATATGGTAGTGTTGAAAGTACCATTGCCTTTTCTACCTTATCGCAGTGAATAAGTGGGCTACTGATTGCGCCGAAAGCGTCTATATAATCAGTCTCAAACTGATGTACTGATATGTATTCGCTATGCGAATATAAAACTTTAATCGCATTAATGCGAAAATTTGGAAAGCTTTCGTAGATGTGATCTATTTTCTCTTTATTCATTTCTGGATGTTATCTAGGTTATTTGCCCTACTCATGTATCTTTTCTTGATAATTTTGTTATGTTTAACATAGAGTGTAAGCAGAAATTGATTTGAAATTAATAACAGGATCCACAATGCGTTTATGTCATCCGTGTGATCAATTATCTTGACGTTGTTTATATTCCTCTATTTGAAAATCGAAAATAAAAATTGGAGTGATATTTTCATTGCAATGAACTTCTTGCACGATTTATCAAATACACAAAGATTCTAAACGCAGCTGAGTATAAATACTCAGCGCCAGAGACGTGGAAAAGTTAGTTATTTAGTTTATGTGGCTGGCTCACAATTCAAATTACATTTCATATATATAAAAAAATTCTCCAACCACATATGTTAGTAATGAAAGCCTAACAGGTTTTAGTGTTTTGCAACTTGCACTGACGTGCGTCAATTCGCATGTAGAAAATAAATCTATGGCAAGTTAAGGATTACGCATATTTGCGGCCCCCTTGCGTGGCTTCACTCGGTTGCGAAGTTTTAATTCAGCTTTTAATTCGTTGATGCGCTCTATGTAGCGCTGTCGGTCTTCTGGTGTCGTCGCTGCCGCCAGCAAATCTTGTTGCAGGCGCTTTTGTTGAAGTAGCTTTCTCACTTGTCCTCCACGTTTTGTCTTGGTTTTGTTCTTAGATTTTTTCTTCTGCCGTGCCCGGTACTCAGCTATTGTGAGTGGGCGTGGTCCATCGTTAGGAAACACCTCCAGGTACTCCTGAATGGAAGGTGCTTCCCTTTGCTCAATAGGAGCAGAATCTATGTTGTCGTCACTCATAAGGGCTTAACTGGGCGCGTTAAGCGGTGCCGGCCATCGCACAGGCTACACATGTGTTGTTTCACTTTTAATTTGTGTTCTTGTTTGAAAGTATTCTTTATATATGTTAAAGTATTAATCAGAATACACACACATTTTGAATATTTTTAATTGTCGCACATTTTTGCGTATTTTTTATATATTGTTGCACTTTTTATGTGGCTTTTAATAATGCTTTTATAATTGCATTGCAGCTTCGTGAACTTGTCACGGTCGCCATGTAATATGTTTGATAGTTAAAGACGAGAACGTTTTGGTTAGGAACGTCTGCTCCGATGTGTTGCTTTATTTAGAATGAATCTTATATATTCGTGAGGGTTCAGCTAACCCGAAACATGCAATGCTTATATCTATGTCTTATATTTATGTGTAAGTATATTGGTGTATACATGTATATGCAGAAGGCATACATATGTTGTGTATATCTTGACCACTTGAGCTGCAAAGTGCATGCTCAGCATTCCCACGCGCTACGATCGGCATGTATATAAGTGGTGGATCGTATGACATATGCGCTGGTGTGTTTATATGTTTAAGTGTGGTCTTTTGGGTATTTGTATATTTATGATTATTATGACTGAGTGTCACAATGTATGTATTTACTGTTATACCCTTTGACGTGTTTTACTTGTGCTCCAAAATTTTTATATTTTTTTTTGCGCTTTAATCCTGCTTTTTATTTATAAATTTGTCCTTTGTTGTGCTTTATTTAAAAAGCTGTATAATTGTGCAAAGTGTTATTCTGTTGTCGCAGCGTAAGTCTGTTAATAATTGCATTTATTGAACGCGGCGTCAGTTCTGTATTGTTGTTATTGCCTGTTTTGATTCTTTTGCTTTGGTGCTCCTCTGTGCATACTCTTGTTTGTGGGTGTGTTCGCTGCCGCACATTTCTGCTTGTGCATCGGGCTCTCGCAAATTGTTGCTGTTGCTTTTCGCTCCAAACAATTTGTTTGTGTACGATAATTGTTTTTGAGTGTTTACTTGCTCTATTCTTGTGCACCGTTTTCGTTTTGCCCTGCGTTCTCGCAACTTGCTTACTTGTAATAATTATGTCGTGCTGTAAGAAATCTTTCACGTTCAAGCAGGCTGATGATTCTGCACAGCCGCAATTTGTTAATTGCTGGCTGTGTGAGATTATGATGCATGCTAAATGTGCAGGTCTCACTGGGCGTGACTGCGACAAGATCGCTGCAGTTGCCAAGAAGGCCTGCGGTGGCTTGCGTTGGTCGTGCCCAGATTGCATCGACAAGCGAATTGATTTCCAGAATGTATAATTCTGAGAGAAATCAATTCTTAAAATTGAATAATGAAGCTAAGCTAAATTTGACTCGAGTTTTGAGTTGCTTGCCAATTATAAATTCGAGTCTCCAACCAATCGCCGGTTGGAGCCTCAACTCTTGCAATTGCCCTCTACGTCTGTTCAGACACCTACGCCTTTCTTGTCCCGACCTAGCAACATGGATTTATCTCCAATGTTGTCTTTATCGCCTTCTCCAAGCGACTGCCCAGTTAGCCCCGTTTCATCCCCTATAGTAGTTCCAGTAAAGCCCGTACCTGATACCGTCCCAGTTATCCAAACTGCCTCAGCCCCGTCAGCTCCTGGCCGCAAAGGTAAACCTGCGCGTAATCTTGCCCAGATTGTTAAACACAATCATGGTGCCTCTTTAGCTCCTCCATCTCCTGTACTACCTGCAGCCCCATCAGCACCTACTTTAACGGTTGTTGCCCCTCGTAGGCAAGTTTTTGTGTCTCGACTTTCATCGGACACCACTTCTGAGTCATTGGCAGCCTATATTGCTAGCAAATCTTCTGCTAGCGTGTCAATAACCAAATTTAATTTCTCCACCCCTCGTGAAATATCTTCATTCAAAATAAATGTTTCACATGATATGTTCCCAATCATTTGTGATCCCACATTTTGGTCTCCACACATGATTGTTCACGAGTTCAAGCCAAACGAGAAAGAAAGGCTATCTTCGGCACGCCTAAGATCTAATACCCATGCAGACCCAACCTTTTAATAATGCTGATTGTGCTTTGCGCGCATCTAAGAAGCACAGGGAAAATAGTTAATGCCGAGTTTGGTCAAGATATTTTGATAAACAAAAAGGTTTTTAATCAAAAACCTAGTTTTCGACCGATCTCTCCTCTGGCAGATATATGATATAGTAGTCCGATCTTAATAGGATTTTGCATATATATGAGGAGCTTAGTAAAACTAATAAATGCCGAGTTTGGTCAATATATCTTGATAAACAACATTTTTTTTATACAAGAACTAAATTTTCGACCGATCGTTCCTCTGGCAGCTATATGATATAGTGGTCGATCTTAATAGGATTTTGCATATATATGAGGAGCACAGTAAAACTAATAAATGCCGAGTTTGGTCAAGATATCTTGAAAAAAAAAATGTTTTTTTCATACAACTTAATTTGCGACCGATCGTTCCTATGGCAGCTATATGATATAGTGGTCTGATCTTAATAGGATTTTGCATATATATGGGGAGCATAGTAAAACTAATAAATGCCGAGTTTGGTCAAGATATCTTGATAAACAAAATGTTTTTTCATACAAGAATTAAATTTTCGACCGATCGTTCCTATGGCAGCTATATGATATAGTGGTCCGATCTTAATAGGATTTTGCATATATATGAGGAGCTTAGTAAAACTAATAAACGCCGAGTTTGGTCAATATATCTTGATAAACAACATTTTTTTTATACAAGAACTAAATTTTCGACCGATCGTTCCTCTGGCAGCTATATGATATAGTGGTCTGATCTTAATAGGATTTTGCATATATATGGGGAGCATAGCAAAACTAATAAATGCCGAGTTTGATCAAGATATCTTGATAAACAAAATGTTTTTTCATACATAAACTTAATTTTCGACCGATCGTTCCTATGGCAGCTATATGATATAGTGGTCCGATCTTAATAGGATTTTGCATATATATGGGGACCGTAGTAAAACTAATAAATGCCGAGTTTGGTCAACATATCTTGATAAACAAAATGTTTTTTCATACAAAAACTTAGTTTTCGACCGATCGTTCCTATGGCAGCTATATGATATAGTGGTCCGATCTTAATAGGATTTTGCATATATATGAGGAGCTTAGTAAAACTAATAAATGCCGAGTTTGGTCAATATATCTTGATAAACAACATTTTTTTTATACAAGAACTAAATTTTCGACCGATCGTTCCTCTGGCAGCTATATGATATAGTGGTCTGATCTTAATAGGATTTTGCATATATATGGGGAGCATAGCAAAACTAATAAATGCCGAGTTTGATCAAGATATCTTGATAAACAAAATGTTTTTTCATACATAAACTTAATTTTCGACCGATCGTTCCTATGGCAGCTATATGATATAGTGGTCCGATCTTAATAGGATTTTGCATATATATGGGGAGCGTAGTAAAACTAATAAATGCCGAGTTTGGTCAAGATATCTTGATAAACAAAATGTTTTTTCATACAAAAACTTAGTTTTCGACCGATCGTTCCAATGGCAGCTATATGATATAGTGTTCCGATCTTAATAGGATTTTGCATATATATGAGGAGCTTAGTTAAACTAATAAATGCCGAGTTTGGTCAAGATATCTTGATAAACAAAATTTTTTTTCTTACAAGAATTAAATTTTCGACCGATCGTTCCTATGGCAGCTATATGATATAGTGGTCCGATCTTAATAGGATTTTGCATATATATGGGGAGCATAGTAAAACTAATAAATGCCGAGTTTGGTCAAGATATCTTGATAAACAAAATGTTTTTTCATACAAAAACTTAATTTTCGACCGATCGTTCCTATGGCAGCTATATGATATAGTGGTCCGATCTTAATAGGATTTGGCATATATATGGGGAGCGTAGTAAAACTGATAAATGCCGAGTTTGGTCAAGATATCTTGATAAACAAAATGTTTTTTCATACAAAAACCCAGTTTTCGACCGATCGTTCCTATGGCAGCTATATGATATAGTGGTCCGATCTTAATAGGATTTTGCATATATATGAGGAGCTTAGTAAAACTAATAAATGCCGAGTTTGGTCAAGATATCTGTTGGGCTAACAAGCTTTTTTATTAGCACTTAGTAGCGAGAAATTAAGGATGTTATAAAAACTACACCCTTTCTTATAAGTTCATGCAACGGGTTGATTTATTTATGCTTATAGCAAACGTATTGACAATATGCAAAAATGTACAATTTTTAGCGAAGCGATCGATAAGAGATCCGATATAACGAATATACGAAACAAGAATGGATTGCGGCGTCGCTAGCATTGATGCGCTAGCCGCTTAAGACAAAGTGCAAAAGGTAAAAGAGCGCGATAAAGGAAACTACGATGAGCGCAAAGCGATAAGCGCTAGATAGTTAACAGCAAATGATATTGAGTTATTTTATGACATGCGAGAAGCGCCAAACAAAACAAAATAGTGACATTGCTTGCCTCGCAGGGCAATATATAACTGAAATGTTATGCTAACATAATACAAGTTTAATTTTTTTATGCTGAGCCGAACATACTCCCCCCGTTGAACGATTGAGCTTCAACAGGATCGTTAAGGGGAAGCAGACACAGCTTATTAGTTGCTCGCTTTATGATTCCAATAGCTGTCTTGAGAACTGCAACGCGTGCGATGTCATCAGTTCCTTTGACCAATTCAACCACTCTAGCTAGTGGCCATTTCAAAGGAGGTAAGTTCTCGTCTTTGACAAGAATGATGTCATTGAGAGACACACCTGGCTTGGGCGTCCGCCATTTTGAACGCTGTTGCAGAAGATTTAAATATTCTTCTCGCCAGCGAGACCAAAAGACTTGGTGCATGTAGGACACTCGCTGCCAGCTATCTAGACGATTAAAATTGAGCCGTGTCACATCTGGTTCTGTAAACGAGGCTTGTGGGCCACCAACCAAAAAATGAGCTGGGGTAAGAACATCAAGGTCTTCTGGATTTTCTGAAATGGGAAGCAGTGGTCTAGAATTAATGACTGCCGTTATGTGGCACACAAGGGTACGAAGCTCTTCGAATCCCAGAACAGTTGACCCCACAACCCGATAGAAGTGATGTTTTGCAGTTTTTACCGCCGCCTCCCAAAGGCCACCAAAGTGAGGGGAGCGCGGTGGGATGAAGCGCCAGTCAATTGTGTCCGCCAAACAAAACTGGAGCACAGCCTCATGATGATAGCTACTGAGGAAGAGATTTTTTAGCTCCAACAGCTCGTTTTTGGCGCCGACAAAGTTGGTGGCATTGTCAGACCAAATCTGACGTGGCTTGCCACGAGTGCATATAAAGCGCTTTAGAGCATTGAGAAATGCACACGTAGATAGATCCTTGACCAACTCCAAATGAATGGCTTTCATGGCGAAGCAAATAAATACGCTGATGTAGCATTTTATAGGAGCTTTGTTTCGAGTGTCAAGCTTGTAGAAGAATGGTCCGCAAAAGTCCACACCAGTTATATCAAACGCTCGAGTTTCAACAAATCGCTCCTTTGGAAGATTAGCCATTACGTGCTCCACCAAGCGGGGCTTGTTCCGGAAACATCTGATGCATTTGTTTACAATGCTGGAAACTGTTTTGCGGCCACCAATCGGCCAATATTGCAGGCGAATTGCTCCCAACAAGGCTCGTGGTCCAGCATGGAGATTCCGCTCATGAAAGTGAGTGACAATGGCGATGGTGACTGGATGTTGTCTAGGCAGTATAATAGGATGACGGGCCTCATAAGGAAGCGTTGACTTTTCGAGGCGCCCACCAACTCGAAGAATACCAAATTCATCCTGAAAGGGCAATAATGATGAGAGTATACTGGAACGAACGACCACGCCCTTTGATTGCACGTTCTTTATATCATCCCAAAGAGAGCCCTTTTGAACGTTACGTAAAAGTATGAAGGATCCAAAACGTATGTCGGAGATCAAAAGTCCGGGGCGCCGAATACGATGGATAAACTTGTACACATAGGCAAACACTCGTTGAATAGCAGAGAAGGAATTCACATATTTGCACCTTAATATGGCATCATCTGTAGGATCTGTGATGAGCCACACTCTTTTGCGTAACTCCAGTATTGGTTTTTCAAGAAGACAAGTCGCAGGCCAGCACCTTTGTGGACCAGTCAAAAATTCAGGACCACATGACCAAAGTTTTGACTGTATAAGCTCGTCAGGAGTGGCCCCTCTAGAGAGAATGTCAGCTGGATTACTGGCTGTTGGAACATAATGCCACTGGAAGCCCGCTGTGAGCTCCTGGATGGTGGCGATCCGATTTGCAACGAATACGTTGAACTTCGACGATTCATCTCGGATCCATGATAAGCATATTGATGAATCTGACCAGCAATGGAATGTACCGGTAAATAATTTCATTTCAGATACTTCCCGCATCAATTGGGCTAACAAAAGTGCGCCACAAAGCTCGAGTTATGGTATCGTAAGAGTTTTAAGTGGTCCCTTTGAAACCACATAAATGCAAGCTCCGTACGCGATAATGCTGGCGTCACAGAAACCGTGAACCTCTACATCGCACATTGTATTGCAAACCAACCGGGGGAACGTTGATAATTGGACATTGCTGAAACTTTGGCAAAGCTCCTGCCAGGCAGTATTTAGAGAAGTTGGAAGACTCTCATCCCAATACAAGTTTTCCTTCCAAAGAAGGTGCATAAAGATTTTGGCCCTAACTATGACTGGTCCAATTAATCCTAGTGAATCGTACAAACGAGCTATAGTGGACAGAACAGATCTCTTGCAAGGTTTAAGTGTCTGATTGGCAGGCGTGAGAGAAAACATTAATTTATCAGTTGAAGGATCCCACGCAAGGCCCAAAGTTTTGGTAATGTCGCTTCCATCGCTAACTTTTAAAAACGAGTCCTTATCCTTGTCAGGAACGCCTTTAAGCACTGCAGAGTGACTCGAGCACCATTTTCTGAGTTCAAATCGATCGCCTCTTGGACCGATGCACCGCCAGATATAAGGTCATCTACATATAAATCTCGTCGAAGAATTTTGGCACCAATTGGAAATGAATGCTGCTTGTCGACAGCCAATAGCTGCATTGCTCGAACAGCAAGAAAGGAAGCTGTTTTTGTGCCATACGTAACTGTGTCCAACTTGAAGACCCTTATTTCAGAATCAGTAGAATTTCGCCACAGGATGCATTGTAGGAAGTTATCTGGGACCGTAACTCTGACACAGCGATACATCTTGCCAATGTCTCCAGTAAGGGCAACGGGGAACGTGCGAAATCGCATCACAATGTTAAACAGCTTCGGTTGTATGACGGGCCCATCCATCAACACTTCATTCAGCGAACACCCAGTGCTGGTGGTAGCTGAACCATCAAACACGACACGAAGTTTGGTGCTCGTGCTTTGTTCCTTCAGCACACAATGATGAGGGAGAAAATATTTGCATAAACGTAACGACTCTGGAGGGACAAGAGTCATATGTCCGAGCTCCATATACTCTTGAATGAACGCGCAATACTGGGATTTAAGGTTGGGATGACGATGCAACTTTCTTTCCAGCGATATAAATCTGCGAAATACCTTTTGATAAGATTCACCTAATTGATCCAGAGTGAGTTTGAGAGGGACACGCACGGAATATGCTCCTGTTGGCAACCTTTGGAAATTCTTAACAAAATGCTCCTCGCAGTCAAGCTCTTCCTTTGTTGCTTTAGCAACAGGGTCTGGAAAACGTTCTACTTCCCAAAATCGTTGAATTAACTCATCGGTTCGGCCATCAGAATCAGTGCGGGCATCAGACGATACACGATTGGCCAAAAGAGAGGTACCGCCTTGCTGGGAACCGCCACCTGCACCTATCCATCCAAAGCGTGTCTTCTGCAGAAGAGGCAATCCCGGTAGCAGTTTTATTTGCCCGACACACATTAGCTCGTAGAAAAGACCAGCTCCGATTAATAAGTCTACTCGCTGCGGCTTGTAAAAGCAAGGATCAGCGAGGCGAATATTTCCA
The DNA here is from genome assembly GCA_018903485.1 of Drosophila littoralis. NCBI lineage: Eukaryota > Metazoa > Arthropoda > Insecta > Diptera > Drosophilidae > Drosophila > Drosophila littoralis. The sequence goes on along the minus strand of JAEIGF010000021.1, from coordinate 41,303 downwards.
GGCACATTCCAATTAGTTGTATAAAGGGCGATGCTTGGCTTTGAGATTGTAGATTGACGGTCACAGTGCATCCATCAGTAGCGAAAGGAGCGTTTCAACTGAAGCTGTTGAGCGAATCGGGATGTAATTAAATTCAGCTGTGACCCACCATCCAATACAGCACGACACGGAACTAGAGTCCCAGACCGATTTTTAACTAGTACAATAGTGGCAACCGTGGCCAGGAACACAACATCTCTGCTGAATCGAAGGCAAAACGTCTAAATGCAGAAGCGAATGGTGTTTGGAGCCACATGTGCGATAAGTTCCGGAATTGCATGTTCGTAAAAGATGTCCCCTTTTAAGGCAGTTGAGGCATAAAGATAATCGCTTTGCTTCCTTGAGACGCATCTCTGGAGACAAATTGCCAAATCTTGGGCATTACCATATATTATGCTCTTCACCATTACAAAATACGCAAACAGCAGCCATTGAGTTAGTAGCAACGAGTGATGTCCTACTGGGGTTAGTTATTAAGTTCTTGCCCACCTGGAACTCGGCGTATAGGTTGCCATAGCATAATCCACACTTCGCCTGCGTAGCAGGATCCAGTTTTTGCAGTAGCACCTGAACAAGGATGCAACCAGCAAAAGCCTCGCGTAACTCACTGCCGATTTCGTCAAAGTCTAGTTCTTCCAATTTGTTTTGAGCGTCTTCAAATGCAGATTCCATTTTTTCAATCCGCTTGAGCAGCACCGACAATTTCATCATTATTGGCAAGGGGCGTTTGGTTGAGGCTAGATTGAAGCGCCTGCAACCGCTCATACGAGGACGCCACCTTGCGCTTTAAAAATGACACCCTGTTTGTAGGCTGGGCCAACGATTCAGCACTAGAACTTTCCATGGCAACCGAAGCAAACGAAAAAAGTCAAAGAAAAAGTCGTTGACCGTTGACTTATTGTTACCACTGTACTCTTAAGCGCGCGCAACAGTTAGTCGAATAAAAACACAAGTAAAATGCAGATAGCGAGAGCCAACGCGTCTGTATGTAGGTGTATAAATGCTTATGTACACAGACTCCTCTTTACTGCAATTTACCGCATGACACTTGCTCGTACATGTGTATGTATATAAGAGCGGTTTTTAATTGCTGCCGAAACTAGTAACAACTAGCTCAATTTTAATTTAAATAATTTTATGCAACACTATAATGTTAAATAAAAAGAATCACGTCGGGGTCACCAAAATGTTGGGCTAACAAGCTTTTTTATTAGCACTTAGTAGCGAGAAATTAAGGATGTTATAAAAACTACACCCTTTCTTATAAGTTCATGCAACGGGTTGATTTATTTATGCTTATAGCAAACGTATTGACAATATGCAAAAATGTACAATTTTTAGCGAAGCGATCGATAAGAGATCCGATATAACGAATATACGAAACAAGAATGGATTGCGGCGTCGCTAGCATTGATGCGCTAGCCGCTTAAGACAAAGTGCAAAAGGTAAAAGAGCGCGATAAAGGAAACTACGATGAGCGCAAAGCGATAAGCGCTAGATAGTTAACAGCAAATGATATTGAGTTATTTTATGACCTGCGAGAAGCGCCAAACAAAACAAAATAGTGACATTGCTTGCCTCGCAGGGCAATATATAACTGAAATGTTATGCTAACATAATACAAGTTTAATTTTTAGATGCTGAGCCGAACAATATCTTTATAAACAAAATGTTTTTTCATACAAAAACTTAATTTTCGACCGATCGTTCCTATGGCAGCTATATGATATAGTGGCCCGATCTTAATAGGATTTTGCATATATATGAGGAGCATAGTAAAACTAATAAATGCCGAGTTTGGTCAAGATATCTTGAAAAACAAAATGTTTTTTCATACAAAAAATTAATTTTCGACCGATCGTTCCCATGGCAGCTATATGATATAGTGGTCCGATCCAGCTGGTTTTGACATATGTGCTGCGTGCAACAGAATAAGGGACTTCTGCAAAGTTTCATTAAGATAGCTTTAAAATTGAGAGACTAGTTCGCATAGAAACAGACAGACGGACAGACGGACATGGCTATATCGACTCGGCTGTTGATGCTGATCACGAATATATATACTTTATGGGGTCGGAGATGTCTCCTTCGTTGCGTTACACATTTCACGACAAAATTATAATACCCTCTGCAAGGGTATAAAAAGCGTAACCAGCCTGTCACCCTTTCAGTCCCTTCAATACAGGGTACCATTTCTGCCCCAAAAAACTAACTTCATCTTCTGACCAAATCGGTATTCATTATCAGAATGTCAGAGGTCTTATTTCAAAGCTTAAAAATCTTTTCATGGCCACTACTTCCTTCGACTCGGATATAATACCATTTTCCGAAACATGGTTTTAGTACGCCTACTGACGCTGAGATTATCTCAGTCAAGGTGTCTTTTCCTACACGGAATATCTATATTACATGCTCTTATGTTCCTCCTTCTTCTGATATTCAATTTTATATGAAACATATTACTTATATTAAAGAAGTTTCTTCACACGTGCGTGATAATGACCTATTTATGGTGTTGGGTGATTTTAATTTGCCGAACATCTCTTGGTCATTATTCACTGCCGAAAATTATCTAGTGCCCTTAGCACAGCATGATTTTAAAGACTGCATGCTTGATCTTTCGTTGTTTCAAATCAATTCAATTTCTTATCATTTGAATAGAACACTTGACCTTGTATTTGTTAACGACTACCTTATTTCTAATGTGTCTAGGTACCCTCCTTTATCTCTTCCTGAGGATGTATATCATCCTACTTTAGAGATTACAATGTTCAATTGTAATCGTCTCATTTCGTGCTCATCAGCCAATAAGCCCCGCCTCTGCTTTCGCAAAGGAAATTATTCATTGCTGAATCAGCTTATTTATGCAACCGATTGGTCTTTCTTATATGACTCGGTTGATATGAATACTGCTATTACCACCCTGGTTTACTCCCAGATTGTCACATCTTAAAAGCTTAAAATCTAAATATTTTAAAAAGTTTAAAAAGTCTGGTTCGTGTACAGACTTGGCTAAATATTCCATAGCCAAGTCGAACTTCTTTCTTCTGAATTCTCAATGCTATGTGAATTATCTAACTCGTTGTAAAAGGCAATTTGTACAAAATCCGAGACAGTTTTACAATTTTCTAAATTGAAGCGTAAAGAATGACTTTGATTCTGCTAACCTCTTTGCTAATTTTTTCAAATGGACTTACTCCTCAGTCTGTCCTAATAATAATTCCTACCCTTATACTATTTCTTCCTCTAGTTCTATACCTCCTCCTATTATTTCACACTCCTCTCTCCTTTTAGCTATAAACTCTTTAAAATCTTCTTACTCTCCTGGGCCTGACAATATTCCTAGTTGTCTACTCAAGGAGTGTAGTTCTTCCCTTCTTTATCCATTGCAAAAGCTTTTTAATCTATCTCTTGAATCTTCTGTCTTTCCATCTCTTTGGAAAGAATCTTACATCATTCCTCTCCACAAGAAAGGTGGAAAGTCTGATATACAAAATTACAAAAACATTGCAAAACTGTCCGCTATTCCTAAATTATTTGAAAAAATAATCACTTCGAATTTGCAGCATTTCTCCAAATCAGTTGTTTCCCCTGTTCAACATGGATTCGTAAAGAATCGGTCAACTACGACCAATCTGCTTGAATTTACTTCCGTGGTAAATGATGCGTTTCTTTCGAAAATGCAAACTGATGTCATTTATACTGACTTCAGTAAGGCGTTTGACTCTGTGCACCATGACATTTTACTTTTTAATCTTGACCTAATAGGTCTCCCTCCGTCTCTTTTGCTTTGGATTAATTCTTATTTAAAAGGTAGGACCCAAAGAGTAATGCTGAGGCAGACTACCTCTAAACAGTTTCACGTTACTTCTGGTGTTCCTCAAGGTAGTCTTCTTGGACCTTTACTCTTTACTCTTTTTATAAATGATCTCCCCTCTGTTATATCACATGCCCGTGTACTCATGTATGCGGATGATGTGAAACTTATTCTATCATACACTAATCCCCTACATCATTCTCGTCTTCAAAACGATTTGAACGCAATGCAACTTTGGTGTTCGGCCACTCAATTGCATCTGAATTGTTCAAAGTGTATGTTTATGACATTTAATCGTACTACACCTTATCTTGTCAGTTATACAATCGACAATACCCCTTTGCAACGTATACTAACAGTTAAGGATCTAGGCGTTCTTTTTGATTCTAAACTCTGTTTCAATCCTCACATAGATACCATCGTTAATGAGGCAAAAGGTGTACTTGGATTCATTAAACGATGGTCTAAAGAGTTTAACGATCCTTTTATAACGAAACTTCTGTACATCTCTCTTGTTCGCCCTATCCTTGACTACTGCTCTTGCATCTGGTCTCCGCAGTATAACAATAGCCAGGATCGTATCGAATCTGTTTAGAAGCAATTTCTGCTTTTTGCCTTACGAGGTTTAAATTGGGACCCTAATCTTCGGTTGCCATCCTACTCCAGCAGGCTGCTTCTTCTTAACCTTCCGTCGTTAACCAACCGTAGGACAATTCTCGGTGTTGTCCTTCTACATAAGTTGATTATTGGCGATATAGATTCTCCTTTTCTGCTAGGGCGTCTTCAATTCTCTGTTCCGTCTAGACCAACCAGAAATTCCTGTCTACGTGCACAACAGACTACGCTATGCACAATCCTTTTCGCGTGCTATGTAAAAATTGTAATAGTTTGCATCACGTTTTCTCTATAGAACTTTCTCTACCCCTAATAAAATCGTTGCTTTCAGGATACCTTCGGGAAGTCACTGACCATTCCCAGCTATGAGCAGGGGCATAGCTTGCCGGACAGGCTGTAAATTTTCCCCTACCGGGTCGGTGATTTCCCATTACTTTTCCCATTACTTTTCTCTCTGTCCTATCTACTTAACACTCTATATATCTAGCTTAAATTTCTTTACTTTATTAACAATCTTCTTACTTTCTTTTTTCTTATTTATTGTATTTTATTAATTAATATAGCAAACTAAGATTATCTTTAATTTTACTTAAGAACACTTTTGTCCTACTTACACCCTTCTGCTTAGATGTAGGCTCTAATAGCGTCACTGACAAATTTAGCTGTGAAAAGGGGCACAGCTGGCCGGACTGGCAACTAAAACACCTCCATCGGTCGGTGATGCTATTTAGAGAACTGTGTTATCTAACTAGGCTTTTAGCATATAATTCCATTATGTATTGTATGTATAGTCTACTGAATAATGAGGAAGACACTCGTTTTGTCGACCATTAATAAATAAAACGAGAAAGAAGGGCTATCTTCGGCATGCCGAAGATCTAATACCATTGCAGACCCAACCTTTTAATGCCGAGAAAATGGTTAAGGCCGAGTTTGGTCAAGGTATATTGATAAACAAAAAAAAAGGCTTTTAATCAAAAACCGATGTAAATAAGATTTAGCAAAAATGAAGGGAGCATAGTGAAATCTTTAAACCGTAAATAAACAAAAAACAAAAAATTCTCCATACAAAAACTTAATAATATGATATAGTGGTCCGATCTTAATAGAATTTTGCATATATATGAGGAGCTTAGTAAAACTAATAAATGCCGAGTTTGGTCAAGATATCTTGACAAACAAAATGTTTTTTCATACAAAAACTTAATTTTCGACCGATCGTTCCTATGGCGGCTATATGATATAGTGGTCCGATCTTAATAGAATTTTGCATATATAAGAAGCATATAAAACTAATAAATGTCGAGTTTGGTCAAGATCTCTTGATAAACAAAAGATTTTTCATACAAAACTTAATTTTCGACCGATCGTTCCTATGGCAGCTATATGATATAGTGGTCCGATCTTAATAGGATTTTGCATCTATATGAGGAGCTTAGTAAAACTAATAAATGCCGAGTTTGGTCAAGATATCTTGACAAACAAAATGTTTTTTCATACAAAAACTTAATTGTCGACCGATCGTTCCTATGGCGGCTATTTGATATAGTGGTCCGATCTTAATAGAATTTTGCATATATATGAGGAGCATAGTAAAACTAATAAATGTCGAGTTTGGTCAAGATATCTTGATAAACAAAAGGTTTTTTCATACAAAAACTTAATTTTCGACCGATCGTTCCTATGGCAGCTATATGATATAGTGGTCCGATCCAGCTGGTTTTGACATATGTGCTGCGTGCAACAGAAATAGGGACTTCTGCAAAGTTTCATTAAGATAGCTTTAAAACTGAGGGACTAGTTCGCATAGAAACAGACAGACGGACAGACGGACATGGCTATATCGACTCGGCTGTTGATGCTGATCAAGAATATATATACTTTATGGGGTCGGAGATGTCTCCTTCGTTGCGTTACACATTTCACGACAAAATTATAATACCCTCTGCAAGGGTATAAAAATAAATAAATAAATAAAACAGAGTGTCATTTTTAAAGCGCAAGGTGGCTTCCTCGTATGAGCGGTTGCAGGCGCTTCAATCTAGCCTTAACCAAACGCCCCTTGCCAATAACGATGAAATTGCATTGTCGGTGTTGCTCAAGCGGATTGAAAAAGTGGAATCTGCATTCGAAGACGCTCAAAACTAATTGGAAGAACTAGACTTTGAGGAAATCGGCAGTGAGTTATGCGAAGCTTTTGATGAGCTTTCAGTATCTTTGGAGACTTCGGTGCGGTTTGAAATCTCTAAGCGCAGTAGAGCATTGCCGTATAGCTCCACATTTGTAAATGAGCCTATTGCTGCTCCGTCAATGACTGGGTCCAGAGCGTTACCGCCCTTACCGCCAATCAAATTGCCAATGTTTTCTGGAGGTTATACGGAGTGGTCAGATTTCTTTTCAATGTTCACAACTTTAATCGAAAATCATCCCGAACTCACAAACATTGAAAAAATGCAGCATTTGCGGCTCTGCTTGAAGGACTCTGCGCTGGATACCATTCGGTCATTGGAAATATCAGAGGCTAATTATTCCATAACATTAAATTTATTACAAAAATTATTTGATAACCGCCGATTAGTATTTCTGGCACACATCGTTGAACTGCTGGGGCTCAAGAAGGTAGAGAATGGCTCCGCTGTCATGCTGCGTGATTTGTCGGATAAGTTTAATGCCCATATTCGTGCTCTTACCAGTTTGGGTAGCAAGGAGCAAATTGCTATTTACATACTTGTTCAGGTGCTACTGCAAAAACTGGATCCTGCTACGCAGGCGAAGTGTGGATTATGCTATGGCAACCTATACGCCGAGTTCCAGGTGGGCAAGAACTTAATAACTAACCCCAGTAGGACATCACTCGTTGCTACTAACTCAATGGCTGCTGTTTGCGTATTTTGTAATGGTGAAGAGCATAATATATGGTAATGCCCAAGATTTGGCAATTTGTCTCCAGAGATGCGTCTCAAGGAAGCAAAGCGATTATCTTTATGCCTCAACTGCCTTAAAAGGGGAAATCTTTTACGAACATGCAATTCCGGAACTTGTCGCACATGTGGCTCCAAACACCATTCGCTTCTGCATTTAGACGTTTTGCCTTCGATTCAGCAGAGATGTTGTGTTCCTGGCCACGGTTGCCACTATTGTACTAGTTAAAAATCGGTCTGGGACTCTAGTTCCGTGTCGTGCTGTATTGGATGGTGGGTCAAAGCTGAATTTAATTACATCCCGATTCGCTCAACAGCTTCAGTTGAAACGCTCCTTTTCGCTACTGATGGATGCACTGTGACCGTCAATCTACAATCTCAAAGCCAAGCATCGCCCTTTATAGAACTAATTGGAATGTGCCTGGAAATATTCGCCTCGCTGATCCTTGCATTTACAAGCCGCAGCGAGTAGACTTATTAATCGGAGCTGGTCTTTTCTACGAGCTAATGTGTGTCGGGCAAATAAAACTGCTACCGGGATAGCAAGGCGGTACCTCTCTTTTGGCAAATCGTGTATCGTTTGATGCCCGCACTGAGTCTGATAACCGAACCGATGAGTTAATTCAACGATTTTGGGAAGTAGAAAGTTTTCCAGAGCCTGTTGCTAAAGCAACAAAGGAACAGCTTGACTGCGAAAACCACTTTGTTAGGAATTTCCAAAGGCTGCCAAGAGGAGCATATTCCGCGCGTGTCCCTCTCAAACTCACTCTGGATCAATTAGGTGAATCTTATCAAAAGTCATTTCGCAGATTTATATCGCTGTAAAGAAAGTTGCATCGTCATCCCAACCTTAAATCCCAGTATTGCGCGTTCATTCAAGAGTATATGGAGCTCGGACATATGAATCTTGTCCTTTCAGAGTCGTTACGTTTATGCAAATATTTTCTCCCTCATCATTGCGTGCTGAAGGAACAAAGCACGAGCACCAAGCTTCATGTCGTGTTTGATGGTTCAGCTGTCACCAGCCCTGGATGTTCGCTGAATAAGGTGTTGATGGCTGGGCCCGTCATACAACCGAAGCTGTTTAACATTTTGATTCGATTTCGCACGTTCCCTGTTGCCCTTACTGGAGACATTGGCAAGATGTATCGCTGTGTCAGAGTTACGGTCCCAGATAACTTCCTACAATGCATCCTGTGGCGAAATTCTACTGATTCTGAAATAAGTGTCTTCAAGTTGGACACAGTTACGTATAGCACAAAAACAGCTTCCTTTCTTGCTGTTCGAGCAAGCAGCATTCATTTCCAATTGGTGCCAAAATTCTTCGACGAGATTTATATGTAGATGACCTTATATCTGGCGGTGCATCGGTCCAAGAGGCGATCGACATATTAAATCAAACAAAGGGCTTCCTCTCTAAAGGTTGCTTTGAACTCAGAAAATGGTGCTCGAGTCACTCTGCAGTGCTTAAAGGCGTTCCTGACAAGGATAAGGACTCGTTTTTAAAAGTTAGCGATGGAAGCGACATTACCAAAACTTTGGGCCTTGCGTGGGATCCTTCAACTGATAAATTAATGTTTTCTCTCACGCCTGCCAATCAGACACTTAAACCTTGCAAGAGATCTGTTCTGTCCACTATAGCTCGTTTGTACGATTCACTAGGATTAATTGGACCAGTCATAGTTAGGGCCAAAATCTTTATGCAGCTTCTTTGGAAGGAAAACTTGTATTGGGATGAGAGTCTTCCAACTTCTCTAAATACTGCCTGGCAGGAGCTTTGCCAAACTTTCAGCAATGTCCAATTATCAACCTTTCCCCGGTTGGTTTGCAATACAATGTGCGATGTAGAGGTTCACGGTTTCTGTGACGCCAGCATTATCGCGTACGGAGCTTGCATTTATGTGGTTTCAAAGGGACCACTTAAAACTCTTACGATACCATAACTCGAGCTTTGTGGCGCACTTTTGTTAGCCCAATTGATGTCGGGAAGTATCTTTTCTTTTTTTTTTTTTTATTTATTTAATAATTGGTTTGTAAGGACTCTTTTGCCTTATGCACCAATTGATGTCTTTTGTTAATTTCGCCATGTTTTTACAATTTAAAAACTTGTTTCGTTATTCTATTTTATGTATCTAATATCTGTGTTGTCTGTATTATTGCCGCGTAGCCCTGCGGATGGGTGGGCGTTGTTGGTGGAGTTGGGTGGGTATTATGTGGGCAAATGTTCTCCTCCTTAACCTCCTGATGGGATGGGCACCTTGAAGGTTGCTGGCGAGCCTATTGGCGTGCGTGGCTAGCCGGTTGTTATAGAGGGCGCAGTGGGTCCATATTTGCTCTTCAACCCAGGGGATCTTCAGGTCTCTGTGTAGAACGCTGTTGCGCACTTAGAATGAGGCTCCTGCCATCCTGCGAAGAGTTTTGTTTTGGAGAGATTGAACTCTTTTTCTGTTGGATGGAGCAGCCAAGCCCCAGATTTGTATGGCATATCGCCAGATGGGTGCCACAGTTTGTAAATACACAAGCCGTTTACTTCCAAGGGAAAGTTTGCTGCGGGGGTTGAGGAGCCAATTTAACTTGGTCAGCTTATTTCGACAGCGTTGCACAGTTCCTTTGATGTGGCTGGCGAAAGTGAGGCGCTTGTCAAGGGTGATGCCCAGGTATTTTGTTTCACTTTCTTGGGTAAGCGTTAGTCCGTTTAACCTCAGCGCTGGCGGTACTTCTCTTTTAATTGTGAAGCACACGGTGGTGCTTTTGGCAGGGCTTAGTTTGACTTTCCAGCGTCGAGCCCGGCTGCTAAGGAGGTCCAGATAGTCCTGCGCAGCATCTGCAGCAACAACTAGGGACCTGGCGCTGACCATTGCGCAGACGTCGTCGGCATATGAGGCCATTAGAAGTGAGCGCGAAGGCACACCGAGGGCATGGGCGTCTGGAGTAGGCATGTCTGCGGAGAAGAGCGAAAATAGAAGTGGTCCTAGTACACTACCTTGCGGGACGCCAGCTTGGATGTAATGTGTGGGGGACTGCTCCGCCCTAACTTTCACCCGAAAGAACGACCCTCCAAGTAGGATCGGATCAGGGTGAAGTAGGGCAGGGGCAGTCCGCGTTTCAGTTTTGCCAGTAGCCCTAGGTGCCAGATACGGTCGAATGCCTGGCTGATATCGACAAAAGTCGCCACACAGTACAATTTTTTGTCAAATGCCTCCAGAACGTGGTTGATGACCCTATGTAGCTGCTCCATGGTTCCGTGCCCAGCGCGAAAGCCAAACTGGTGGCCAGGAATTAGGTGCCGTGACTCTGCAAAGGCCGTAAGTCTTGCTGCGACAAGTCTTTCCCAGACCTTGGATAGTGCAGGCAGAAGACTAATCGGTCGATATGACTCGGGGTCGTCCTCCGGCTTGCCAGGCTTGTGGATCATGGTCACGATGTAAATTTTCCACTCTTCCGGAAAGTACTTCAACCTCATTATGGCGTTGAATATTAAAACCAGGAAAAGGATAGCATTCGTGGGGAGCGCTTTTAATGTGCGATTGCACACCAAGTCGTGTCCCGGGGCTTTGTTTGGGGGAAGTATCTGAAATGAAATTATTTACCGGTACATTCCATTGCTGGTCAGATTCATCAATATGCTTATCATGGATCCGAGATGAATCGTCGAAGTTCAACGTATTCGTTGCAAATCGGATCGCCACCATCCAGGAGCTCACAGCGGGCTTCCAGTGGCATTACGTTCCAACATCCAGAAATCCAGCTGACATTCTCTCCAGAGGGGCCACTCCCGACCAGCTTATAGAGGCAAAACTTTGGTCATGTGGTCCTGCATTTTTGACTGGTCAACAAAGTAGCTGGCCTGCGAGTTGTCTTCTTGAAAAGCCAATACTGGAGTTACGCAAAAGAGTGTTGCTCATCACAGATCCTGCAGATGATGCCATATTAAGGTGCAAATATGTGAATTCCTTTTCTGCTATTCAACGAGTATTTGCCTATGTGTACAAGTTTATCCATCGTATTCAGCGCCCCGGAATTTTGATCTCCGACATACGTTTTGGATCGTTCATACTTTTACGTAACGTTCAAAAGGCTTTTCTTTGGGATGATATAAAGAACCTGCAATCAAAAGGCGTGGTCGCTTGTTCCAGCAAACTCTCATAATTTTTGCCCTTTCAAGATGAATTTGGTATTCTTCGAGTTGGTGGGCGCCTCGAAAAGTCAACCCTTCCTTATGAGGCCCGTCATCCTATTATACTGCCTAGACAACATCCAGTTACCATCGCCATTGTCACTCACTTTCATGAGCGGAATCTCCATGCTGGACCACGAGCTTTGTTGGGAGCAATTCGTCTGCAATATTGGCCGATTGGTGAGTCTGATAACCGAACCGATGAGTTAATTCAACGATTTTGGGAAGTAGAAAGTTTTCCAGAGCCTGTTGCTAAAGCAACAAAGGAACAGCTTGACTGCGAAAACCACTTTGTTAGGAATTTCCAAAGGCTGCCAAGAGGAGCATATTCCGTGCGTGTCCCTCTCAAACTCACTCTGGATCAATTAGGTGAATCTTATCAAAAGGTATTTCGCAGATTTATATCGCTGGAAAGAAAGTTGCATCGTCATCCCAACCTTAAATCCCAGTATTGCGCGTTCATTCAAGAGTATATGGAGCTCGGACATATGAATCTTGTCCTTTCAGAGTCGTTACGTTTATGCAAATATTTTCTCCCTCATCATTGCGTGCTGAAGGAACAAAGCACGAGCACCAAGCTTCATGTCGTGTTTGATGGTTCAGCTGTCACCAGCACTGGATGTTCGCTGAATAAGGTGTTGATGGCTGGGCCCGTCATACAACCGAAGCTGTTTAACATTTTGATTCGATTTCGCACGTTCCCTGTTGCCCTTACTGGAGACATTGGCAAGATGTATCGCTGTGTCAGAGTTACGGTCCCAGATAACTTCCTACAATGCATCCTGTGGCGAAATTCTACTGATTCTGAAATAAGTGTCTTCAAGTTGGACACAGTTACGTATGGCACAAAACCAGTTTCCTTTCTTGCTGTTCGAGCAATGCAGCTATTGGCTGTCGACAAGCAGCATTCATTTCCAATTGGTGCCAAAATTCTTCGACGAGATTTATATGTAGATGACCTTATATCTGGCGGTGCATCGGTCCAAGAGGCGATCGACATATTAAATCAAACAAAGGGCTTCCTCTCTAAAGGTTGCTTTGAACTCAGAAAATGGTGCTCGAGTCACTCTGCAGTGCTTAAAGGCGTTCCTGACAAGGATAAGGACTCGTTTTTAAAAGTTAGCGATGGAAGCGACATTACCAAAACTTTGGGCCTTGCGTGGGATCCTTCAACTGATAAATTAATGTTTTCTCTCACGCCTGCCAATCAGACACTTAAACCTTGCAAGAGATCTGTTCTGTCCACTATAGCTCGTTTGTACGATTCACTAGGATTAATTGGACCAGTCATAGTTAGGGCCAAAATCTTTATGCAGCTTCTTTGGAAGGAAAACTTGTATTGGGATGAGAGTCTTCCAACTTCTCTAAATACTGCCTGGCAGGAGCTTTGCCAAACTTTCAGCAATGTCCAATTATCAACCTTCCCCCGGTTGGTTTGCAATACAATGTGCGATGTAGAGGTTCACGGTTTCTGTGACGCCAGCATTATGCATTTATGTGGTTTCAAAGGGACCACTTAAAACTCTTACGATACCATAACTCGAGCTTTGTGGCGCACTTTTGTTAGCCCAATTGATGCGGGAAGTATCTGAAATGAAATTATTTACCGGTACATTCCATTGCTGGTCAGATTCATCAATATGCTTATCATGGATCCGAGATGAATCGTCGAAGTTCAACGTATTCGTTGCAAATCGGATCGCCACCATCCAGGAGCTCACAGCGGGCTTCCAGTGGCATTACGTTCCAACATCCAGTAATCCAGCTGACATTCTCTCCAGAGGGGCCACTCCCGACCAGCTTATAGAGGCAAAACTTTGGTCATGTGGTCCTGCATTTTTGACTGGTCAACAAAGTAGCTGGCCTGCGAGTTGTCTTCTTGAAAAGCCAATACTGGAGTTACGCAAAAGAGTGTTGCTCATCACAGATCCTGCAGATGATGCCATATTAAGGTGCAAATATGTGAATTCCTTTTCTGCTATTCAACGAGTATTTGCCTATATGTACAAGTTTATCCATCGTATTCAGCGCCCCGGAATTTTGATCTCCGACATACGTTTTGGATCGTTCATACTTTTACGTAACGTTCAAAAGGCTTTTCTTTGGGATGATATAAAGAACCTGCAATCAAAAGGCGTGGTCGCTTGTTCCAGCAAACTCTCATAATTTTTGCCCTTTCAAGATGAATTTGGTATTCTTCGAGTTGGTGGGCGCCTCGAAAAGTCAACCCTTCCTTATGAGGCCCGTCATCCTATTATACTGTCTAGACAACATCCAGTTACCATCGCCATTGTCACTCACTTTCATGAGCGGAATCTCCATGCTGGACCACGAGCTTTGTTGGGAGCAATTCGTCTGCAATATTGGCCGATTGGTGAGTCTGATAACCGAACCGATGAGTTAATTCAACGATTTTGGGAAGTAGAAAGTTTTCCAGAGCCTGTTGCTAAAGCAACAAAGGAACAGCTTGACTGCGAAAACCACTTTGTTAGGAATTTCCAAAGGCTGCCAAGAGGAGCATATTCCGTGCGTGTCCCTCTCAAACTCACTCTGGATCAATTAGGTGAATCTTATCAAAAGGTATTTCGCAGATTTATATCGCTGGAAAGAAAGTTGCATCGTCATCCCAACCTTAAATCCCAGTATTGCGCGTTCATTCAAGAGTATATGGAGCTCGGACATATGAATCTTGTCCTTTCAGAGTCGTTACGTTTATGCAAATATTTTCTCCCTCATCATTGCGTGCTGAAGGAACAAAGCACGAGCACCAAGCTTCATGTCGTGTTTGATGGTTCAGCTGTCACCAGCACTGGATGTTCGCTGAATAAGGTGTTGATGGCTGGGCCCGTCATACAACCGAAGCTGTTTAACATTTTGATTCGATTTCGCACGTTCCCTGTTGCCCTTACTGGAGACATTGGCAAGATGTATCGCTGTGTCAGAGTTACGGTCCCAGATAACTTCCTACAATGCATCCTGTGGCGAAATTCTACTGATTCTGAAATAAGTGTCTTCAAGTTGGACACAGTTACGTATGGCACAAAACCAGTTTCCTTTCTTGCTGTTCGAGCAATGCAGCTATTGGCTGTCGACAAGCAGCATTCATTTCCAATTGGTGCCAAAATTCTTCGACGAGATTTATATGTAGATGACCTTATATCTGGCGGTGCATCGGTCCAAGAGGCGATCGACATATTAAATCAAACAAAGGGCTTCCTCTCTAAAGGTTGCTTTGAACTCAGAAAATGGTGCTCGAGTCACTCTGCAGTGCTTAAAGGCGTTCCTGACAAGGATAAGGACTCGTTTTTAAAAGTTAGCGATGGAAGCGACATTACCAAAACTTTGGGCCTTGCGTGGGATCCTTCAACTGATAAATTAATGTTTTCTCTCACGCCTGCCAATCAGACACTTAAACCTTGCAAGAGATCTGTTCTGTCCACTATAGCTCGTTTGTACGATTCACTAGGATTAATTGGACCAGTCATAGTTAGGGCCAAAATCTTTATGCAGCTTCTTTGGAAGGAAAACTTGTATTGGGATGAGAGTCTTCCAACTTCTCTAAATACTGCCTGGCAGGAGCTTTGCCAAAGTTTCAGCAATGTCCAATTATCAACGTTCCCCCGGTTGGTTTGCAATACAATGTGCGATGTAGAGGTTCACGGTTTCTGTGACGCCAGCATTATCGCGTACGGGCTTCATTTATGTGGTTTCAAAGGGACCACTTAAAACTCTTACGATACCATAACTCGAGCTTTGTGGCGCACTCCATTGGGAAGTATCTGAAATGAAATTATTTACCGGTACATTCCATTGCTGGTCAGATTCATCAATATGCTTATCATGGATCCGAGATGAATCGTCGAAGTTCAACGTATTCGTTGCAAATCGGATCGCCACCATCCAGGAGCTCACAGCGGGCTTCCAGTGGCATTACGTTCCAACATCCAGTAATCCAGCTGACATTCTCTCCAGAGGGGCCACTCTCGACCAGCTTATAGAGGCAAAACTTTGGTCATGTGGTCCTGCATTTTTGACTGGTCAACAAAGTAGCTGGCCTGCGAGTTGTCTTCTTGAAAAGCCAATACTGGAGTTACGCAAAAGAGTGTTGCTCATCACAGATCCTGCAGATGATGCCATATTAAGGTGCAAATATGTGAATTCCTTTTCTGCTATTCAACGAGTATTTGCCTATGTGTACAAGTTTATCCATCGTATTCAGCGCCCCGGAATTTTGATCTCCGACATACGTTTTGGATCGTTCATACTTTTACGTAACGTTCAAAAGGCTTTTCTTTGGGATGATATAAAGAATCTGCAATCAAAAGGCGTGGTCGCTTGTTCCAGCAAACTCTCATAATTTTTGCCCTTTCAAGATGAATTTGGTATTCTTCGAGTTGGTGGGCGCCTCGAAAAGTCAACCCTTCCTTATGAGGCCCGTCATCCTATTATACTGCCTAGACAACATCCAGTTACCATCGCCATTGTCACTCACTTTCATGAGCGGAATCTCCATGCTGGACCACGAGCTTTGTTGGGAGCAATTCGTCTGCAATATTGGCCGATTGGTGGCCGCAAAACAGTTTCCAGCATAGTAAACAAATGCATCAGATGTTTCCGGAACAAGCCCCACTTGATGGAGCACGTAATGGCTAATCTTCCAAAGGAGCGATTTGTGGAAACTCGAGCGTTTGATATAACTGGTGTGGACTTTTGCGGACCATTCTTCTTCAAGCCTGACACTCGAAACAAAGCTCCTATTAAATGCTACATCAGCGCATTTATTTGCTTCACCACGAAAGCCATTAATTTGGAGTTGGTCAAGGACCTATCTACGTGTGCATTTCTCAATGCCACGGGAAGCCACGTCAGATTTGGTCTGACAATGCCACCAACTTTGTCGTCGCCAAAAACGAGCTGTTCGAGCTAAAAAATCTCTTCCTCAGTAGCTGTCATCAAGAGGCTGTGCTCCAGTTTTGTTTGGCGGACACAATTGACTTTGCCTTACGAGGTTTAAATTTGGACCCTAATCTTCGGTTGCCATCCTACTCCAGCAGGCTGCTTCTTCTTAACCTTCCGTCGTTAACCAACCGTAGGACAATTCTCGGTGTTGTCCTTCTACATAAGTTGATTATTGGCGATATAGATTCTCCTTTTCTGCTAGGGCGTCTTCAATTCTCTGTTCCGTCTAGACCAACCAGAAATTCCTGTCTACGTGCACAACAGACTACGCTATGCACAATGTTTTTCGCGTGCTATGTAAAAATTATAATAGTTTGCATCACGTTTTCTCTATAGAACTTTCTCTACCCCTAATAAAATCGTTGCTTTCAGGATACCTTCGGGAAGTCATGACCATTCCCAGCTAAGAGCAGGGGCATAGCTTGCCGGACAGGCTGTAAATTTTCCCCTACCGGGTCGGTGATTTCCCATTACTTTTCCCATTACTTTTCTCTCTGTCCTATCTACTTAACACTCTATATATCTAGCTTAAATTTCTTTACTTTATTAACAATCTTCTTACTTTCTTTTTCTTATTTATTTTAATTAATATAGCAAACTAAGATTATCTTTAATTTTACTTAAGAACACTTTTGTCCTACTTACACCCTTCTGCTTAGATGTAGGCTCTAATAGCGTCACTGACAAATTTAGCTGTGAAAAGGGCAGCAACACCTGGCCGGACTGGGGAACTAAAACACCTAAAACCCATCGGTCGGTGATGCTATTTAGAGAACTGTGTTATCTAACTAGGCTTTCAGCATATAATTCCATTATGTATTGTATGCATAGTCTACTGAATAATGAGGAAGACACTCGTTTTGTCGACCATTAATAAATAAAAAAATAAATAAAACAGGGTGTCATTTTTAAAGCGCAAGGTGGCTTTCTCGTATGAGCGGTTGCAGGCGCTTCAATCTAGCCTTAACCAAACGCCCCTTGCCAATAACGATGAAATTGCATTGTCGGTGTTGCTCAAATGGATTGAAAAAGTGGAATCTGCATTCGAAGACGCTCAAAACTAATTGGAAGAACTAGACTTTGAGGAAATCGGCAGTGAGTTATGCGAAGCTTTTGATGAGCTTTCAGTAACTTTGGAGACTTCGGTGCGGTTTGAAATCTCTAAGCGCAGTAGAGCATTGCCGTCCAGCTCCACATTTGTAAATGAGCCTATTGCTGCTCCGTCAATGACTGGGTCCAGAGCGTTACCGCCCTTACCGCCAATCAAATTGCCAATGTTTTCTGGAGGTTATACGGAGTGGTCAGATTTCTTTTCAATGTTCACAACTTTAATCGAAAATCATCCCGAACTCACAAACATTGAAAAAATGCAGCATTTGCGGCTCTGCTTGAAGGACTCTGCGCTGGATACCATTCGGTCATTGGAAATATCAGAGGCTAATTATTCCATAACATTAAATTTATTACAAAAATTATTTGATAACCGCCGATTAGTATTTCTGGCACACATCGTTGAACTGCTGGGGCTCAAGAAGGTAGAGAATGGCTCCGCTGTCATGCTGCGTGATTTGTCGGATAAGTTTAATGCCCATATTCGTGCTCTTACCAGTTTGGGTAGCAAGGAGCAAATTGCTATTTACATACTTGTTCAGGTGCTACTGCAAAAACTGGATCCTGCTACGCAGGCGAAGTGTGGATTATGCTATGGCAACCTATACGCCGAGTTCCAGGTGGGCAAGAACTTAATAACTAACCCCAGTAGGACATCACTCGTTGCTACTAACTCAATGGCTGCTGTTTGCGTATTTTGTAATGGTGAAGAGCATAATATATGGTAATGCCCAAGATTTGGCAATTTGTCTCCAGAGATGCGTCTCAAGGAAGCAAAGCGATTATCTTTATGCCTCAACTGCCTTAAAAGGGGAAATCTTTTACGAACATGCAATTCCGGAACTTGTCGCACATGTGGCTCCAAACACCATTCGCTTCTGCATTTAGACGTTTTGCCTTCGATTCAGCAGAGATGTTGTGTTCCTGGCCACGGTTGCCACTATTGTACTAGTTAAAAATCGGTCTGGGACTCTAGTTCCGTGTCGTGCTGTATTGGATGGTGGGTCAAAGCTGAATTTAATTACATCCCGATTCGCTCAACAGCTTCAGTTGAAACGCTCCTTTCGCTACTGATGGATGCACTGTGACCGTCAATCTACAATCTCAAAGCCAAGCATCGCCCTTTATAGAACTAATTGGAATGTGCCTGGAAATATTCGCCTCGCTGATCCTTGCATTTACAAGCCGCAGCGAGTAGACTTATTAATCGGAGCTGGTCTTTTCTACGAGCTAATGTGTGTCGGGCAAATAAAACTGCTACCGGGATTGCCTCTTCTGCAGAAGACACGCTTTGGATGGATAGTTGCAGGTGGCGGTTCCCAGCAAGGCGGTACGTCTCTTTTGGCAAATCGTGTATCGTTTGATGCCCGCACTGAGTCTGATAACCGAACCGATGAGTTAATTCAACGATTTTGGGAAGTAGAAAGTTTTCCAGAGCCTGTTGCTAAAGCAACAAAAAGGAACAGCTTGACTGCGAAAACCACTTTGTTAGGAATTTCGAAAGGCTGCCAAGAGGTGCATATTCCGTGCGTGTCCCTCTCAAACTCACTCTGGATCAATTAGGTGAATCTTATCAAAAGGCATTTCGCAGATTTATATCGCTGGAGAGAAAGTTGCATCGTCATCCCAACCTTAAATCCCAGTATTGCGCGTTCATTCAAGAGTATATGGAGCTCGGACATATGAATCTTGTCCTTTCAGAGTCGTTACGATTATGCAAATATTTTCTCCCTCATCATTGCGTGCTGAAGGAACAAAGCACGAGCCCCAAGCTTCGTGTCGTGTTTGATGGTTCAGCTGTCACCAGCACTGGATGTTCGCTGAATAAGGTGTTGATGGCTGGGCCCGTCATACAACCGAAGCTGTTTAACATTTTGATTCGATTTCGCACGTTCCCTGTTGCCCTTACTGGAGACATTGGCAAGATGTATCGCTGTGTCAGAGTTACGGTCCCAGATAACTTCCTACAATGCATCCTGTGGCGAAATTCTACTGATTCTGAAATAAGTGTCTTCAAGTTGGACACAGTTACGTATGGCACAAAACCAGCTTCCTTTCTTGCTGTTCGAGCAATGCAGCTATTGGCTGTCGACAAGCAGCATTCATTTCCAATTGGTGCCAAAATTCTTCGACGAGATTTATATGTAGATGACCTTATATCTGGCGGTGCATCGGTCCAAGAGGCGATCGACATATTAAATCAAACAAAGGGCTTCCTCTCTAAAGGTTGCTTTGAACTCAGAAAATGGTGCTCGAGTCACTCTGCAGTGCTTAAAGGCGTTCCTGACAACGATAAGGACTCGTTTTTAAAAGTTAGCGATGGAAGCGACATTACCAAAACTTTGGGCCTTGCGTGGGATCCTTCAACTGATAAATTAATGTTTTCTCTCACGCCTGCCAATCAGACACTTAAACCTTGCAAGAGATCTGTTCTGTCCACTATAGCTCGTTTGTACGATTCACTAGGATTAATTGGACCAGTCATAGTTAGGGCCAAAATCTTTATGCAGCTTCTTTGGAAGGAAAACTTGTATTGGGATGAGAGTCTTCCAACTTCTCTAAATACTGCCTGGCAGGAGCTTTGCCAAAGTTTCAGCAATGTCCAATTATCAACGTTCCCCCGGTTGGTTTGCAATACAATGTGCGATGTAGAGGCTCACGGTTTCTGTGACGCCAGCATTATCGCGTACGGAGCTTGCATTTATGTGGTTTCAAAGGGACCACTTAAAACTCTTACGATACCATAACTCGAGCTTTGTGGCGCACTTTTGTTAGCCCAATTGATGCGGGAAGTATCTGAAATGAAATTATTTACCGGTACATTCCATTGCTGGTCAGATTCATCAATATGCTTATCATGGATCCGAGATGAATCGTCGAAGTTCAACGTATTCGTTGCAAATCGGATCGCCACCATCCAGGAGCTCACAGCGGGCTTCCAGTGGCATTACGTTCCAACATCCAGTAATCCAGCTGACATTCTCTCCAGAGGGGCCACTCCCGACGAGCTTATAGAGGCAAAACTTTGGTCATGTGGTCCTGCATTTTTGACTGGTCAACAAAGTAGCTGGCCTGCGAGTTGTCTTCTTGAAAAACCAATACTGGAGTTACGCAAAAGAGTGTTGCTCATCACAGATCCTGCAGATGATGCCATATTAAGGTGCAAATATGTGAATTCCTTTTCTGCTATTCAACGAGTATTTGCCTATGTGTACAAGTTTATCCATCGTATTCAGCGCCCTGGAATTTTGATCTCCGACATACGTTTTGGATCGTTCATACTTTTACGTAACGTTCAAAAGGCTTTTCTTTGGGATGATATAAAGAACCTGAAATCAAAAGGCGTGGTCGCTTGTTCCAGCAAACTCTCATAATTTTTGCCCTTTCAAGATGAATTTGGTATTCTTCGAGTTGGTGGGCGCCTCGAAAAGTCAACCCTTCCTTATGAGGCCCGTCATCCTATTATACTGCCTAGACAACATCCAGTTACCATCGCCATTGTCACTCACTTTCATGAGCGGAATCTCCATGCTGGACCACGAGCTTTGTTGGGAGCAATTCGTCTGCAATATTGGCCGATTGGTGGCCGCAAAACAGTTCCCAGCATAGTAAACAAATGCATCAGATGTTTCCGGAACAAGCCCCACTTGATGGAGCACGTAATGGCTAATCTTCCAAAGGAGCGATTTGTGGAAACTCGAGCGTTTGATATAACTGGTGTGGACTTTTGCAGACCATTCTTCTTCAAGCCTGACACTCGAAACAAAGCTCCTATTAAATGCTACATCAGCGCATTTATTTGCTTCACCACGAAAGCCATTAATTTGGAGTTGGTCAAGGACCTATCTACGTGTGCATTTCTCAATGCCACGGGAAGCCACGTCAGATTTGGTCTGACAATGCCACCAACTTTGTCGTCGCCAAAAACGAGCTGTTCGAGCTAAAAAATCTCTTCCTCAGTAGCTGTCATCAAGAGGCTGTGCTCCAGTTTTGTTTGGCGGACACAATTGACTGGCGCTTCATTCCACAGCGCTCCCTTCACTTTGGTGGCCTTTGGGAGGCGGTGGTAAAAACTGCAAAACATAACTTCTATCGGGTTGTTGGATCAACTGTTCTGAGATTCGAAGAGCTTCGTACCTTTGTGCGCCACATAACGGCAGTCATTAATTCTAGACCACTGCTTCCCATTTCAGAAGATCCAGAAGACCTTGATGTTCTCACCCCAGCTTATTTTTTGGTTGGTTTCCCACAATCCACGTTCACAGAACCAGATGTGACACGGCTCAATTTCAATCGTCTGGACAGCTGGCAGCGAGTGTCCTACATGCACCAAGTCTTTTGGTCTCGCTGGCGAGAAGAATATTTAAATCTTCTGCAACAGCGTTCCAAATGGCGGACTCCCAGACCTGGTGTGGCTTTCAACGACATCGTTCTTGTCAAAGACGAGAACTTACCTCCTTTGAAATGGCCACTAGCTAGAGTGGCTGAATTGGTCAACGGAACTGATGACATCACACGCGTTGCAGTTCTCAAGACAGCTAATGGAGTCATAAAGCGAGCAACTAATAAGCTGTGATCGCTTCCCCTTATTTATTTTATTTATTTATTTATTTATTAATGGTCGACAAAACGAGTGTCTTCCTCATTATTCAGTAGACTATACATACAATACATAATGGAATTATATGCTAAAAGCCTAATTAGATAACACAGTTCTCTAAATAGCATCACCGACCGATGGAGGTGATTTAGTTGCCAGTCCGGACAGCTGTGTCCCTTTTCACAGCTAAATTTGTCAGTGACGCTATTAGAGCCTACATCTAAGCAGAAGGGTGTAAGTAGGAAAAAAGTGTTCTTAAATAAAATTAAAGATAATCTTAGTTTGCTATATTAATTAATAAAATACAATAAATAAGAAAAAAGAAAGTAAGAAGATTGTTAATAAAGTAAAGAAATTTAAGCTAGATATATAGAGTGTTAAGTAGATAGGACAGAGAGAAAAGTAATGGGAAAAGTAATGGGAAATCACCGACCCGGTAGGGGAAAATTTACAGCCTGTCCGGCAAGCTATGCCCCTGCTCATAGCTGGGAATGGTCAGTGACTTCCCGAAGGTATCCTGAAAGCAACGATTTTATTGGGGGTAAAGAAAGTTCTATGGAGAAAACGTGATGCAAACTATTATAATTTTTACATAGCACGCGAAAAGGATTGTGCATAGCGTAGTCTGTTGTGCACGTAGACAGGAATAAGGGGCGGTAATTTCTGGTTGGTCTAGACGGAACAGAGAATTGAAGACGCCCTAGCAGAAAAGGAGAATCTTAATCGCCAATAATCAACTTATGTAGAAGGACAACACCGAGAATTGTCCTACGGTTGGTTAACGACGGAAGGTTAAGAAGAAGCAGCCTGCTGGAGTAGGATGGCAACCGAAGATTAGGGTCCAAATTTAAACCTCGTAAGGCAAAAAGCAGAAATTGCTTCTGAACAGATTCAATACGATCCTGGCTATTGTTATACTGCGGAGACCAGATGCAAGAGCAGTATTCAAGGATAGGGCGAACAAGAGAGATGTAGAGAAGTTTTGTTAAAAGGATCGTTAAACTCTTTAGACCATCGTTTAATGAATCCAAGTACACCTTTTGCCTCATTAACGATGGTATCTATGTGAAGATTGAAACAGAGTTTAGAATCAAAAAGAACGCCTATATCCTTAACTGTTAGTATACGTTGCAAAGGGGTATTGTCGATTGTATAACTGACAAGATAAGGTGTAGTACGATTAAATGTCATAAACATACACTTTGAACAATTCAGATGCAATTGATTGGCCGAACACCAAAGTTGCGTAGCGTTCAAATCGTCTTGTAGACGAGAATGATGTAGGGGATTAGTGTATGATAGAATAAGTTTCACATCATCCGCATACATGAGTACACGGGCATGTGATATAAAAGAGGGGGGATCATTTATAAAAAGAGTAAAGAGTAAAGGTCCAAGATGACTACCTTGAGGAACACCAGAAGTAACGTGAACCTGTTTAGAGATAGTCTGCCTCAGCATTACTCTTTGGATCCTACCTTTTATATAAGAATTAATCCAAAGCAAAAGAGACGGAGGGAAACCTATTCGGTCAAGTTTAAAAAGTAAAATGTCATGGTGCACAGAGTCAAACGCCTTACTGAAGTCAGTATAAATGACATCAGTTTGCATTTTCGAAAGAAAAGCATCATTTACCAAGGAAGTAAATTCAAGCAGATTGGTCGTAGTTGACCTATTTTTTACGAACCCATGATGAACAGGGGAAACAACTGATTTGCAGAAATGCTGCATATTCGAAGTGATTATGTTTTCAAATAATTTAGGAACAGCGGACAGTTTTGCAATGCTCCTGTAATTTTGTATATCACACTTTCCACCTTTCTTGTGGAGAGGAATGATATAAGATTCTTTCCAAAGAGATGGAAAGACAGAAGATTCAAGAGATAGATTAAAAAGCTTTTGCAATGGATAAAGAAGGGAAGAACTACACTCCTTGAGTAGACAACTAGGAATATTGTCAGGCCCAGGTAAGAAGATTTTAAAGAGTTTATAGCTAAAAGGAGAGAGGAGTGTGAAATAATAGGAGGAGGTATAGAACTAGAGGAAGAAATAGTATAAGGGTAAGGATTATTATTAGGACAGACTGAGGAGTAAGTCGATTGGAAAAAATTAGCAAAGAGGTTAGTAGAATCAAAGTCATTACTACCTTTATCCATCCCGAAAGAAAAAGAAGTTGGCAAACTTGAAGATTTACGCTTCAAGTTTACAAAATTGTAAAACTGTCTCGGATTTTGGGCAAATTGCCTTTTACAACGAGTTAGATAATTCTCATAGCATTGAGAATTCAGAAGAAAGAAGTTCGACTTGGCTATGGAATATTTAGCCAAGTCTGTACACGAACCAGACTTTTTAAACTTTTTAAAATATTTAGATTTTAAGTTTTTAAGATGTGACAATCTGGGAGTAAACCAGGGTGGTTTTGAAGAAGTAGTCGAAGGAATTGACTTGGGAATACTCATATCTAAGAGGGAGTTTAGGGTGCTATAAAAAAAAGTAATAGCAGTATTCCTATCAACCGAGTCATATAAGAAACACCAATCGGTTGCATAAATAAGCTGATTTAGCAATGAATAATTTCCTTTGCGAAAGCAGAGGCGGGGCTTATTGGCTGATGAGCACGAAATGAGACGATTACAATTGAACACTGTAATCTCTAAAGTAGGATGATATACATCTTCAGGAAGAGATAAAGGAGGGTACCTAGACACATAAGAAATAAGGTAGTCGTTGACAAATACAAGGTCAAGTGTTCTATTCAAATGATTAGAAATTGAATTGATTAGAAACAACGAAAGATCAAGCATGCAGTCTATAAAATCATGCTGTGCTAAGGGCACTAGATAATTTTCGGCAGTGAATAATGACCAAGAGATGTTCGGCAAATTAAAATCACGCAACACCATAAATAGGTCATTATCACGCACGTGTAAAGAAACTTCTTTAATACAAGTAATATGTTTCATATAAACTTGAATATCAGAAGAAGGAGGAACATAAGAGCATGTAATATAGATATTCCGTGTAGGAAAAGACACCTTGACTGAGACAATCTCAGCGTCAGTAGGCGTACTAAAACAGAAAAGTTCTGACTGGAGAGTGGCTTTAACGGCAATTAACACCCCACCACCTCGAGTCGGCCGATAATTTCTATGCAAAATAAAACTATTCGAAAATACCTCAAAATCGGATATGGTTGAATTTAACCATGTTTCGGAAAATGCTATTATATCCGAGTCGAAGGAAGTACTGGCCATGAAAAGATTTTTAAGCTTTGAAATAAGACCTCTGACATTCTGATAATGAATACAGATTTGGTCAGAAGATGAAGTTAGTTTTTTGGGGCAGAAATGGTACCCTGTATTGAAGGGACTGGAAGGGTGTCAAGCTGGTTACGCTTTTTTGGCTTGAACCGTTAAAGTGGGTGCTGATGGGGCTGCAGGTAGTACAGGAGATGGAGGAGCTAAAGAGGCACCATGATTGTGTTTAACAATCTGGGCAAGATTACGGGCAGGTCTACCTTTGCGGCCAGGAGCTGACGGGGCTGAGGCAGTTTGGATAACTGGGACGGTATCAGGTACGGGCTCTGCTGGAACTACTATAGGGGATGAAACGGGGGTAATTGGGGAGTCGCTTGGGGAAGGCGATAAAGACAACATTGGAGATAAATCCATGTTGCCAGCTAGGGACAAGAAAGGCGTAGGTGTCTGAACAGACGTAGACGGCAATTGCAAAAGTTGAGGCTCCAACCGGCGATTGGTTGGAGACTCAAATTTATAATTGGCAAGCAACTCAAAACTCGAGTCAAATTTACTCGACAGTTGCTTAGCCACATTATTCAATTTTAAGAATTGATTTCTCACAGAATTATACATTCTGGAGAAATCAATTTGCTTGTCGATGCAATCTGGGCACGACCAACGCAAGCCACCGCAGCCCTTCTTGGCAACTGCAGCGATCTTGTCGCAATCACGCCCAGTGAGACCTGCACATTTAGCATGCATCATATTCTCACACAGCCAGCAATTAACAAATTGCGGCTGTGCAGAATCATCAGCCTGCTTGAACGTGCAAGGTTTCTTACAGCACGACATAATTATTACAAGTATGCAAGTTGCGAGAGCGCAGAGCAAAACGAAAACGGTGCACAAGAATAGAGCAAGTAAACACTCAAAAACAATTATCGTACACAAACAAATTGTTTGAAGCGAAAAGCAATAGCAAAAACTTGCGAGAGCGCGATGCACAAGCAGAAATATGCGGCAGCGAACACACGCACAAACAAGTGTATGCACAGGGGAGCACCAAAGCAAAAGAATCAAAACAGGCAATAACAACAATACAGAAATGACGCCGCGTTCAATAAATGCAATTATTAACAGACTTACGCTGCGACAACAGAATAACACTTTGCACAATTATACAGCTTTTTAAATAAAGCACAAAAAAGGCCAAATTTAGAAATAAAAAGCAGGATTAAAGCCCAAAAAAATATATAAAAATCTAGGAGCACAAGTAAAACACGTCAATCACTCTCAACTGATATCTCTTTTATCGATCCTGTTGAAGCTCAATTGTTCAACGGGGTGAGTATGTTTGGTTCAGCAGCTTAAAATTGAATTAGTATTATGTTTGCATAACATTTCAGTTACATCTTGCCCTGCGAGGCAAGCAATTTCACTGTTTTGTTTTGTTTGGAGCTTCTCGCATGACATAAAATAGCTCAATATTATTTGCTGTTAACTGTCCAGTTATCGCGTTATCGCGCTCTTTCACCTTTTGCACTTTGTCTTAAGCGGCTAGCGCATCAATGCTATCGACGCCGCAACTCTTTCTTGCATCGTACGTTCGCTATATCGGAATTCTTATCTATCGCTTCGTTAAAAATTGCAATTTTTCGCAAAATTCGCATAATCAATACGCTCGCTTTAAGAATATAAAAAAACCAACTGTTTCTCGCTATTAAGTGCTAATAAATAAGCTTGTTTGCCCAACAAGTAGATAGCTATAAAATTTTCGATGTAATAAAAACCATGCCAACATACGACGGGAATATGGAAGGATTAAGGGAATTTATTACGAACGTTGAGGAGATATTAATGCTAATAAGAGGAGCAGACCAAACGCCAACCGGACTAATGATACTAAGAGCAATCAGAAACAAGATTCAGGGCAAAGCCCATGAAGTACTATATCAGTCGCAAACAAGGTTGAACTGAGATGATATAAGAAGTAAACTTATAACCCACTTTGCGGACAAGAGAACCGAACATAGTCGTATGGCAGATCTCATTTCACTTCAAAGATACAAAGTAGGAAGGAAAATAACCGATATACAAAGGGCTCTTCTCATTATCGTAGACGAAACAAAGTAAGAGATTCTAGTCGAGAGCTCCCGACTAGGGAATACCCTGAACCCTCTTATTCCAACACCAAATGCAGTTCGTTTGAATTAATAAAGGTAAATTAAAAAAAAAAAAATGTTACATTGGCAGGGTTCGAACTCGGAACTGACTGCATGTTTACTTTCCTTGGCAGCAATCGAACTCGCGGCAGACCTCACCACTTGCCACTGCCTTTACTCAACAGCCACACTAATAATTGAGTCTTATTGAGAAAAAACCAATTAAAATAGCACAGAAAACAATCGCAATGCTTTTGATATAATTCAAAGCAGACGCGCATGAATTTGTGTGTATACAGAAATTCTTGGAACTGCGTCGCAAGCATGTGCGCAGTCAAAATTCCAAAAAACAAAACAAAAACCGATCCTAATGAATTTTTCTACAGTATATCTTATTGTACAATAGAATATTTGTGTATTCTCAAAAAGTAAATTGTATTTAAATTGTGGCTTAAATTGGTTGGCAATACAAGTTGGGTAAATAACTTGATTTATAGCTCTGGGGTGGTAGCGGGGAGGTGGCGATAGGTCTAAAATGAAAGATACTTGACATATATATAATATTCTAGAGGCAAACATATCATGTTTGGTGACTCTAGCTCTAATTATTTACTCAATTTGCTCAAAAAACAAGGTGTCGATACCGATTTTTATCGATTGCTTGGAAACGGAGTAAGTTATCGATTATCGGAAACAAACTGGATCTGCTCAGGCACTAGGAGCACATACATCTAACAGGTTCTGATATCCTTGCGTTCATACATACGGACGGACTGACAAACGGACGGATAGACAGACGGACATGGCTAGATCGACTCGGCTATTGATGCTGATCAAGAATATATATACTTTATGGGGTCGGAGATGCTTCCTTCTGCCTGTTACATACATTTACATTTTGCACAAATACAATATACCCTTTTTACCCATTTTTAATGGGTTCAGGGTATAATAAGTGTATCAAACGGTTATCGAAACCAAAAGAGAACTTTTTACCAAACAATTTTTGACGACATGGACTAATGCGAAATGGACTACGACTAGTAATAGTATACAGGACAAGCTAGGCGTATGAATGAACCGCCGGAAAGATTATATAGGTTTGGAAACAAGGAGCAAGCTAACCGAGGGTCGGTACCAAATGGGCGCCGAAACCAATCAAACAGACAAAGAATTCATTTAAAGAAAATAAATTCCAGTAATAGCAACGGAACATCAAATGGACGTGACCAGTGTAATAAGTTCAACTAACAAAGTTTTGATTTGGAGCGTCTGCTCCGTTCTGTTACTTTATTTAAACTGATTTATATATATTCATGTTGGGTTCAGCTAACCCGAAACATGCAATGCTTATATCTATGTGTTTATATGTATGTATAAGTATGTTGGTATATATGTATGTATGCAGAAGGCATTCATATGTTGTGTATGATTCAACCACTTGAGCTGCAAAGTGCATGCTCAGCATTCCCACGCGCCGCGATCGGCTTGTATATAAGCGATGGATCGTATTGGTTGTGCGCTGGAATGTTTATGTAATTCTAAACGGTCTTTTAATGTACTTTGGCCATTTGTATATTCGTATTTATTATGACAAAGTGTCACAATGTATTAACAGATTGTTATACCCTTTGACTTATGAAAATGGTAGGGTAGGTATGCTACACCTCCCTTTTTAAAGAAATGACGTACTACATGTAGTCATTTAGTGTTAGTGTTAATATATTGTATTTAATTATTTTAAAAGAAATTAATTTGTTTCTTATTATAAAGTTATGTATTGAAAATGTTTTTTTTTTTTTTTAAACATTTGTGTTCATTGACAAATTTTTATTTTTAATAAATTTAAATTAACGTATTATTTTATTTTTTAATTTTCTTAGAAGAATAAAAAAATTGTATATATATATTTATTTTTTTTTTTTTATGTTGATTAGACCTTTTCTTTTTTCATGAAACGTTTCATTGAATATATTTTTTTAGCCTATCCTTATGTACTTTTTGTTTCTTATCTTTACTATCTTTAATAAAAATGTTGTCATTATCTTCTATTTTCTCTACTATATATGGTCCTAAATATACTGGGTCTAATTTGTGCCCTGTTTCGTTTCTTATAAGTACTATCTCCTACTTTTAATTCAACATTTTTTATTTTTTCATCATGTGCTAATTTTCTATTAGCCTTGGCTTTTTCTAACATAATTCTATCTCTTTTGTATGCTATTTCTAATCTAAACTTTATTTCCTTAGAATAGTCGTCTAAATTATAAATAGGATCTATGTAATTAGTTTTGTTTAAATCTTTGAACTGTTTTGGTAGTCTGCCAAATACTAGTTCGTATGGACAATACTCATGCGTTGCTGATGGTGTCGTGTTGAAGCAATAAGTGAAATATTGAATCCAGACATCCCAATCAGATTTGTCTGCAGTGATGTATGAACGAATGTATTCATTAAAAGTTCGATGACTTCGTTCTATTGTTCCAACTGTCTGGTGGTGGTGTGCTGTTGAAGTTATGTTTTTGATACCAAGGTACTTACATAAATCTTCTATAACTGAATTTTTATATTCTGTACCCATGTCCGTAATGAACGTCTTCATTCTACCGTATTTCAGAATAAAATCTTTAAATATAGCTTTAGCTACGACTGTTGCACTTTTGTTTGGAATAGGTATGGCAACTAGATATTTTGTTAAGTCACATATCAGTGTAACTGCATATTCGTTGCCTTGCTCTGATTTTGGTAGTGGACCGATCGTGTCTACTATTACTCTATCAAAAGCATTGATTGGGGTTTCTGTAATTGTTAAAGGAGTTTTTGTATGTGTTGTCACTTTTGATTTTTGGCATTTTTGACATTTTTGTATATTATCAGTAATATATCGAGTCATACCCTTCCAAAAATAATGTCTTTTGACCTTGGCCAAGGTTTTTGTAATGCCTGTGTGACCTCCTTGTATTGGATCATTATGAAATGTAGACAGTATAGCTTCTTTTTCTTTTTCTTCTTTTATTAGGGTTACCGGGTTGAGAGGCGCTACTCTTAATGTTTTCAATATTTTATTGCCCATTTGTTTGAAATTATCAATTGAAACTTGTTCAAAGATATTTTCCCACGGTGCCACTTTGAGTTGGCTGATTTAATTTATACCGGCTTGCCTTTCAAGCCTTTGGAAGAACTGACCTAAGTCAAGAATTCCATTAGTATATAAATCGCTAATATCGTATCTTGCAGTAATTTTCTTCCCATGTTTAAAGAAACATAGCATATTTTTTACATGCAAGGTCACTACTTTTCGTACATCGTCATTTTTTATGACTTCATATACGTTGGGCTTTGAAGCTTTTTCTATAGATTGCATAGGCAATTCTATTTCTTTATAATCTCCTGCGCAGGATTTCTGTCTACTTTGGTGCCTGGTAGTGACTTTCAGGACTTTATGTTGCATATCTTTGAGTTCTTTTATATTAATACGCGAAAGTGCGTCTGCTACGAAATTATCTTTCCCCTTTAGGTATTCTACTGTGAAGTCGTATTCTTCAAGCTCTAGCCGCATGCGAGTTAATTTCGAACTGGGATTAGTCATAGAAAAAGATATGTCAATGGTCTGTGATCCGTTTTAATAGTAAAGTGTTTGCCATAAATATATGGTCTAAAATGGGTAATTGCCCAATGAATTGCCGCTAACTCTTGTTCTGTTGTGCTCTTATTGCTTTCCCCTTTTGTAAATGAACGAGATGCATAAGCTATTGGGAGCTGAATTCCTTCACGGTTCTGAGTTAGAACCGCTCCGCAAGCTTGTTAACTAGCATCTGTTATAATGCAAAATTCTTTGCGAAAATCAGGATATTGTAATTTATTTATTCATTTATTTATTAATTTATTTATTTATTTATTTATTAATGGTCGACAAAACGAGTGTCTTCCTCATTATACATACAATACATAATGGAATTATATGCTAAAAGCCTAGTTAGATAACACAGTTCTCTAAATAGCATCACCGACCGATGGACGTGTTTTAGTTGCCAGTCCGGCCAGCTGTGCCCCTTTTCACAACTAAATTTGTCAGTGACGCTATTAGAGCCTACATCTAAGCAGAAGGGAGTAAGTAGGAAAAAAGTGTTCTTAAGTAAAATGAAAGATAATCTTAGTTTGCTATATTAATTAATAAAATACAATAAATTAGAAAAAGGAAAGTAAGAAGATTGTTAATAAAGTAAAGAAATTTAAGCTAGATATATAGAGTGTTAAGTAGATAGGACAGAGAGAAAAGTAATGGGAAATCACCGGCCCGGTGGGGGAAAATTTACAGTCTGTCCGGCAAGCTATGCCCCTGCTCATAGCTGGGAATGGTCAGTGACTTCCCGAAGGTATCCTGAAAGCAACGATTTTATTAGGGGTAGAGAAAGTTTGATAGAGAAAACGTGATGCAAACTATTATAATTTTTACATAGCACGCGAAAAGGATTGTGCATAGCGTAGTCTGTTGTGCACGTAGACAGGAATAAGGGGCGGTAATTTCTGGTTGGTCTAGACGGAACAGAGAATTGAAGACGCCCTAGCAGAAAAGGAGAATCTATATCGCCAATAATCAACTTATGTAGAAGGACAACACCAAGAATTGTCCTACGGTTGGTTAATGACGGAAGGTTAAGAAGAAGCAGCCTGCTGGAGTAGGATGGCAAACGAAGTTTAGGGTCCCAATTTAAACCTCGTAAGGCAAAAAGCAGAAATTGCTTCTGAACAGATTCAATACGATCCTGGCTATTGTTATACTGCGGAGACCAGGTGCAAGAGCAGTATTCAAGGATAGGGCGAACAAGAGAGATGTACAGAAGTTTCGTTATAAAAGGATCGTTAAACTCTTTAGACCATCGTTTAATGAATCCAAGTACACCTTTTGCCTCATTAACGATGGTATCTATGTGAAGATTGAAACAGAGTTTAGAATCAAAAAGAACGCCTAGATCCTTAACTGTTAGTATACGTTGCAAAGGGGTATTGTCGATTGTATAACTGACAAGATAAGTTGTAGTACGATAAAATGTCATAAACATACACTTTGAACAATTCAGATGCAATTGATTGGCCGAACACCAAATTTGCATAGCGTTCAAATCGTCTTGTAGACGAGAATGATGTAGGGTATTAGTGTATGATAGAATAAGTTTCACATCATCCGTATACATGAGTACACGGGCATGTGATATAACAGAGGGGAGATCATTTATAAAAAGAGTAAAGAGTAAAGGTCCAAGATGACTACCTTGAGGAACACCAGAAGTAACGTGAACCTGTTTAGAGGTAGTCTGCCTCAGCATTACTCTTTGGGTCCTACCTTTTAAATAAGAATTTATCCAAAGCAAAAGAGACGGAGGGAAACCTACTCGGTCAAGTTTAAAAAGTAAAATGTCATGGTGCACAGAGTCAAACGCCTTACTGAAGTCAGTATAAATGACATCAGTTTGCATTTTCGAAAGAAAGGCATCATTTACCAAGGAAGTAAATTCAAGCAGATTGGTCGTAGTTGACCGATTCTTTACGAATCCATGTTGAACAGGGGAAACAACTGATTTGCAGAAATGCTGCAAATTCGAAGTGATTATTTTTTCAAATAATTTAGGAATAGCGGACATTTTTGCAATGCCCCTGTGGGATGCATAAGCTTTTGTTTAAGGTATTGGAATGCGTTTTGGCATTCACTTGACCATTCAAAAGGAACATTCTTTTTACATAATCTAGTTATGTGCCATGAATAATTGGCAAAGTTTTTTATAAATCGACGATAATAATTGCAGAATGCTACAAATCGTCTCGCGCTGTCCGCATCATGAGGGACAGGGTAATTTTTGATGACGTCAAATTTCTTGTCATCTGGCAATACTCCTTTGTCAGTGCATTTGTGACCTAAAAATGTCACTTCATGCATGAAAAATGAACAGTTTTCTGGATGCAACTTTAGGTTATATTTCCTACATACATTAAAAACATCAGTTAAGTTTTTAATCATGTGTTTTTCGGAACATCCTATCACCATTAAGTCATCCATATAAAGGAATGCCTGAGAGGGTTCTTAACCCGAGAATGCTATAGTCATCATTCTCTGAAATGAATTTGGTGCTATTTTAAGACCAAATGGTAATCGCGTGAAGCGATATGAGCCGTTGCTCGTTGAAAAAGATGTTATATTTCTTGAATTTTCTTCAAGTTCAATTTGGTGGAAACCTGACATTAAGTCAAGGCATGAAAAGTATTTAGCTCTGCCCAGTTGGTCCAGAATATCATCAATTCTGGGGAGCGGGAATTTATCAGAAAGTATTTTTTTGTTGATTTGGCGATAGTCAATTACTAATCGCCATTTCTTTTCTTCCGAATTTGGTAATGATTTTTTCGGAACTAACAAGAGTGGGCTGTTATACTCGGATACAGACGGTTCTACGATTTTGTCATTTATTAATTTCCCTACTTGTTTTTGAATTTCTTCAACGTGGCTATGCGGGCTTCTGTAGTTTTTAATATAAATGGGTTCATCATCTTTAAGTCTTAATGTCTGTTTATAAAAATTATTTGTCGCGGTTCGGTATCCAGTCCGAACACATCACTATACTTGGTGCATAATTCTGTTAGTTGACTTTTGAATTGTTCTGGAAAATTTTTCTTTAATTTTGAAAGTACTTGTTCGCTTCTATTTTCTGGATTAGTGCTATGAATGTCGTAATCTGTTAAATTTTCATATTGGATTTTGTTTACTTTGACCAATTGGTCGAAATTAGTTGTGTTTAGAAGGCGAATGTATACATGTTTGGATGCTGCTATTGTATTTGCAACATAAATTCCATTATGTATTTCTTGATTAGGAACAAATATATAATCATTTACTGTATTAATGTCTATTTTTCGAATTACTTGGGATCTGGCTGGCAAGAGAACTGTATTGTTGCCAGCACTATATGTTATCGTAACATAAATTGGATAATTTAAATTTTGAGGTCTAATTATAAACCAGTCTTCACTTGGTTTGAAATCTAATTGACAATTGAATTTTTTAATAAAATCAATGCCTATTATTCCATTACACGGTATTGAAAAATCGGAATCTACTAAATGAAATTCGTGTGGAATAATATATTTCTTTGATTGAAGTTCTATTGAAGTCGTTCCTTGAGATTTTATTACACCTTGGCCTATGCCTTGGATGTTTACAATTTTTTCTTCTTGAATTTTAAAATTGTCTGAATTTATTTTTAAAAGTGAGATATCTGCACCAGTATCTATTAGGAATGTGAGTTTATTTTCAGTTGAATGATTATAAAAAGTGACAAATATATTAAGACTGTAATTGATGGAATGAACTTTTACATTTACTGGTTGTTTCCTAAAGGGTTCTGAGAGTTTTCCGGCGTATTTTGCGCCATTCTCACATTGTTACTATTATAACCTTGGTTGGAGTTACCTCGGCCTCTTCCTCTATTTTGGCCTCGTCTTCCTCCACGGTTATTGTAATTATAGTTGTTGTTACCGCCTCGGTTGTTATTGTTGTGGTTGTAATTTCTGCCACGATTATAACCTCGGCCTCTTCTATTATTGTTGTTTGCACCTCGTTGATAATACAGGACAGTGTTACTTTGACCTGTTATCTCCGTGCAGCTATTGAAAAATGTGGAAACGGCATCATTCATATTTATGAATGTGCCTGCCTGCATGATAAGTTTAACCTTATCAATTGAACAATTTTGGGTCATAGCTTTTACAGCTGTTGTAGTGCTGTATTTGTTTGCTAGTGATTGGCTTAGACCTTCACTGATATAGGCGCCTTCAAGGGCCCTTGCCAGTTTTTCCACCTCTTGGGTGTATTGGTTAGCCGTTTTATTTTTCTGTTGCAGATTAAGAAGCTTAGCAGATACAACTTCTACCGATTCTCCTTTTACTGAATTTGATAGTTGCGTAATGATTGCAGCAATTGTCTACTCATTACTTATCAAATTTCTCGCATGGCCTTTTAGCTTAGTTTTTATACGGCTTATGGCTGTTGGCTCATGTGTGCCTTTTAATGTTTCTAATAGATTCAAAGAATCTAGAAAACTTTGTAGATTTTCCGGCTTACCGTCAAACTCTGGTATCAGAGATGCTTGATAAATTCTACAACTGTTTGTGCCATGTTTACTAATTTTGTGTCTTCTACTTGGTCGTTTGTCAGGAGTGACATATCAAATGTTACCGGCGTGTTTAATGCCGATGGTAAATAAAGCTGGAGACTGTACTTTTCGTTTAAGCTTACCAGATTATCCCTTAGACGTTGTAAAATGTCTGAAGTTTGGACTCTGTGTAAGCTTGTGAGTATATGCTGCCACTCCTCAATTAAACTCCTGATTTCATTGTATTCATATACAAGAATCTCAGTGTGTTTAACTATGGTCGGTTGCAAAACTGGTGCGCTCCTTTTTAGGCACTTATATGATTTATCGAAATTCGATCTATGCAGCTTTATTTTTTCAGCTATCTGGTGCCATTCCATGTGGCACTTCTTTATTTAAATCTTATTTATGCAATCGGACCATTACTATTGTTGCTGGTCCCAAAATTGGGTGTTCTTCAGTAATTATTTTGACTGAGACATATGGCAACGTATTAAGTACTAGTCCCTTTTCTATCTTCTGGCAATGTCTTAACGGACTTGTGTTAGTGCCGTAAGTTTCTATGTATTCTTGTTCGAATTCATATACTGTAATGAATTCGCTGTGAAATCGCAGTACGTTTAGTGCGCGAATACGAAAATCAGGCTCGTCTCTATATGTGAGCCTAATAATAGATTCTATATCTGTCATTGTTAAGGGAATTTTTGAATTTTAGATTTTTCCTAAATCATTTGCCTTGCTCAAGTAACGTTTTTTGATAATTTTATTATGCTTAACATATAGTGTAAGCAGAAATTGTAAAACTAACACTATCGTGATAATTAATAACAGGATCCACAACGATTTTATATCGTCTGTGTGATCAATTATCTTGACGTTGTTTACAACGTTGGCAGTATTGTCTTTTGCCTCACTAGAATCACTAAACCATCCCATTATGTAATTTAATTGTTTTTTTTTTTATATATATAATCAATGAGAAAAATTTTTTATTTTTTTCAAACGTTCATGAAAGTAAAAGTAAGGTTTTCTATTAAAAATTTTGTTTCATCAATTTTTAATTGTGGGATTTGTAAAGAAAGAGAAATATTTTCTTCTTTGAAAATCAAAAATCAAATTTTAGGTGATATTTTTTTTTGAAAAGCTATTATTTTTTTTTACAAAAAATTTATCGTTTTACAAATGTTTTATTGCAGCTGAGTATATAGATACCCAGCGCCTGAGACATGAAAATATTAGTTGTTATAGAATGTGGTTGGCTCACATTTCGGTTTACAATTAATTTGTTATGTTTTTAAAAAAAAATTCTCCAACCACATTTGTTAGTTTAAGCCTATCAGTGTTTAGTATTTTTTCAAGCAGCGGTTTCCCACATAGGCTTGAAGTTAGAACTTAATGTTAATATTAATATTGTCGTTGCGGCTTATTGTGGCTGAGCTCGGTGGGTGTATGTTGAATGCAAAACTTATTTTTTTTCATACCAAGTGTTGTTATATTTTATTTGCTGTTGTTACAGAACATTCCCTCGTTGGGTGATGTAATAAGTTCAACTAACACAGTTTTGATTTGGAGCGTCTGCTCCGTTCTGTTACTTTATTTAAACTGATTTATATATATTCATGTTGGGTTCAGCTAACCCGAAACATGCAATGCTTATATCATGTGTTTATATGTATGTATAAGTATGTTGGTATATATGTATGTATGCAGAAGGCATTCATATGTTGTGTATGATTCGACCACTTGAGCTGCAAAGTGCATGCTCAGCATTCCCACGCGCCGCGATCGACTTGTATATAAGCGATGGATCGTATTGGTTGTGCGCTGGAATGTTTATGTAATTCTAAACGGTCTTTTAATGTACTTTGGCCATTTGTATATTCGTATTTATTATGACAAAGTGTCACAATGTATTAACAGATTGTTATACCCTTTGATTTATGAAAATGGTAGGGTAGGTATGCTACACCAGAGTAACAATAGAACATCAAATGGATGAGACTAGAGTAGCAATAGACAACTAATAGGATACAACAACGACCAATACAATCAAAATGATAACTCTAGCGGACAAATAAGGACAATAAACCTTTCTCACCAGTCTTATAGGTCAGCGAATTCTAGGAACAACCAAACTAAAAGCACAAATCAGGAAGAAACACATAACATAAATGATAACGAAAATTTTCAATCTGCAGCCTCAGGGACCAATCAGGGTACATAAGCAAGAACACGCATAGTTCACTCGTACCGTACATTCTAATAGATTCCAAATTTGGGAAAAAACCACATTTTTTAATAGACACAGGATCTACAACATCATTTATTGACCCCCAATTTGTACCAGGGAAATTACACATAAAATTAACAAAACCAAAGACTATAAAAACAATAATTAACACACATACATTAAACCACATGTGTATGTTAAAAATATTTGACGAATTTGTTTCTTAGTATTAAAATTCCACTCGTACTTTAACGGTTTTATAGGAATGGAATATATTGAAACAATTAAAAGCAAAAGTAGACCTTGACAGATCAATTCTTTAGACACCTAAATATAATAGGAGAAAAACATGCAATAGTAGACGCAACAAAGAACTTTAAAAAAATTCCTCCGACCTTAAAAGAGTATACATTTTACATTCAAGAGACGCAACTATGGGATGGACTGACTGTCTCTAACGGACTGTACTCACAGATGCAGAAACCATCATTCACTTTAACAAGCCACTAGACGTAAAAGAACATATAGAAACCAATTATATTGAAGTTAATTTAGTGTAATGTTAGTGTATATATAACAGTTTTGAAATGATTGCAGTAGCACGTCAGTGCTGGTTGGCTTGGATATTAATAATGATTTTATTCAGTTTTAATAATGTGCGCTTAGCCTATGGATATACATATATACTTATGCTGTTATTCGTTAACAGCTACAAAGAGAGGGAGAGTGAGTAGCCCGCATATGCCTGTATTAGTGAGCATATATATTGCCCACGGAATGCGCTTAGACGGAGCGTGGGATCTGCAGCGTAAGCATAAACGGTCAGCTAGTGAGGCTAGTGAACCGCGCTGCGTAATACGAGACCGAGCCAATACATAAAGTGGCTCTGGGCTTGTTTACTATATTATTGTTATTGTATGCAACAAAGTGCTGCATACTTTATATTTAAGTACAGGGTATTCTGTACGGGCATATACGCACTACACCTCCCCTTTTTAGGAGAATAACGTAATATAATGTACTTGTTCAATAGATATATATATATATTTTTGTATCGATAAATTTAATTTTATTATTATTTTTTTCTTGTATTATTCAACTGTTTATATTCATAACCGCTAAAAATGTAATATGTTCTATGCTCGAGCTAAACTAAGTTTTAAATAATTTTAACCTGTTCTTATTTACTACTTTGGGTTTCCTTTTTCCTACATCTATTTTTATGTTGTTTCTATCTTCTTTGCTTATTACTTTATAAGGGCCTAAGTATTTATTTTCTAACTTATGCGCTGCATCGTTCTTTAGTAGAACTAAATTTCCTATTTCTAGTTCTATTTCATTTAGTTTTTTATCGTATTCTATCATTCTTTTTTCTTCTTCTAAATCTACTAGAGTTTTTACTCTTTTATAAGCTATTTCTAACCTAAACTTAAATTCTTTTGCGTAGTCGTCTATGTTATATATAGGGTCAATTCTAGTTTGGTTATTAAATTCTATGAACTGTCTTGGTAATCTACCATAAACAAGTTCGTATGGACAGTATCCATGTACTGTCGATGGTGTAGTGTTGAAACAATATGTGAAATAATTCAACCATATGTCCCAATCGTCTTTGTCAATCAAAATATATGAGCGAATAAATTCGTTAAATGTTCGATGACTTCTTTCTACTGTTCCTAATGTCTGGTGATGATGTGCTGTCGATTGTATATTACTTATATTCATATACTTGCACAGGTCATTTATTAGCGAATTTTTGTATTCAGTATTCATGTCCGTTATGAACGTCTTCATAGGACCGTACTTTAGTACAAAAGATTCAAATATTGCTTTACCTACTATTTTTGCACTTTTGTCTGTTACTGGTATTGTAACTAGATATTTAGTGAGGTCGCATATTATAGTACTTGCGTACTCGTTGCCATTCTCTGTACGAGGTAATGGACCGATTGTGTCTATTAAAACAGTGTCAAATGCAGTATTTGGAGTATTCGTTAATATCATTGGGGCTTTAGTATGTGTTGTGGTTTTTGCTAATTGGCATTTCGCACAAGTTTTCACATACTTTGTAATAGTCTTAGTCATTTGGGGCCAGTAATAGTATTTCTTAATTTTTAACAAGGTACGCGTAATCCCTGTATGGCCTCCCTCTATAGGATCATCATGATATTTCGACAGTATTGCTTTTATTTGACTTTCGTCTTTTTTGTCTATTTGTGTCACTTTTGTTAGTAGCGCTACTTTTAATGTATTTAAATATTTATTGCCCATATTTTTAAATTCATTTAATGATACAAATTCGAAAATTTGTTCATTTGGTGACAACTGTAAGTTAGCGATTTTATGTATTCTGGCTTCTGAATTAAGCCTTTGAAAAATTGACCTAAATCGAATTTTTCATTGGAATACAAATCATTAACTGAAAATTGTGAAATGATTCGTTTTCTTTTTTAAGTAAACAATTTATTTTACCGAATTTTAGTTTCACAAATTTCTTTACGTCGTTATTGCTAACGACTTCATAGACATTGGGCTCTTTTAGATCTTTTTGATCTTTTTGCAATTTTATTTTCTCATCTGCGCAGATGTTTTCCTGTCTTTTTGATGATCTTGTTTGAACCATTAATATTTTCCTATTCATGTCAATTAGTGTCTCTATGTTTATGCGGGATAATGCATCCGCTACATGGTTATCCTTCCCCTTGAGGTATTCTACCGTGAATTGGTATTCTTCTAAATCTAGTCTCATTCTAGTTAATTTTGATGTGGGATTTTTCATCGAAAACAAATATGTTAAGGGTCTATGGTCTGTTTTAACTAAGAAATGCCTTCCATAAACATATGGTCTGAAGTGTTTTATTGCCCAATGTATAGCAGCTAATTCCTGCTCTGTAGTTGATTTATTGCTTTCTCCCTGTGTGAAAGCTCGGGATGCGTATGCAATTGGCAATTGTACACCGTTGTACTCTTGGGATAGTACAGCACCACATGCATGTTTACTTGCATCTGTGGTTATGCAAAATTCTTTGCTGAAGTCAGGGTATTGCAATAATGTTGGTTTCATTAATGCCCTTTTTAAATATTTTGTGAGGCGGCTATTATGATCAGCCCCCCCACAGTTTTGAACTCACGGCAAGGAGCCGTCGTCCGCATCGCCAAGGTAATGGAAAGGAGATATTGGCCGTATTGGATAATATCGTATAATTTTTATAGTTTATAAGCATTAAATGTAGTAGTGTAAGATAGTAAGATTGTAAGAGGCAAGAAGCCGCCGATAGTATAATCAAGTAAAA
>JAEIGF010000208.1:0-49025 GCA_018903485.1 Drosophila littoralis | reverse complement strand
TCTGGAGCTCGTCTTTCTTTCTTTCTCGTCCTCACCATGTTTTCTGGAGCTCGTCTCTTTCTTTCTTTCTCGTCTCACCATGCACGTCTACTCACTTTTGTTTCCCCCTAGTGCCATGCGCTTGCCTCGGCCGCTCAACTGCGCCGCGAGCTTTCGCAACTTCGCTTCGGAGCTTTCGCTCTTCGCCGCCGAATCGAAGCTGCGCTCTCGCAGGCGGTGTTGGACAACCGATCTGCAATTCAAACTGGGAGCGGCTACTTGCCCAACCTATGCACTTATTCAACTAATACACAGACTATGCGGTTAACGGCTCCTTGCCTTTTTACTTAATTATAATGTCAGCGGCTTCTTGCCTTTTACTTAATCATAATGTCAGCGGCTTCTTGCCTCTTACAAATCTATTATCTTATATTACTACATTTGGTGCTTATAAACTATAAAAATTAACAAATAATATTGCCAATAGCTCCTAGCTATGGCCTTGGCGATGCGAATGGCGGCTCCTTGCCGTGAGTTCAGAACTGTGGGGGGGCTAATCCTAGTAGCCGCCTCACAAAAGCGCAAAAATATATAAAAATCTTGGAGCACAAGTAAAACACGTCAATCACTCTCAACTGAGAACTATCTCTCTCTAACACCATATATGAGTCACAATTGGCGGTGGAGTTAGAAATAATTGGAAAAGGACACTGTTGCGCTATTGAGCTCTTTCAATAGCTTTTACAAATAGAAATAATGAGCTTTATTTTATTTCTTGTGTTCAAATGTTTGGTCTGAGCTTATAATTTAAGTTTAAGAAATTAACAAACGATTATGAGGGCAAGCGCACCCGAAAGGGTACGTGCCAATTACAGCGAAACGACAATTGATATTTTATGATTTTAAATAATGCAAGTGGTCGATGTGTACCAAATGCACGAAGCGAACGAACTTAACTAACTCGACGCGCAGCATCGAGGCCTTCGCATAGGTAAATGCTAGGGCAATAGGGCTTAATGTAAATTTAATCTTAAGAGCGAAGTTCAAGCAATTCCTTCGCAGAAGAAGTGTTTTAAGATAAGATTAATATGCTGCTCTTATCAGTTGCGAGGTCGCTCCATCTATTTGGCTGCGTAGCCAAACAACAATTTTTTCAAAGGCTTAATCGTGAAGCCGGGTTACATAATATCATTAATTTGCAGATGTTACCAAGTGAACAACTCTTCGAATTTGTATCACTTAATAAATTTAAAAAAATGGGTAGTAATGACTTAAAAGAAATCAAAATAGCGCTATTAACAAAGGTGACACAAATAGAAAAAAATAGATACAAAAGCACCAATGGTAATAACGAATACACCGAATACAATTTTTGATACTGTCGGATACAATCGGACCATTACCTCGTTCAAATAATGGAAACGACTATGCAGTCACTTTAATATGTGGTCTCATTTCACAATTTTCAGTTAATGATTTGTACTCCAATGGAAATTTCTTTTTTTTTTTTTTTTGCATTTAGGTTGCCTTGCGTGTCAGGCGTGGGGTTATTTGGCCGCCCACCTTACGGCGAAAATTGCCATGATTGTAGTGTTATAGGATGATTTCGCTAGAATTAAGAAATTTTGTTAGATCTTGGTATTCTGTTTTCTGTTGTTTTCTTTTTGGTAAAATTCGTATATGTTGGTGTGTCTGGTTAGTGATGGGAATGCTTGTCGAGTGGCTGTGTGTTTGCTGCAGCAGAAAATAATGTGCGAAGCGTTTTCGATAATGTTGCATATTTCACATGAGTTATCGGGGTAGATGAGCATTTTGGCGAGTGTGTGTTTGTCCAAGGCGTTGCCGCTAAGCAATCTGTTAAAGGTTTGATTTTTTTTTGGTAAACCAAGGCTTGTAAAGGATGGTTGAGAACATTTCGCAGAAGCCTCTAAACTTCGTGGCTGTTAACTCCGCATATTCTCTTTCGCATTCGTCGTTAATGGTTCTGCATATGGTTCTTAAGGCGTCTTTGAGAGTCCAATTCACTAAAAGGAAGACCCGCGTTCTGGAGCATTCTTGGCGGCTGAGTCCTCCGTGTCGTTCTGAGCTATTCATGCATGACCTAGGATGTAGTGGAATTCAATTTTATTTAAGGCGCTGTCCTTTTGAATTTTTGTCTGTCTGTTAGTATGGCGACGCGAGGGAGGCCCCAAGTTAGAGCGTGGTCAAGAGCTTTCTCAATTGCTATCAGTTCGGCTGAGAGTGAAGACAGAACCGTGTCGGTATAGAAACTTAAGATTTGCCCTGATCTAGCCTGTAGGAAGGCTCCGCTCGTGTGACGACTAGTAACGGAGCCGTCCGTGTAGTATATTTTGAGGCCTTCAACACCTTAATTTTCGACCGATTATTCCTGTGGCAGCTATATGATAGAGTGGTCCGATCTTAACAGGATTTTCCATATATATGAGGAACATAGTAAAACTAATAAATGCCAAGTTTGGTCGAGATATCTTGATAATCAAAAATGTTTTTTATACAACAACTTATTTTTCCACCGATCGTTCCTGTGACAGCTATCTGATATAGTGATCCGATCTTAATAGGATTTTGCATACCTATGAGGAGCATAGTAAAACAAAGAGATGTTTAGTTTGGTCAAGATATCTTGATAAACAAAAATGTTTTTCATAAAACAACTTAATTTTGAACAATCGTTCCTATGGCAGCTATATGATATAGTTTTCCGATCTTAATAGGGTT
Organism: Drosophila littoralis; assembly: GCA_018903485.1. Lineage (NCBI taxonomy): Eukaryota > Metazoa > Arthropoda > Insecta > Diptera > Drosophilidae > Drosophila > Drosophila littoralis. Next base: position 46,307 of record JAEIGF010000208.1, on the reverse strand, counting down.
TGGCATACAGATGAGGTGCATGGTAAAATTTATAAATGTTGACCTACAAAATATTAAGTCTAAATATTTTAAAAAGTTTAAAAGGTCAGGATCGAGTATTGACTTGGCCAAATATTCCATAGCCAAGTCGAACTTCTTTCTTCTTAATTCTCAGTGCTATAAGAATTATCTTTCTCGTTGCAAAAGGCTATTTAGCCAAAACCCGAGACAGTTTTATAAAATTTTGTAAACTTGAAGCGTACATCTTCAAGTCTGTCATCTTCTTTTTCTCTCGGGATAGATAAAGGTAGAAACGATTCCTATTCTGCTAACCTCTTTGCTTATTTTTTCCAATCAACTTTCTCTTCCGTCTTTCCTAATAATAATAAATAATAATTCATACCATCACAATATTACTTCATCCGCTTCTATAGCTGCTCCTGTTATTTCCTAATCCTGTCTTCTTTCTGCTATAAACTCTTTAAAATTTTCTTACTCTCCTAGGCCTGACAATGTTCCTAGTTCTTCTCAAGGAGTGAAGTTCTTCCCTTCTTCAGTGTGTAATAAGTTCAGTGTGTATTGTGCTCCGCAAAAACCTTGAAAAACAGTGAAAAAAACGGACAAGCCCACTTAACAGTGGCATAATAATACATTTAAAAGTGAATTCAACCCCAAACTATTCAAAAAATTCGTAAAAGTGCCTAAAATAAAGAAAGAACCAAAAATCAAAACTGCTAATTTGCAATTTGCACAAACGCAAAAACTGGGAGCTGTCAAAGCCAGAGCTGCCAATAACAATGCCGAGTTGGCCACAACAATGGCAGCCAGCTTAAACAACTGTCAGGCTGCCATGGCAAATAAAAACTTAAAAACGAAGACGTCCCTGCTGCCCATGCATACAACACACGCAGCAACACCTGCACCAGTCATGCAGTAATAAGCAACATCTTACCACCAGCTAATCCCGAAGCCAACAGCAATCAAGTGCAGGGGATTCCAGGCCCGCTCACTGAAGCAACTAGATCTCAACCTGTTGACATGAACGAGGCGCGCCTATACATCCCTGAGGGATGGAGTCAGACGAACCAGCTTCTACTCCAGCAACACTGCATTGTAAGCTCAACAGCAACCACAACAACTACAACCACCGCGTCCTCAAGTAGCGGCTGCAGAACCTCTGCCTCCACTGGTACAAGCCGTGCCGCACTGGAGCCCATTGGAACACGCCCCAAAACTGCCAATGATGCTTTCCAGCCCATGCCGGTCACTACACATGGCGCGCAGAGCTCTTCCCCGGCAGCTGCGTCTTGCAGCGCTCAATTCAACCAAAACTCTGCGCTGCACGCTCTAAGGAGCAAAGGCATTATGCCAGCTTTCCAGGAACCGCTGGTCGAATGGCAAACGGCTGAAACAAAAAAACGGCGAGGAACAACGCTAAAGGCCGGAGCCGTCAAAAAAGGGAGGGTACCCACAAAAAACGGGAAGACCAGCAAGGCAGGTGAAAATTACACTGCTCCCATCCCGTCAAATGGGAACAGATATGCTCCACTTGCGCCCCAGGATGAAGCCTCTGACATCGAAGACGACGAGATGGAAATTGCCGACGAAGCTCCAGCTCAAGCCGAACCTCAATCTGCAAAAAAGGTCCCCAAGCCCAGGCCCATAACAGAGCCATTATTCGCAAGCTCACTGAAGTCAGGGTCCAGTTTACGCACTTCTGTCTCAAGGAGGACAGACCGTATCGCGTAGTTGTCAAAAACTTAGCCGCTTCTACTCCCAGGAGCCAAATCGAAAGTGCCTTTGCAACACACGGCCACGTTGTGACAAACCTATATAACCCGGGGACCAGGCTACCCACAAATGACGCCGATGCGAACCCCACAAACGATTCGCCAAGTCGCAACTACTGGTATGTAAACCTAAGGCAGGCTCCTAACAATAGGGACGCGCTTCGCATTATCAAGATTGGCCCTCAACGGGTCCAAATCGAGTTCCCTAGAAAGAACAAAAGCATCAGGCAATGTTATCGCTGTTCTGAGTTCGACCACACTAAAAACTATTGCCTCGAACAGCCCAAATGCGGTAGGTGCGGCCAGCCCCATTGGACGAACTCGGAGCAGTGCCAGGCCAAAACGGTGGCAGACCTACGATGCTCAAACTGTGAGGGGAACCATGCTGCTTATTATAAAGGATGCAAGGCATACCAGCAGCGCTTGAATGCCAGACAACCGGCCATCAATGTTGCCCCCCCGTCACGACACAACCAACAGCAACCTGCACGGCGCATCAACTCGCAGTTTGTACCCTCCAGAATTGTGCAACAAGGCCTGTCGTATGCTGATGCGTTGCAGCCGAGACGCAAAACTTACCAGCAACCCATGTGCACCAACCAGCCCACCGCTACAACAATGCAGCCAAAATACCTACAGCATGGACCTCAGGGGCAAGACACGTCCCTCGGAAGCATCCTCCAAGGACTCTAGCAGTCGATCGCAGCACTTAATGCCGCGGTCGCAACTATCCTAGTCAGTATCAAGGAGCTGAAGGACGCGCAAGGTCCTCCACAGCTCGGTCTTACCACTCACCGCAAATAATGGCTGCCCAGATGCGCCTCGGATCGTGGAACGATGCAAACGAGCTTAAACTATTTCTGAGAAAACATGAAATAGACATCATGCTTGTCTCAGAAACGCACCTACACGCTGGCCTGTACTTCGCCATGGAGGGATATGCTTGCTACCGTGCGGATCACCCAGCAGGTCGAGCCAGAGGAGGGGCTGCTGTGCTTGTCAAGCAGGACTTGGTGCACTACCAACTACAACAGATGACCTCCAGCACCACACAGATGGCTACTATTATGGTGGGGACTCCTTTGGGTGAAATACCCGTAGCTGCAATGTATCTACCACCAAATCTATCCTGGAGCCGAGCTGGATTCGATTCTCTCCTTGATCAGCTTGGTCATAAATTTATCGTTGGAGGCGACTTCAATGCCAAACACAGGCTGTGGGGAAGCTACAGAGCTGACAACAGCGGCATTGCGCTGCATGAAGCGCTCACCAGCTGCTCAGCCCAGGTCTTGGCCACTGGGAGACCTACCCACTTCCCGTACAACAGGCAAAGTACCCCTTCGTGCATTGACTTCTTTATATACAAGGGCATCGCCAACAACGTAATATCAGTTTGTGAAGAGTATGAGCTGTCATCCGACCATCTACCACTCATTGCAACGGTCTCTACGTCTGTTCAGAGGACCCCAAAAAAGCGAAGGCTTGTCACCCTTCAATCGGACATACAACGCTTCAAAACTGAACTGAATGGCATGATAGATCTAAACATGCCGATCTTGACAGTCGAGGATGCCGACGCTGCAGTTCAAACCCTGCTGGATCAAGTACATACTGCGGCTGCCAACGCTGCGCCAGCACAAATGTACTCTACGCCTACAAGCCAATTTACAAGGACGCTTCCCCCCATCGTTGAAGGCCTTCTTTCCCTAAAAAAGCGACTGAGGAGGGAGTACGTCCGTACCCAGGACACCAGAATCGACAGGATTTATCGCCGTATCGCCAACAGGGTCGGGAAGGAGGTAACTTTACTGAGAAGAAAACCCACAGACACCATGCTAGAGGAAGCAACGGCAGACGAGAGCTCCAAATTCGCGCTGTGGAAACTTACCAGTCGATACAAGCGGCAAGCTGCGCCAAAGTTTCCCGTTCGACATCCCGATGGCACCTGGGCCAGATCGCCAATGGACAGAGCCGAAGCCTTCGCCTGCAACCTAGAGGAGCGCTTCAAGCCGTTTGAGACCGCATCGCATGGAAGGAGTCGCGCAAATACTGGAAGCGCCACTCCAAATGTCACTCCCTGTATCACCAATCACCTTCCAAGAAGTGAAGCAGGAGATAAAGAGGTTAAAAAGCAACAAAGCCCCTGGGGAAGATCGGTTGGACAACCAGACAATTAAGCTTCTGCCATACAAGGCGGAATTTTTAATGCAGCTCTTCGGCTAGGTTACTTTCCAGTGGCTTGGAAGAAGGCACATATCATCATGTTGCACAAGAGCGGAATGCCACCTAATCAACTGGAATCCTATCGCCCCATCAGCCTCCTGCCTGCCTTTGGCAAGATTCTGGAAAGGTGCATTCTAAGAAGGATCCTGGATACCCCGGAAATAAAACGCCTAATCCCGAAGTTCCAGTTTGGGTTTCGACTCAAACACGGTACCCCTGAGCAACTCCATCGGGTCACAAACTTTATTTTGAACGGCTTTCACAGGAAAGAGTATGTGGTGGCAGCATACCTCGACATCCAACAAGCCTTCGACCGTGTGTGGCACGCAGGACTCCTTTCCAAGATAATGGGCAAATTAAATCCGCAGCTCTTTAACATCATTGCAAGCTTCCTGAACGAGAGGACATTTCGAGTGGTACATGATGGCATAGCCTCTCATACCAAACGCATAAGAGCGGGCGTTCCACAAGGTAGCGTTTTGGGTCCCACACTATACAGCCTCTTCACGCACGATTTGCCCACGGCAAGTGAAATGGCCCTTGTCAGTCGGCAGGATCTCCTGGTGGCTACGCTTGCTGATGACACGGCAATCCTTGCCAAGAATAATTGCGTGTACGAAGCAACGGACATACTGCAGGAATATCTGAAGCGCTTCGAAAACTGGGCTTGTAGGTGGAATATCTCAGTGAACCCTCAAAAATGTGCCACGGTCACTCACACCCTGCGCAAGGACTCCAGCCCCGGACTTTTTCTCCATGGCGAGCTCTTAGAGCAGGTGCGTGACCATAAATACCTAGGGATCACACTCGACACCCGACTTACGTTCAAAAAACACGTCACCGAGGTTACCAACAGCATAAAAAGCAAAATCAGGCGTCTGAGCTGGCTGCTAAAACCAAATAACAAACTCTCGCTCCGAAACAAAGTACTCATCTATAAAGTAATCCTTGCCCCTGCGTGGCGATATGGGCTCCAGGTTTACGGAATTGCCGCGAAGACGCACCTAGACAAACTTCGTATCATCCAGGCTAAGACTTTGCGAACAATCTCTGGAGCCGAATGGTATATTCGCACACGTTATGAACAATCAAGCAACAAGCTACCTATTTAAGCTCCGCAACCACCCTAACGTCCTGGCAAGGAACCTGCTAAGGAGGCGAAGAAGAAGGAGGCTCAAAAAGTCCTGTGTGTTAAAAGAATTTTAACACAAAAAAAAAAAAAAAAAAAAAAAAATTGTCCATTGCTATAGCTTTTTAATCTAACCCTTGAATCTTCAGTCTTTCCATCTCTTTGGAAAGAATCTTATATCATACCTCTCCACAAGAAAGGTGGAAAGTCTGATATACAAAATTACAGGGGCATTGCAAAACTGTCCGCTATTCCTAAATTATTTAAAAAAATATCCACTTAAAATTTGCAGCATTTCTGCAAATTTGTTGTCTTCCCTGTGCAACATGGATTTGTAAAGAATCGGTCAAATACGACCAATCTGCTAGAGTTTACTTCCTTGGTAAATTATGCTTTCCTTTCGAAAATGCAAACTAATGTAATTTACATTGACTTTAGTAAGGCGTTTGACTCTGTCCACCATGACATTTTACATTTTAAACTTGACCGATTGGGTTTCCCTCCTTTTGCTTTTAATTAATTCTTATTTAAAAGATAGGACCCAAAGATTAATGCTGAGACAGATTACCTCTAAACAGGTTCACGTTACTTCTGGTGTTTCTGAAGGTAGTCATCTTGGTCCTTTACTCTTTACTCTTTTTATAAATAATCTCCCCTCTGTTATATCACGACCGTGTACTCATGTATGCGCATGATGTGAAACTTATTCTATCATACACTAATCCCCTACATCATTCTCGTCTACAACAGATGCTCTTGCATCTGGTCTGCGCAGTATATCAATAGCCAGGATCGTATTGAATCTGTTCAGAAGCAATTTCTGCTTTTTGGCTACTACTGCGTTCCGTGTGTATCGGCGCCGACCCGATCCTGGTCCGGGCGACGCCGTTGCCCGTTTCCCGCCTCCGCGCGGCGGCAACACGCCTGACTACTTCGGCCCCGGCTTCCACTTACCCAACATAATAAGACGGGGGCGTTGGGACATTCCCTGTGCGCACCTACGACACGCGCGTCGCGGATCATATCCGTTCCCGGCCTCTTGGCTCATCATCCGATAAGCCACCTTAGCGTGAGTTGCAGGGGGTGGGGCGGAGACATAATAAGACGGGGGCGTTGGGACATTCCCTGTGCGCACCTACGACACGCGCGTCGCGGATCATATCCGTTCCCGGCCTCTTGGCTCATCATCCGATAAGCCACCTTAGCGTGAGTTGCAGGGGGTGGGGCGGAGACCCTGTTGTCCACAACGGTCGTTCCGGATCCGCTGGGAGCAGACCGGAACGGATTGAGATGTCCCCCCGGGGACTCGAGACACCCGGGGCTATGGGTTGGCTGCCTGAGTACTCCGCCCTTTGCCTCAAGACGGTCCCGTATTCTACGGCCAGTTGAGTTAGCTGGGATAGGGTAGAGAAGTCTTGCCGTCGCACATAAAGCCTGTATTCCGGAGCGGCGATCTCGTAGATCCGGTGCAGCTCTTGTGCCGGCTCGTATGGCACTCACCTGCCTCCATCCTTTATTATATACCTTCTTGGTAGCCGACGTCGCTGTTTCCCTCTCTTCCTGTTTTAGGGGTTCCGTCGGTCCCTTTATTATTTCTCTCCTTTTTTTGATCAGTTGGTGTCTTTGTCACTTTTTCGCCGATCTTACTCAGCCACTTTTGTTCCTTTTAGTTTTCTCTTTATTTTGCCTTTATATCTTCCACCAAACAAAAATACAAAAAAATTCAAAAAAATTTTTTTTCCTTTTCTTTGTTTATAAAAAAAACTCAACAAAAAGTAATTAAATTTTCCTCTTCACTTTTTCACTTTTAGGCCGCTGCCTTCGCCTTTTATTGAGTACCTTGGTTTATTCTTGTGTATTTAACTGTTTGTTTTATTTCTTATTGTTCACTTCGTTCGTATTCAATCTTAAAATGCGACCATCCTCACTGCCCCCGACAACTGTACTGACGAATTCAACTTTTCACCGCGCGTGAGTTGAATTCGTCCCACTGTACAGCCGCTGCCGCGACGCCTTAACGATGCTTCGACGCCGACGTCGACTGCGCCGCGCGTTTGTGCACCCGTGTGCGAGCGTGATCTCGACGTCGCCCGTCTGGCGCGCGCGCGCTGTACTTTTACCCTAGGCTCGCATTTTACCCGCCTACTATTTTCTTCTTCCCTTGCTCTCTACCGGAGTATATACACGACTCGAAATACCCTGTACGAAAAAAAAATCTTTATTTTTTTTTTTTTTTTTGGAAACACCTATTTGGGCATACTTGCGGAGCTTTAATCCGCAACAATGCCACGCCCCTAAACGCCTTCGTCCCTGCTCGGGCGCCACTTGTAAAGATGCTACGGGCCGGGGTATAACTCTCAGTATTACCAGGTCTAGCGAATCACAAGATATTTATAATTTCGCTGGAAGAGGGGGCTTAAGGGGGAGGGGGGTGAGTATCCTGACCAGACCAAGCCTAGCTCTATTTCTGGACGCCTACACTACCGGGCCGTGGCCTCGCACCAACTACTCTAGCGGGCCGGGGCCTCGCGCCAAATCCACTACCCAAACTCTCTATCGGGCCGTGGCCTCGTACCACTACTCTATCGGGCCGTGGCCTCGCACCAACTACTCTAGCGGGCCGGAGCCTCGCGCCAACTACACTACCCAAACTTTCTATCGGGCCGTGGCCTCGTACCACTACTCTGTCGGGCCGCGGCCTCGCACCAACTACTCTAGCGAAACACCAACCGGTAATGCCCACCCCAGGGCCACAATCTCGTACCACATGCTCCTGATCGAGGTTAGGTCGAACACCGGTTAATTCCGATGTTAAGGTAAACCGGGCTACCAGAAAACAAAGAATTATCCGGTTTCTTCTCGATAATTATGACATATGTACTTTATTCACTCCTCGCTTATTGCTACTTTATAGTACCTCACGAGCTAAACCCTGCCGCACTGTTTTCTGGAGCCCTAGCGCTCCGCTGTACACTCTATGACTTTCTCGTCTCACCATGCACGTCTACTCACCCTTAGCGTTCGTTCCAAGGTGCCGGCTCGCTCGCTAGCGAGCCATGCGCTTGCCTCGGCCGCTCAACTTCGCCGCGAGCTTTCGCAACTTCGCTTGGGAGCTTTCGCTCTTCGCCGCCGAATCGAAGCTGCGCTCTCGCAGGCGGTGTTGGACAACCAATCAGCAACGCACGATTGTAGCGGCGGCCGGCGGTTAAATTCAAACTAGGAGCGGCTACTTGCCCAACCTATGCACTTATTCAACTAATACACAGACTATGCGGTTAACGGCTCCTTGCCTTTTTACTTAATTATAATGTCAGCGGCTTCTTGCCTTTTACTTAATCATAATGTCAGCGGCTTCTTGCCTCTTACAAATCTATTATCTTATATTACAACATAAACTATAAAAATTAACAAACAATATTGCCAATAGCTCCTAGCCATGGCCTTGGCGATGCGAATGGCGGCTCCTTGCCGTGAGTTCAGAACTGTGGGGGGGCTAATCCTAGTAGCCGCCTCACAAAATCTTGGAGCACAAGTAAAACACGTCAATCACTATCAACTGAGAACTATCTCTCTCTAACACCATATATGAGTCACAATTGGCGGTGGAGTTAGAAAGAATTGGAAAAGGACACTGTTGCGCTATTGAGCTCTTTCAATAGCTTTTACAAATAGAAATAATGAGTTTTATTTTATTTCTTGTGTTCAAATGTTTGGTCTGAGCTTATAATTTAAGTTTAAGAAATTAACAAACGATTATGAGGGCAAGCGCACCCGAAAGGGTACGTGCCAATTACAGCGAAACAACAATTGATATTTTATGATTTTAAGTAATGCAAGTGGTCGATGTGTACCAAATGCACGAAGCGAACGAACTTAACTAACTCGACGCGCAGCATCGAGGCCTTCGCAAAGGTAAATGCTAGGGCAATAGGGCTTAATGTAAATTTAATCTTAAGAGCGAAGTTCAAGCAATTCCTTCGCAGAGGAAGTGTTTTAAGATAAGATTAAAATGCTGCTCTTATCAGTTGCGAGGTCGCTCCATCTATTTGGCTGCGTACCCAAACAACAATTTTTTCAAAGGCTTAATCGTGAAGCCGGGTTACATAATATCATTAATTTGCAGATGTTACCAAGTGAACAACTCTTCGAATTTGTATCACTTAATAAATTTAAAAAAATGTGTAGTAATGGCTCAAAATAGCGCTATTAACAAAGGGGACACAAATAGAAAAAAATAGATACAAAAGCACCAATGGTAATAACGAATACACCGAATACAGTTTTTGATACTGTCGGATACAATCGGACCATTACCTCGTTCAGAGAATGGAAACGACTATGCAGTCACTTTAATATGTGGTCTCATTTCACAATTTTCAGTTAATGATTTGTACTCCAATGGAAATTTCTTTTTTTTTTTTTTTATTGCACTTAGGTTGCCTTGCGTGTCAGGCGTGGGGTTATTTGGCCGCCCACCTTACGTCGAAAATTGCCGTGATTGTTGTCTTATAGGATGATTTCGCTAGAATTAAGAAATTTTGTTAGATCTTGATATTCTGTTTTCTGTTGTTTTCTTTTTGAAAAAATTCGTATATGTTCGTGTGTCTGGTTAGTGATGGGAATGCTTGTCGAGTGGCTGTGTGTTTGCTGCAACAGAAAATAATGTGCGAAGCGTTTTCGATAATGTTGCATATTTCACATGAGCTATCGGGGTAGATGAGCATTTTGGCGAGTGTGTGTTTGTCGAAAAAGTGTGTTTGTTAAAGGTTTGATTTCTTTTGGCTTTAATGTAATTTCATTTTTGGTAAACCAAGGCTTGTAAACGATGGTTGGGAACATTTCGCAGAAGCCTCTAAACTTCGTGGCTGTTAACTCCGCATATTCTCTTTCGCATTCGTCGTTAATGGTTCTGCATATGGTTCTTAAGGCGTCGTTGAGAGTCCAATTCACTAAAAGGAAGACCCGCTTCCTGGAGCATTCTTGGCGGCTGAGTCCTCCGTGTCGTTCTGAGCTATTCATGCATGACCTAGGATGTAGTGGAATTCAATTTTATTTAAGGCGCTGTCCTTTTGAATTTTTGTCTGTCTGTTAGTATGGCGACGCGAGGGAGGCCCCAAGTTAGAGCGTGGTCAAGAGCTTTCTCAATTGCTATCAGTTCGGCTGAGAGTGATGAAAGAACCGTGTCGGTATAGAAACTTAAGATTTGCCCTGATCTAGCCTGTAGGAAGGCTCCGCTCGTGTGACGACTAGTAACGGAGCCGTCCGTGTAGTATATTTTGAGGCCTTCAACACCTTAATTTTCGACCGATTATTCCTGTGGCAGCTATATGATAGAGTGGTCCGATCTTAACAGTATTTTCCATATATATGAGGAACATAGTAAAACTAATAAATGCCAAGTTTGGTCGAGATATCTTGATAATCAAAAATGTTTTTCCTACAAAAACTTAATTTTCGAACAATCGTTCCTATGGCAGCTATATGATATAGTGTTCCGATCTAAATAGGATTTTGCATACATGGTAAAACTAATAACTGCCGAGTTTGGTCGAGATATCTTGATAATCAAAAATGTTTTTTATACAACAACTTATTTTTCGACCGATCGTTCCTGTGACAGCTATCTGATATAGTGATCCGATCTTAATAGGATTTTGCATACCTATAAGGAGCATAGTAAAACAAAGAGATGTTTAGTTTGGTCAAGATATCTTGATAAACAAAAATGTTTTTCATAAAACAACTTAATTTTGAACAATCGTTCCTATGGCAGCTATATGATGTAGTTTTCCGATCTAAATAGGGTTTGGCATACAGATGAGGTGCACAGTAAAACTAATAAATGTTGAGTTTGGTCGAGATATCTTGATAAGCAAAAATGTTTTTCATACAAGAGAGATTTCTCTGTTGAGAGTGATTGACGTGTTTTACTTGTGCTCCAAGATTTTTATATATTTTTGCCCTTTAATCCTGCTTTTTATTTGTAAATTTTGCATTTTTGTGCTTTATTTAAAAGGCTTTTATAAATTCTCGACTTTCGTCTGACCAAACTTCTGAGTCATTGGCAGCCTATATTGCTAGCAAATCTTCTGCCAGCTTGTCAATTACCAAATTTCATTTCTCCACTCCTCGTGAAATATCATCATTCAAAATAAATGTTTCACATGATATGTTCCCAATCATTTGTGATCCCAAATTTTGGGCTCCACAAATGATTGTTTACGAGTTCAAGCCAAACCAGCCTGTCACCCATCCAGTCCCTTCAATACATGGTACTATTTCTACCCCAAAAAACTAACTTCGTCTTCTGACCAAATCTCTATTCACTATCAGAATGTCAGAGGTCTCATTTCTAAACTTAAAAATCTTTTCATGGCCATCACTTCGATTCGGATATAATCGCATTTTCAGAAACATGGTTAAATTCAACCATATCTGACTTTGAGGTTTTTTCGAACAATTATATTTTGCATAGAAATGATCGGCCGACACGAGGTGGTGGGGTATTAATTGCCGTTAAAGCCACTCTCCAGTCAGAACTTTTTTGTTTTAGTACGCCTACTGACGCTGAGATTCGCTCAGTTAAGATGTCTTTTCCTACACGGAATATCTATATTACATGTCTCATGTTCCTCCTTTTTCTGATATTCAAGTTTATATGAAGCATATTTCTTGTATTAAAGAAAATTCTTCACACTATTTATTGTATTGGGTGATTTTTATTTGCCGAACATTTCTTGGTCATTATTCACTGCCGAAATTTATCTAGTGCCCTCAGCACAGCATGATTTTATAGACTGCATGCTTGATCTTTCGTTGTTTCAAATCAATTCAATTTCTAATCATTTGAATAAAACACTTGACCTTGTAAACGTTAACGACTACCTTATTTCTAATGTGTCTAGGTCCCCTCCTTTATCTCTTCCTAAAGGTTTATATCATCCTACTTTAGAGATTGGAATGTTCAAATGTAATCCTCTCATTTCGTGGTCATCAGCCATTAAGCCCCGCCGTTTCTTTCGCAAAGGAAATTATTCCTTGCTTAATCAACGTATTCATGCAATCGATTGGTCTTTTTTATTAAACACGGGTGATATGAATATTGCTACTAATCTGTTTTATATTACCCTGAACTCCATCTTAGATGATTGCATTCCTAATTCAATTCCCTCAATTGCTTCTTCAAAGCCACCCTGGTTCACTCCCTGGTTCACTCCTCCTACAAAATATTAAGTCTAAATATATTAAAAAGTTTAAAAGGTCAGGTTCGAGTATTGACTTGGCCAAATATTCCATAGCCAAGTCGAACTTCTTTCTTCTTAATTATCAGTGCTATAAGAATTATCTTTCTCGTTGCAAAAGGCTATTTAGCCAAAACCCGAGACAGTTTTATAAAATTTTGTAAACTTGAAGCGTACATCTTCAAGTCTGTCATCTTCTTTTTCTCTCGGGATAGATAAAGGTAGAAACGATTCCTATTCTGCTAACCTCTTTGCTTATTTTTTCCAATCAACTTTCTCTTCCGTCTTTCCTAATAATAATAATAATAATTCTTACCATCACAATTTTACTTCATCCGCTTCTATAGCTGCTCCTGTTATTTCCTAATCCTGTCTTCTTTCTGCTATAAACTCTTTAAAATTTTCTTACTCTCCTGGGCCTGACAATGTTCCTAGTTGTCTTCTCAAGGAGTGAAGTTCTTCCCTTCTTTATCCATTGCAAAAGCTTTTTAATCTATCTCTTGAATCTTCTGTCTTTCCATCTGTTTGGAAAGAATCTTATATCATTCCTCTCCACAAGAAAGGTGGAAAGTCTGATATACAAAATTACAGGGGCATTGCAAAACTGTCCGCTATTCCTAAATTATTTGAAAAAATAATCACTTCAAATTTGCAGCATTTCTGCAAATCAGTTGTTTCCCCTGTTCAACATGGATTCGTAGTAATCGGTCAACTACGACCAATCTGCTTGAATTTACTTCCTTGGTAAATTATGCTTTTCTTTCGAAAATGCAAACTGATGTCATTTATACTGACTTCAGTAAGGCGTTTGACTCTGTGCACCATGACATTTTACTTTTTAAACTTGACCGAATAGGCTTCCCTCCGACTCTTTTGCTTTTGATTAATTCTTATTTAAAAGGTAGGACCCAAAGAGTAATGCTGAGGCAGACTACCTCTTATCAGGTTCACGTTATTTCTGTAGCTCCTCAAGGTAGTCATCTTGGACCTTTACTCTTTACTCTTTTTATAAATGATCTCCCCTCTGTTATATCACATGCCCGTGTACTCATGTATGCGGATGATGTGAAACTTATTCTATCATACACTAATCCCCTACATCATTCTCGTCTACAAGACGATTTGAACGCTATGCAACTTTGGTGTTCGGCCAATCAATTGCATCTGAATTGTTCAAAGTGTATGTTTATGACATTTTATCGTACTACACCTTATCTTGTCAGTTATACAATCGACAATACCCCTTTGCAACGTATACTAACAGTTAAGGATCTAGGCGTTCTTTTTGATTCTAAACTCTGTTTCAATCTTCACATAGATACCATCGTTAATGAGGCAAAAGGTGTACTTGGATTCATTAAACGATGGTCTAAAGAGTTTAACGATCCTTTTATAACGAAACTTCTGTACATCTCTCTTGTTCGCCCTATCCTTGAATACTGCTCTTGCATCTGGTCTCCGCAGTATAACAATAGCCAGGATCGTATTGAATCTGTTCAGAAGCAATTTCTGCTTTTTGCCTTACGAGGTTTAAATTGGGACCCCTAATCTTCTGTTGCCATCCTACCCCAGCAGGCTGCTTCTTCTTAACCTTCCGTCGTTAACCAACCTTAGGACAATTCTCGGTGTTGTCCTTCTACATAAGTTGATTATTGGCGATATAGATTCTCCTTATCTGCTAGGGCGTCTTCAATTCTCTGTTCCGTCTAGACCAACCAGAAATTACCGCCCCTTATTACTGTCTACGTGCACAACAGACTACGCTATGCACAATCCTTTTCGCGTGCTATGTAAAAATTATAATAGTTTGCATCACGTTTTCTCTATCGAACTTTCTCTACCCCTAATAAAATCGTTGCTTTCAGGACACCTTCGGGAAGTCACTGACCATTCCCAGCTATGAGCAGGGGCATAGCTTGCCGGACAGGCTGTAAACTTTCCCCCACCGGGTCGGTGATTTCCCATTACTTTTCTCTCTGTCCTATCTACTTAACACTCTATATATCTAGCTTACATTTCTATACTTTATTAACAATCTTCTTACTTTCATTTTTCGTATTTAGTGTATTTAATTAATTAATATAGCAAACTAACAATATTATTAATTTTACTTAAGAACACTTTTTTCCTACTTACACCCTTCTGCTTAGTGGTAGGCTCTAATAGCGTCACTGACAAATTTAGCTGTGAAATGGGGCACAGCCGGCCGGACTGGCAACTAAAACACCTCCATCGGTCGGTGATGCTATTTAGAGAACTGTGTTATCTAACTAGGCTTTTAGCATATAATTCCATTATGTATTGTATGTATAGTCTACTGAATAATGAGGAAGACACTCGTTTTGTCGACCATTGATAAATAAATAATTGCGTGTTAGCTTGTATGTGGTCCAGCGCAGTCGGTCGCTGTCCAGGGTATCTCGCAATCAATACGCGAGGAGATTGTAACTAGTCTTCTTATGTTGATTACGTTGGGAGCTTCACTTCACTTATCACTGGCCTTGTGGCTCAGTAATTGTATCAATATTAAGAAGGTATGTATGATAGAGTGGTTCGATCTTAAAAAGATTTTGGATTTATATGAGGAGCATAGTAAAACTAATAAATGCCGAGTTTGGTCGAGATATCTTATAAACAAAAATGCTATATGATATAGTAATCCGATCTTAATAGGATTTTGCATACATATGAGGAGCATAGTAAAACTGATAATTGCCGAGTTTCAAAGATATATCTTGATAAACAAAAATGTTTTTCATACAAGAACTTAATTTTCGACCGATCGTTCCTATGGCAGCTATATGATATAGTGGTCCGATGTTGATAGGATTTTGCGTATATAAGAGGAGCATAGTAAAACTAATAAATGCCGAGTTTTGTTGAGATATCTTGATAAACAAAACTGTGTTTCATACAACAACTTAATGCGGAGTTTTGTCGAGATATCTTGATAATCAAAAAAATGTTCAATACAACTTAATTTTCGACTGATCGTTCCTACGGCAGCTATATGATATAGTGGTCCGATCTTAATAAGACTTTGCATATATGTGAGAAGCATAGTAAAACTAATAAACGCCGAGTTATCTTGATAAACAAATATGTATTTCATACAACAACTTAATTTTGGACCGATCGTTCCTGTGGCAGCTATACGGTAGAGTATTCCGATCTAAATAGGATTTTGCATGTACATAAGAAGCATAGTTAAACTAATAAATGCCGAGCTTGGTCAAAATATCTGAATAATCAAAAAAAAAAGTCCAATACAACAACTTCATTTTCGACTGATCGTTCCTATGGCTGCTGTATGATAGAGTAGTCCGATTTTAATAGGATTTTTTATGTACATAAGGAACATAGTTAAAATAATAAATGCCGAGTTGGGTCAAGATATCTTGACAAACAAAAATGTTTTTCATACAACAACTTAATTTTCGACCGAACGTTCCTGTGGCAGCTATACGGTAGAGTATTCCGATCTAAATAGGATTTTGCATGTACATAAGGAGCATAGTTAAACTAATAAATGCCGAGCTTGGTCAAGATATCTGAATAATCAAAAAAAAAAGTCCAATACAACAACTTCATTTTCGACTGATCGTTCCTATGGCTGCTGTATGATAGAGTATTCCGATCTTAATGGGATTTTGCATGCATATGAGGAGCATAGTAAAACTAATAGATGTTAAGTTTGGTAAAGATATCATGATAAACAAAAATGTTTTTCATTCAACAACTTAATTTTCGACAGAACGTTCTTATGGTAGCTGTATGATATAGTGGACCGATCTTAATAGGATTTTGCACACATATAAGGAGCACA
Source organism: Drosophila littoralis (assembly GCA_018903485.1). Lineage (NCBI taxonomy): Eukaryota > Metazoa > Arthropoda > Insecta > Diptera > Drosophilidae > Drosophila > Drosophila littoralis. The sequence continues at coordinate 30,119 of JAEIGF010000208.1, read as the reverse complement.
GTAAAACTAATAGATGTAGAGCTTAATCAAGATACCTTGATAAACAAAAATGTTTTTCATACAACTTAATTTTCGACCGATCGTTCCTGTGGCAGCTAAATGATAGAGCGGTCCGATCTTAATGAGACTTTGCATATATATGAGAAGCATAGTAAAACTAATAAACTCCGAGTTTGGTCGAGATATATTGGTAAACAAAAATGTTTTCCATACAACAACTTCATTTTCGACCGATCGTTCTTATGGTAGCTGTATGATATAGTGGGCCGATCTTAATAGGATTTTGCACACATATAAGGAGCACAGTAAAACTAATAGATGTAGAGCTTGGTCAAGATACCTTGATAAACAAAAAGGATTTTCATACAACAACATAATTTTCGACCGATCGTTCCTGTGGCAGCTATACGATAGAGTTGCCGATCTTAATAGGATTTTGCACATAAGCGAGGAGCATAGTAAAACTATTAAATTCCGAGTTTGGTTAAGAGATCTTGATAAACAAAAATGTTTTTCATACAACAACTCAATATTCGACCGATCGTTCCTGTGGCAGCTATACGAAAGAGTATTCCGATCTTAATAGGATTTTGCACATAAGCGAGGAGCATGGTAAAACATATAAATGCCGAGTTTGGTTATGATTTCTTGATAAACAGAAATGTTTTTCATACAACAACTTAATATTCGACCGATCGTTAATGTGGCAGCTATACGATAGAGTATTCCGATCTAAATAGGATTGTGCATATATATGAGTAGCATAGTATAACTAATCGATGTTGAGTTTGGTCAAGATATCTTGCTAAACAAAAAATTTTCAATACAACAACTTAATTTTCGACCGATCGTTCCTATAGCAGCTACATGGTTTAGTGGTCCGATCTTAATAGGATTTTGCATACATAGGAGGAGCATAGTAAAAGTAATCGATCTGGAGTTTGGTCAAGATTTCTTAATAAACAAAAAGGATTTTAATACAACAATTTAATTTTCGACCGATCGTTCCTATGGCAGCTATATGAACGAGTGGTCCGATCTTAATAGGATATTGCACATATACGAGGAGCATGGGAAAACTAATAAATGCCGAGTTTGGTTAAGATTTCTTGATAAAAAGAAATGTTTTTTATACGACAACTTAATATTCGACCGATCGTTCCTGTGGCAGCTATACGATAGAGTTTCCGATCTTAATAGGATATTGCACATAATCGAGGAGCATGGTAAAACTAGTAAATGCCGAGTTTGGTTAAGATTTCTTGATAAACAGAAATGTTTTTCATACAACAACTCAATATTCGACCGATCGTTCCTGTGGCAGCTATACGATAGAGTATTCCGATCTTAATAAGATTTTGCATACATATGATGAGCATAGTGAAACTAATAGATGTTTAGTTTGGGCCAGATATCTTGATAAGCAAAAAGGATTTTCGTACAAGAACTTAATTTTCGACCGATCGTTCCTATGACAGCTATATGATATAGTGGTCCGATCCAAATAGGATTGTGCACATATATGAGGAGCACATTAAAACTAATAAATGCCGAGTTTAATCGAGATATCCTGATAAACAGAAATGTTTTTCATACAACAAGTTAATTTTCGACCGATCGTTCCTATGGCAGCTACATGATAAAGTGGTCCGATGTTGATAGGATTTTGCGTATAAATGAGGAGCATAGTGAAAGTAATAAATGCCGCGTTTGGTCAAGATATCTTGATAAACAAAAATGTTTTTCATACAACTTAATTTTCGACCGATCGTTCCAGTGGCAACAATACGATAGAGTATTCCAAACTTAATATATTTTGCATACATATGAGGAGCATAGTTAAACTAATAGATGTTGAGTTTGGACAAGATATCTTGATAAACAAAAAGGATTTTCATACAAAAACTTAATTTTCGACCGATCGTTCCCATGACAGCTATATGATATAGTGGTCCGATCTAAATAGGTTTGTGCATATATATGAGAAGCATAGTAAAACTAATAAATTCCGAGTTTGGTCAAGAGATCTTGATAAACAAAAATGTTTTTCATACAATAAGTTAATTTACGACCGATCCTTCCTGTGGCAGCTATACGAAAGAGTATTCCGTTCTTAACAAGATTTTGCATTTACATGAATGGCATAGTAAAACTAATAAATGCCGAGTTTGGTCGAGATATCTTGTTAAACAAAAAAATGTTCAATACAGCAACTTAATTTTCGACCGATCGTTCCTATGGCGGTTGTATGATAGAGTATTCTGATCCGAGGAGCATAGTATCTGAGTTGGTCAAGATATCTTGATAAACAAAATGTTTTTTCATACAAAAACTTAATTTTCGACCGATCGTTCCCATGACAGCTATATGATATAGTGGTCCGATCTAAATAGGTTTGTGCATATATATGAGAAGCATAGTAAAACTAATAAATTCCGAGTTTGGTCAAGAGATCTTGACAACCAAAAATGTTTTTCATACAATAAGTTAATTTTCGACCGATCGTTCCTGTGGCAGCTATACGGTAGAGTATTCTGATCTTAATAGGATTTTGCATATATGAGGAGTATAGTAAAACAAATTGGTGTTGAGTTTGGTCAAGATTTCTTGATAAACAAAAAGGATTTTCATACAACAACTTAATTTTCGACCAATCGTTCCTATGGCAGCTATATGATAGAGTACTCCGATCTTAATAGGATTTTGCTTACATATGAGGAGCATAGTAAAACTTATAATTTCCGAGTTTGGTCAAGAGATCTTGATAAACAAAAATGTTTTTCTGCCAACAACTTAATTTTCGACCGATCGTTCCTATGGCATCTATTTGAACGAGTGGTCCGATCTTAATAGGATATTGCACATATACGAGGAGCATGGTAAAACTAATAAATGCCGAGTTTGGTTAAGATTTCTGGATAAACAGAAATGATTTTCATACAACAACTTAATATTCGACCGATCTTTCCTGTGGCAGCTATACGGTAGAGTTTCCGATCTTAATAGGATTTTGCACATAATCGAGGAGCATGGTAAAACTAATAAATGCCGAGTTTGGTTAAGATTTCTGGATAAACAGAAATGATTTTCATACAACAACTTAATATTCGACTGATCGTTCCTGTGGCAGCTATACGATAGAGTATTCCGATCTTAATCGGATTTTGCATACATATGAGGAGCATGGTGAAACTAATAGATGTTTAGTTTGGACAAGATATCTTGATAAGCAAAAAGGATTTTCATCCAAGAACTTAATTTTCGACCGATCGTTCCTATGACAGCTATATGATATAGTGGTCCGATCTAAATAGGATTGTGCACATATATGAGGAGCACAGTAAAACTAATAAATGCCGAGTTTGGTCGAGATATCTTGATAAACAGAAATGTTTTTCATACAACAACTTAATTTACGACCGATTGTTCCTATGGCAGCTACATGATATAGTGGTCCGATGTTGATAGGATTTTGGGTATATATGAGGAACATAGTAAAAATAATAAATGCCGCGTTTGGTCAAGATATCTTGAAAATATAATATAATAAATTCCGAGTTTGGTCAGGAGATCTTGATAAACAAAAATGTTTTTCATACAAAAGTTAATTTTCGACCGATCGTTCCTGTGGCAGCTATACGATAGAGTATTCCGATCTTAATAAGATTTTGCATACATATGATGAGCATAGTGAAACTATTAGATGTTTAGTTTGGGCCAGATATCTTGATAAGCAAAAAGTATTTTCGTACAAGAACTTAATTTTCGACCGATCGTTCCTATGACAGCTATATGATATAGTGGTCCGATCTAAATAGGATTGTGCACATATATGAGGAGCACATTAAAACTAATAAATGCCGAGTTTGGTCGAGATATCCTGATAAACAGAAATGTTTTTCATACAACAACTTAATTTTCGACCGATCGTTCCTATGGCAGCTACATGATATAGTGGTCCGATGTTGATAGGATTTTGCGTATATATGAGGAGCATAGTGAAAGTAATAAATGCCGCGTTTGGTCAAGATATCTTGATAAACAAAAATGTTTTTCACACAACTTAATTTTCGACCGATCGTTCCAGTGGCAACAATACGATTCCAAACTTAATAGGATTTTGCATTCATATGAGGAGCATAGTGAAACTAATAGATGTTGAGTTTGGACAAGATATCTTGATAAACAAAAAGGATTTTCATACAAAAACTTAATTTTCGACCGATCGTTCCCATGACAGCTATATGATATAGTGGTCCGATCTAAATAGGTTTGTGCATATATATGAGAAGCATAGTACAACTAATAAATTCCGAGTATGGTCAAGAGATCTTGATAAATAAGAATGTTTTTCATACAATAAGTTAATTTTCGACCGATCGTTCCTGTGGCAGCTATACGAAAGAGTATTCCGTTCTTAACAAGATTTTGCATTTACATGAATGGCATAGTAAAACTAATAAATGCCGAGTTTGGTCGAGATATCTTGTTAAACAAAACGAGAAAGAAGGGCTATCTTCGGCATGCCGAAGATCTAATACCCTTGCAGACCGAACCTTTTAATGCCGAGAAAATGGTTAAGGCCGAGTTTGGTCAAGGTATATTGATAAACAAAAAAAAAGGCTTTTAATCAAAAACCGATGTAAATAAGATTTAGCAAAAATGAAGGAAGCATAGTGAAATCTTTAAATGCCGTGTTTAATCGCAAAATCATGAAAAACAAAAAATTCTCCATACAAAAACTTAATAATATGATATAGTGGTCCGATCTTAATAGGATTTTGCATATATATGAGGAGCTTAGTAAAACTAATAAATGCCGAGTTTGGTCAAGATATCTTGACAAACAAAATGTTTTTTCATACAAAAACTTAATTTTCGACCGATCGTTCCTATGGCGGCTATATGATATAGTGGTCCGATCTTAATAGAATTTTGCATATATATGAGGAGCTTAGTAAAACTAATAAATGCCGAGTTTGGTCAAGATATCTTGACAAACAAAATGTTTTTTCATACAAAAACTTAATTTTCGACCGATCGTTCCCATGACAGCTATATGATATAGTGGTCCGATCTAAATAGGTTTGTGCATATATATGAGAAGCATAGTACAACTAATAAATTCCGAGTATGGTCAAGAGATCTTGATAAATAAGAATGTTTTTCATACAATAAGTTAATTTTCGACCGATCGTTCCTGTGGCAGCTATACGGTAGAGTATTCTGATCTTAATAGGATTTTGCATATATATGACGAGTATAGTAAAACAAATTGGTGTTGAGTTTGGTCAAGATTTCTTGATAAACAAAAAGGATTTTCATACAACAACTTAATTTTCGACCAATCGTTCCTATGGCAGCTATATGATAGAGTACTCCGATCTTAATAGGATTTTGCTTACATATGAGGAGCATAGTAAAACTTATAATTTCCGAGTTTGGTCAAGAGATCTTGATAAACAAAAATGTTTTTCTGCCAACAACTTAATTTTCGACCGATCGTTCCTATGGCATCTATTTGAACGAGTGGTCCGATCTTAATAGGATATTGCACATATACGAGGAGCATGGTAAAACTAATAAATGCCGAGTTTGGTTAAGATTTCTGGATAAACAGAAATGATTTTCATACAACAACTTAATATTCGACCGATCTTTCCTGTGGCAGCTATACGGTAGAGTTTCCGATCTTAATAGGATTTTGCACATAATCGAGGAGCATAGTAAAACTAATAAATGCCGAGTTTGGTTAAGATTTTTTGATAAACAGAAATGTTTTTTATACAACAACTTAATATTCGACTGATCGTTCCTGTGGCAGCTATACGATAGAGTATTCCGATCTTAATCGGATTTTGCATACATATGAGGAGCATGGTGAAACTAATAGATGTTTAGTTTGGACAAGATATCTTGATAAGCAAAAAGGATTTTCATCCAAGAACTTAATTTTCGACCGATCGTTCCTATGACAGCTATATGATATAGTGGTCCGATCTAAATAGGATTGTGCACATATATGAGGAGCACAGTAAAACTAATAAATGCCGAGTTTGGTCGAGATATCTTGATAAACAGAAATGTTTTTCATACAACAACTTAATTTACGACCGATTGTTCCTATGGCAGCTACATGATATAGTGGTCCGATGTTGATAGGATTTTGCGTATATATGAGGAGCATAGTAAAAATAATAAATGCCGCGTTTGGTCAAGATATCTTGAAAATATAATATAATAAATTCCGAGTTTGGTCAGGAGATCTTGATAAACAAAAATGTTTTTCATACAAAAAGTTAATTTTCGACCGATCGTTCCTGTGGCAGCTATACGATAGAGTATTCCGATCTTAATAAGATTTTGCATACATATGATGAGCATAGTGAAACTATTAGATGTTTAGTTTGGGCCAGATATCTTGATAAGCAAAAAGTATTTTCGTACAAGAACTTAATTTTCGACCGATCGTTCCTATGACAGCTATATGATATAGTGGTCCGATCTAAATAGGATTGTGCACATATATGAGGAGCACATTAAAACTAATAAATGCCGAGTTTGGTCGAGATATCCTGATAAACAGAAATGTTTTTCATACAACAACTTAATTTTCGACCGATCGTTCCTATGGCAGCTACATGATATAGTGGTCCGATGTTGATAGGATTTTGCGTATATATGAGGAGCATAGTGAAAGTAATAAATGCCGCGTTTGGTCAAGATATCTTGATAAACAAAAAGGATTTTCATACAAAAACTTAATTTTCGACCGATCGTTCCCATGACAGCTATATGATATAGTGGTCCGATCTAAATAGGTTTGTGCATATATATGAGAAGCATAGTACAACTAATAAATTCCGAGTATGGTCAAGAGATCTTGATAAATAAGAATGTTTTTCATACAATAAGTTAATTTTCGACCGATCGTTCCTGTGGCAGCTATACGAAAGAGTATTCCGTTCTTAACAAGATTTTGCATTTACATGAATGGCATAGTAAAACTAATAAATGCCGAGTTTGGTCGAGATATCTTGACAAACAAAATGTTTTTTCATACAAAAACTTAATTTTCGACCGATCGTTCCTATGGCGGCTATATGATATAGTGGTCCGATCTTAATAGAATTTTGCATATATATGAGGAGCATAGTAAAACTAATAAATGTCGAGCTTAGTCAAGATATCTTGATAAACAAAAGGTTTTTTCATACAAAAACTTAATTTTCGACCGATCGTTCCTATGGCGGCTATATGATATAGTGGTCCGATCTTAATAGAATTTTGCATATATATGAGGAGCATAGTAAAACTAATAAATGTCGAGTTTGGTCAAGATATCTTGATAAACAAAAAGGTTTTTTCATACAAAAACTTAATTTTCGACCGATCGTTCCTATGGCAGCTATATGATATAGTGGTCCGATCTTAATAGGATTTTGCATATATATGAGGAGCTTAGTAAAACTAATAAATGCCGAGTTTGGTCAAGATATCTTGACAAACAAAATGTTTTTTCATACAAAAACTTAATTTTCGACCGATCGTTCCTATGGCGGCTATATGATATAGTGGTCCGATCTTAATAGAATTTAGCATATATATGAGGAGCTTAGTAAAACTAATAGATGTTGAGTTTGGACAAGATATCTTGATAAACAAAAAGGATTTTCATACAAAAACTTAATTTTCGACCGATCGTTCCCATGACAGCTATATGATATAGTGGTCCGATCTAAATAGGTTTGTGCATATATATGAGAAGCATAGTACAACTAATAAATTCCGAGTATGGTCAAGAGATCTTGATAAATAAGAATGTTTTTCATACAATAAGTTAATTTTCGACCGATCGTTCCAGTGGCAACAATACGATTCCAAACTTAATAGGATTTTGCATTCATATGAGGAGCATAGTGAAACTAATAGATGTTGAGTTTGGACAAGATATCTTGATAAACAAAAAGGATTTTCATACAAAAACTTAATTTTCGACCGATCGTTCCCATGACAGCTATATGATATAGTGGTCCGATCTAAATAGGTTTGTGCATATATATGAGAAGCATAGTACAACTAATAAATTCCGAGTATGGTCAAGAGATCTTGATAAATAAGAATGTTTTTCATACAATAAGTTAATTTTCGACCGATCGTTCCTGTGGCAGCTATACGAAAGAGTATTCCGTTCTTAACAAGATTTTGCATTTACATGAATGGCATAGTAAAACTAATAAATGCCGAGTTTGGTCGAGATATCTTGTTAAACAAAACGAGAAAGAAGGGCTATCTTCGGCATGCCGAAGATCTAATACCCTTGCAGACCCAACCTTTTAATGCCGAGAAAATGGTTAAGGCCGAGTTTGGTCAAGGTATATTGATAAACAAAAAAAAGGCTTTTAATCAAAAACCGATGTAAATAAGATTTAGCAAAAATGAAGGAAGCATAGTGAAATCTTTAAATGCCGTGTTTAATCGCAAAATCATGAAAAACAAAAATTCTCCATACAAAAACTTAATAATATGATATAGTGGTCCGATCTTAATAGGATTTTGCATATATATGAGGAGCTTAGTAAAACTAATAAATGCCGAGTTTGGTCAAGATATCTTGACAAACAAAAGGTTTTTTCATACAAAAACTTAATTTTCGACCGATCGTTCCTATGGCAGCTATATGATATAGTGGTCCGATCTTAATAGGATTTTGCATATATATGAGGAGCTTAGTAAAACTAATAAATGCCGAGTTTGGTCAAGATATCTTGACAAACAAAATGTTTTTTCATACAAAAACTTAATTTTCGACCGATCGTTCCTATGGCGGCTATATGATATAGTGGTCCGATCTTAATAGAATTTTGCATATATATGAGGAGCATAGTAAAACTAATAAATGTCGAGCTTAGTCAAGATATCTTGATAAACAAAAGGTTTTTTCATACAAAAACTTAATTTTCGACCGATCGTTCCTATGGCGGCTATATGATATAGTGGTCCGATCTTAATAGAATTTTGCATATATATGAGGAGCATAGTAAAACTAATAAATGTCGAGTTTGGTCAAGATATCTTGATAAACAAAAGGTTTTTTCATACAAAACTTAATTTTCGACCGATCGTTCCTATGGCAGCTATATGATATAGTGGTCCGATCTTAATAGGATTTTGCATATATATGAGGGAGCTTAGTAAAACTAATAAATGCCGAGTTTGGTCAAGATATCTTGACAAACAAAATGTTTTTTCATACAAAAACTTAATTTTCGACCGATCGTTCCTATGGCGGCTATATGATATAGTGGTCCGATCTTAATAGAATTTAGCATATATATGAGGAGCTTAGTAAAACTAATAAATGCCGAGTTTGGTCAAGATATCTTGACAAACAAAATGTTTTTTCATACAAAAACTTAATTTTCGACCGATCGTTCCTATGGCAGCTATATGATATAGTGGTCCGATCTTAATAGAATTTTGCATATATATGAGGAGCATAGTAAAACTAATAAATGTCGAGTTTGGTCAAGATATCTTGATAAACAAAAGGTTTTTTCATACAAAAACTTAATTTTCGACCGATCGTTCCTATGGCGGCTATATGATATAGTGGTCCGATCTTAATAGAATTTTGCATATATATGAGGAGCATAGTAAAACTAATAAATGTCGAGTTTGGTCAAGATATCTTGATAAACAAAAGGTTTTTTTCATACAAAAACTTAATTTTCGACCGATCGTTCCTATGGCAGCTATATGATATAGTGGTCCGATCTTAATAGGATTTTTGCATATATATGAGGAGCTTAGTAAAACTAATAAATGCCGAGTTTGGTCAAGATATCTTGACAAACAAAATGTTTTTTCATACAAAAACTTAATTTTCGACCGATCGTTCCTATGGCAGCTATATGATATAGTGGTCCGATCTTAATAGAATTTTGCATATATATGAGGAGCATAGTAAAACTAATAGATGTTGAGTTTGGACAAGATATCTTGATAAACAAAAGGATTTTCATACAAAAACTTAATTTTCGACCGATCGTTCCCATGACAGCTATATGATATAGTGGTCCGATCTAAATAGGTTTGTGCATATATATGAGAAGCATAGTACAACTAATAAATTCCGAGTATGGTCAAGAGATCTTGATAAATAAGAATGTTTTTCATACAATAAGTTAATTTTCGACCGATCGTTCCAGTGGCAACAATACGATTCCAAACTTAATAGGATTTTGCATTCATATGAGGAGCATAGTGAAACTAATAGATGTTGAGTTTGGACAAGATATCTTGATAAACAAAAAGGATTTTCATACAAAAACTTAATTTTCGACCGATCGTTCCCATGACAGCTATATGATATAGTGGTCCGATCTAAATAGGTTTGTGCATATATATGAGAAGCATAGTACAACTAATAAATTCCGAGTATGGTCAAGAGATCTTGATAAATAAGAATGTTTTTCATACAATAAGTTAATTTTCGACCGATCGTTCCTGTGGCAGCTATACGAAAGAGTATTCCGTTCTTAACAAGATTTTGCATTTACATGAATGGCATAGTAAAACTAATAAATGCCGAGTTTGGTCGAGATATCTTGTTAAACAAAACGAGAAAGAAGGGCTATCTTCGGCATGCCGAAGATCTAATACCCTTTGCAGACCCAACCTTTTAATGCCGAGAAAATGGTTAAGGCCGAGTTTGGTCAAGGTATATTGATAAACAAAAAAAGGCTTTTAATCAAAAACCGATGTAAATAAGATTTAGCAAAAATGAAGGAAGCATAGTGAAATCTTTAAATGCCGTGTTTAATCGCAAAATCATGAAAAACAAAAAATTCTCCATACAAAAACTTAATAATATGATATAGTGGTCCGATCTTAATAGGATTTTTGCATATATATGAGGAGCTTAGTAAAACTAATAAATGCCGAGTTTGGTCAAGATATCTTGACAAACAAAAGGTTTTTTCATACAAAAACTTAATTTTCGACCGATCGTTCCTATGGCAGCTATATGATATAGTGGTCCGATCTTAATAGGATTTTGCATATATATGAGGAGCTTAGTAAAACTAATAAATGCCGAGTTTGGTCAAGATATCTTGACAAACAAAATGTTTTTTCATACAAAACTTAATTTTCGACCGATCGTTCCTATGGCGGCTATATGATATAGTGGTCCGATCTTAATAGAATTTTGCATATATATGAGGAGCATAGTAAAACTAATAAATGTCGAGCTTAGTCAAGATATCTTGATAAACAAAAGGTTTTTTCATACAAAAACTTAATTTTCGACCGATCGTTCCTATGGCGGCTATATGATATAGTGGTCCGATCTTAATAGAATTTTGCATATATATGAGGAGCATAGTAAAACTAATAAATGTCGAGTTTGGTCAAGATATCTTGATAAACAAAAGGTTTTTTCATACAAAAACTTAATTTTCGACCGATCGTTCCTATGGCAGCTATATGATATAGTGGTCCGATCTTAATAGGATTTTGCATATATATGAGGAGCTTAGTAAAACTAATAAATGCCGAGTTTGGTCAAGATATCTTGACAAACAAAATGTTTTTTCATACAAAAACTTAATTTTCGACCGATCGTTCCTATGGCGGCTATATGATATAGTGGTCCGATCTTAATAGAATTTAGCATATATATGAGGAGCTTAGTAAAACTAATAAATGCCGAGTTTGGTCAAGATATCTTGACAAACAAAATGTTTTTTCATACAAAAACTTAATTTTCGACCGATCGTTCCTATGGAGGCTATATGATATAGTGGTCCGATCTTAATAGAATTTTGCATATATGTGAGGAGCATAGTAAAACTAATAAATGTCGAGTTTGGTCAAGATATCTTGATAAACAAAAGGTTTTTTCATACAAAAACTTAACTTTCGACCGATCGTTCCTATGGCAGCTATATGATATAGTGGTCCGATCCAGCTGGTTTTGACATATGTGCTGCGTGCAACAGAAATAGGGACTTCTGCAAAGTTTTATTAATATAGCTTTAAAACTGAGGGACTAGTTCGCATAGAAACAGACAGACGGACAGACGGACAGACGGACATGGCTATATCTACTCGGCTGTTGATGCTGATCAAGAATATATATACTTTATGGGGTCGGAGATGTCTCCTTCTATGCGTTACACATTTCACGACAAAATTATAATACCCTCTGCAAGGGTATAAAAATGATCAATACAGCAACTTAATTTTCGACCGATCGTTCCTATGGCGGGTGTATGATAGAGTATTCCGATCTTAATAGGATTTCGCATACATATGAGGAGCATAGTAAAACTAATAGATGTTGAGTTTGGTCAAGATTTCTTGATAAACAAAATGGATTTTCATACAACAACTTAATTTTCGACCAATCGTTCCTATGGCAGCTATATGATAGAGTATTCCGATCTTAGTAGGATTTTGCTTACATATGAGGAGCATAGTAAAACTTATAATTTCCGAGATTGGTCAAGAGATCTTGATAAACAGAAATGTTTTTCTGCCAACAACTTAATTTTCGACCGATCGTTCCAGTGGCAACAATACGATAGAGTATTCCGATCTTAATAGGATTTCGCATACATATGAGGAGCATAGTAAAACTAATAGATGTTGAGTTTGGTCAAGATTTCTTGATAAACAAAAAGGATTTTCATACAACAACTTAATTTTCGACCAATCGTTCCTATGGCAGCTATATGATAGAGTATTCCGATCTTAATAGGATTTTGCTTACATATGAGGAGCATAGTAAAACTTATAATTTCCGAGTTTGGTCAAGAGATCTTGATAAATAAAAATGTTTTTCAGACAATAAGTTAATTTTCGACCGATCGTTCCTGTGGCAGCTATACGAAAGAGTATTCCGTTCTTAACAAGATTTTGCATTTACATGAATGGCATAGTAACACTAATAAATGCCGAGTTTGGTCGAGATATCTTGTTAAACAAAACGAGAAAGAAGGGCTATCTTCGGCATGCCGAAGATCTAATACCCTTGCAGACCCAACCTTTTAATGCCGAGAAAATGGTTAAGGCCGAGTTTGGTCAAGGTATATTGATAAACAAAAAAAAAGGCTTTTAATCAAAAACCGATGTAAATAAGATTTAGCAAAAATGAAGGAAGCATAGTGAAATCTTAAAATGCCGTGTTTAATCGCAAAATCATGAAAAACAAAAAATTCTCCATACAAAAACTTAATAATATGATATAGTGGTCCGATCTTAATAGGATTTTGCATATATATGAGGAGCATAGTAAAACTAATAAGTGCCGAGATTGGTTAAGATATCTTGAAAAACAAAATGTTTTTTCATACAAAAACTTAATTTTCGATCGATCGTTCCTATGGCAGCTATATGATATAGGGGTCCGATCTTAATAGGATTTTGCATATATATGAGGAGCTTAGTAAAACTAATAAATGCCGAGTTTGGTCAAGATATCTTGACAAACAAAATGTTTTTTCATACAAAAACTTAATTTTCGACCGATCGTTCCTATGGCGGCTATATGATATAGTGGTCCGATCTTAATAGAATTTTGCATATATATGAGGAGCATAGTAAAACTAATAAAGGTCGAGATTGGTCAAGATATCTTGATAAACAAAAGGTTTTTTCATACAAAAACTTAATTTTCGATCGATCGTTCCTATGGCAGCTATATGATATAGTGGTCCGATCTTAATAGGATTTTGCATATATATGAGGAGCTTAGTAAAACTAATAAATGCCGAGTTTGGTCAAAATATCTTGACAAACAAAATGTTTTTTTTCATACAAAAACTTAATTTTCGACCGATCGTTCCTATGGCGGCTATATGACATAGTGGTCCGATCTTAATAGAATTTTGCATATATATGAGGAGCATAGTAAAACTAATAAATGTCGAGTTTGGTCAAGATATCTTGATAAACAAAAGGTTTTTCATACAAAAACTTAATTTTCGACCGATCGTTCCTATGGCAGCTATATGATATAGTGGTCCGATCCAGCTGGTTTTGACATATGTGCTGCGTGCAACAGAAATAGGGACTTCTGCAAAGTTTCATTAAGATAGCTTTAAAACTGAGGGACTAGTTCGCATAGAAACAGACAGACGGACAGACGGACATGGCTATATCGACTCGGCTGTTGATGCTGATCAAGAATATATATACTTTATGGGGTCGGAGATGTCTCCTTCTATGCGTTACACATTTCACGACAAAATTATAATACCCTCTGCAAGGGTATAAAAATGTTCAATACAGCAACTTAATTTTCGACCGATCGTTCCTATGGCGGGTGTATGATAGAGTATTCCGATCTTAATAGGATTTCGCATACATATGAGGAGCATAGTAAAACTAATAAATGTCGAGTTTGGTCAAGATATCTTGATAAAAAAAATTTTTTTTCATACAAAAACTTAATTTTCGACCGATCGTTCCTATGGCAGCTATATGATATAGTGGTCCGATCCAGCTGGTTTTGACATATGTGCTGCGTGCAACAGAAATAGGGACTTCTGCAAAGTTTCATTAAGATAGCTTTAAAACTGAGGACTAGTTCGCATAGAAACAGACAGACGGACAGACGGACAGACGGACATGGCTATATCGACTCGGCTGTTGATGCTGATCAAGAATATATATACTTTATGGGGTCGGAGATGTCTCCTTCTATGCGTTACACATTTCACGACAAAATTATAATACCCTCTGCAAGGGTATAAAAATGTTCAATACAGCAACTTAATTTTCGACCGATCGTTCCTATGGCGGGTGTATGATAGAGTATTCCGATCTTAATAGGATTTCGCATGCATTTGAGGAGCATAGTATCTGAGTTGGTCAAGATATCTTGATAAACAAAGGATTTTCATACAACAACTTAATTTTCGACCGATCGTTCCTGTGGCAGCTATACGGTAGAGTATTCTGATCTTAATAGGATTTTGCATATATATGAGGAGTATAGTAAAACAATGATGTTGAGTTTGGTCAAGATTTCTTGATAAACAAAAAGGATTTTCATACAACAACTTAATTTTCGACCAATCGTTCCTATGGCAGCTATATGATAGAGTATTCCGATCTTAATAGGATTTTGCTTACATATGAGGAGCATAGTAAAACTTATAATTTCCGAGTTTGGTCAAGAGATCTTGATAAACAGAAATGTTTTTCTGCCAACAACTTAATTTTCGACCGATCGTTCCAGTGGCAACAATACGATAGAGTATTCCGATCTTAATAGGATTTCGCATACATATGAGGAGCATAGTAAAACTAATAGATGTTGAGTTTGGTCAAGATTTCTTGATAAACAAAAGGATTTTCATACAACAACTTAATTTTCGACCAATCGTTCCTATGGCAGCTATATGATAGAGTATTCCGATCTTAATAGGATTTTGCTTACATATGAGGAGCATAGTAAAACTTATAATATCCGAGTTTGGTCAAGAGATCTTGATAAATAAAAATGTTTTTCATACAATAAGTTAATTTTCGACCTTAACAGGATTTTGCATACATATGAGGAGCATAGTGAAACTAATAGATGTTTAGTTTGGACAAGATATCTTGATAAACAAAAATGTTTTTCATACAACAACTTAATTTTCAACCGATCGTTCCAGTGGCAACACTACGATAGAGTATTCCGATCTTAGTAGGTATTTTGCACATTGTAGCATACCTACCTTACCATTTTCATAAATCAAAGGGTATAACAATCTGTTAATACATTGTGACACTTTGTCATAATGAATACAAATATACAAATGGCCAAAGTACATTAAAAGACCGTTTAGAATTACATAAACATTCCAGCGCACAACCAATACGATCCATCGCTTATATACAAGCCGATCGCGGCGCGTGGGAATGCTGAGCATGCACTTTGCAGCTCAAGTGGTCAAATCATACACAACATATGAATGCCTTCTGCATACATACATATATACCAACATACTTATACATACATATAAACACATAGATATAAGCATTGCATGTTTCGGGTTGATAGGATTTTGCGTATAAATGAGGAGCATAGTGAAAGTAATAAATGCCGCGTTTGGTCAAGATATCTTGATAAACAAAAATGTTTTTCATACAACTTAATTTTCGACCGATCGTTCCAGTGGCAACAATACGATAGAGTATTCCAAACTTAATAGGATTTTGCATACATATGAGGAGCATAGTTAAACTAATAGATGTTGAGTTTGGACAAGATATCTTGATAAACAAAAAGGATTTTCATACAAAAACTTAATTTTCGACCGATCGTTCCCATGACAGCTATATGATATAGTGGTCCGATCTAAATAGGTTTGTGCATATATATGATAAGCATAGTAAAACTAATAAATTCCGAGTTTGGTCAAGAGATCTTGATAAACAAAAATGTTTTTCATACAATAAGTTAATTTTCGACCGATCGTTCCTGTGGCAGCTATACGAA
Organism: Drosophila littoralis; assembly: GCA_018903485.1. NCBI lineage: Eukaryota > Metazoa > Arthropoda > Insecta > Diptera > Drosophilidae > Drosophila > Drosophila littoralis. The sequence goes on along the minus strand of JAEIGF010000208.1, from coordinate 13,621 downwards.
AGAGTATTCCGTTCTTAACAAGATTTTGCATTTACATGAATGGCATAGTAAAACTAATAAATGCCGAGTTTGGTCGAGATATCTTGTTAAACAAAAAATGTTCAATACAGCAACTTAATTTTCGACCGATCGTTCCTATGGCGGGTGTATGATAGGAGTATTCCGATCTTAATAGGATTTCGCGCATGCATTTCAGGAGCATAGTATCTGAGTTGGTCAAGATATCTTGATAAACAAAAAGGATTTTCATACAACAACTTAATTTTCGACCGATCGTTCCTGTGGCAGCTATACGGTAGAGTATTCTGATCTTAATAAGATTTTGCATATATATGAGGAGTATAGTAAAACAAATTGATGTTGAGTTTGGTCAAGATTTCTTGATAAACAAAAGGATTTTCATACAACAACTTAATTTTCGACCAATCGTTCCTATGGCAGCTATATGATAGAGTATTCCGATCTTAATAGGATTTTGCTTACATATGAGGAGCATAGTAAAACTTATAATTTCCGAGTTTGGTCAAGAGATCTTGATAAACAAAAATGTTTTTCTGCCAACAACTTAATTTTCGACCGATCGTTCCTATGGCATCTATTTGAACGAGTGGTCCGATCTTAATAGGACATTGCACATATACGAGGAGCATGGTAAAACTAATAAATGCCGAGTTTGGTTAAGATTTATTGATAAACAGAAATGATTTTCATACAACAACTTAATATTCGACCGATCTTTCCTGTGGCAGCTATACGATAGAGTTTCCGATCTTAATAGGATTTTGCACATAATCGAGGAGCATAGTAAAACCAATAAATGCCGAGTTTGGTTAAGATTTTTTGATAAACAGAAATGTTTTTTATACAACAACTTAATATTCGACTGATCGTTCCTGTGGCAGCTATACGATAGAGTATTCCGATCTTAATCGGATTTTGCATACATATGAGGAGCATGGTGAAACTAATAGATGTTTAGTTTGGACAAGATATCTTGATAAGCAAAAAGGATTTTCATCCAAGAACTTAATTTTCGACCGATCGTTCCTATGACAGCTATATGATATAGTGGTCCGATCTAAATAGGATTGTGCACATATATGAGGAGCACAGTAAAACTAATAAATGCCGAGTTTGGTCGAGATATCTTGATAAACAGAAATGTTTTCATACAACAACTTAATTTACGACCGATTGTTCCTATGGCAGCTACATGATATAGTGGTCCGATGTTGATAGGATTTTGGGTATATATGAGGAACATAGTAAAAATAATAAATGCCGCGTTTGGTCAAGATATCTTGAAAATATAATATAATAAATTTCGAGTTTGGTCAGGAGATCTTGATAAACAAAAATGTTTTTCATACAAAAAGTTAATTTTCGACCGATCGTTCCTGTGGCAGCTATACGATAGAGTATTCCGATCTTAATAAGATTTTGCATACATATGATGAGCATAGTGAAACTATTAGATGTTTAGTTTGGGCCAGATATCTTGATAAGCAAAAAGGATTTTCGTCCAAGAACTTAATTTTCGACCGATCGTTCCTATGACAGCTATATGATATAGTGGTCCGATCTAAATAGGATTGTGCACATATATGAGAAGCACATTAAAACTAATAAATGCCGAGTTTGGTCGAGATATCCTGATAAACAGAAATGTTTTTCATACAACAACTTAATTTTCGACCGATCGTTCCTATGGCAGCTACATGATATAGTGGTCCGATGTTGATAGGATTTTGCGTATATATGAGCAGCATAGTGAAAGTAATAAATGCCGCGTTTGGTCAAGATATCTTGATAAACAAAAATGTTTTTCATACAACTTAATTTTCGACCGATCGTTCCAGTGGCAACAATACGATTCCAAACTTAATAGGATTTTGCATACATATGAGGAGCATAGTGAAACTAATAGATGTTGAGTTTGGACAAGACATCTTGATAAACAAAAAGGATTTTCATACAAAAACTTAATTTTCGACCGATCGTTCCTATGACAGCTATATGATATAGTGGTCCGATCTAAATAGGATTGTGCACATATAGAGGAGCACATTAAAACTAATAAATGCCGAGTTTGGTCGAGATATCCTGGATAAACAGAAATGTTTTTCATACAACAACTTAATTTGCGACCGATTGTTCCTATGGCAGCTACATGATATAGTGGTCCGATGTTGATAGGATTTTGCGTATATATGAGGAGCATAGTAAAAATAATAAATGCCGCGTTTGGTCAAGATATCTTGAAAATATAATATAATAAATTTCGAGTGTGGTCAGGAGATCTTGATAAACAAAAATGTTTTTCATACAAAAAGTTAATTTTCGACCGATCGTTCCTGTGGCAGCTATACGAAAGAGTATTCCGTTCTTAACAAGATTTTACATTTACATGAATGGCATAGTAAAACTAATAAATGCGAGTTTGGTCGAGATATCTTGTTAAACAAAAAAATGTTCAATACAGCAACTTAATTTTCGACCGATCGTTCCTATGGCGGGTGTATGATAGAGTATTCCGATCTTAATAGGATTTCGCATGCATTTGAGGAGCATTGTATCTGAGTTGGTCAAGATATCTTGATAAACAAAAAGGATTTTCATACAACAACTTAATTTTCGACCGATCGTTCCTGTGGCAGCTATACGATAGAGTATTCTGATCTTAATAAGATTTTGCATATATATGAGGAGTATAGTAAAACAAATTGATGTTGAGTTTGGTCAAGATTTCTTGATAAACAAAAAGGATTTTTATACAACAACTTAATTTTCGACCAATCGTTCCTATGGCAGCTATATGATAGAGTATTCCGATCTTAATAGGATTTTGCTTACATATGAGGAGCATAGTAAAAACTTATAATTTCCGAGTTTGGTCAAGAGATCTTGATAAACAAAAATGTTTTTCTGCCAACAACTTAATTTTCGACCGATCGTTCCTATGGCATCTATTTGAACGAGTGGTCCGATCTTAATAGGATATTGCACATATACGAGGAGCATGGTAAAACTAATAAATGCCGAGTTTGGTTAAGATTTCTTGATAAACAGAAATGATTTTCATACAACAACTTAATATTCGACCGATCTTTTCTGTGGCAGCTATACGATAATAAGAGGGTTTTGCATAATCGATCTAAAATAAATAAAAATGCCGAGTTTGGTTAAGATTTTCGCAGTCAAACAAACAAAAAGTTAATTTTCGACCGATCGTTCCTGTGGCAGCAAAAGGAATAGTAAAACTAAAAAAGGGTTTTGTTTGAGATATCTTTGTTGAAACAAAAAAATGTTCAATACAGCACTTAATTTTCGACCAATCGTTCTTCGGGGGGGGGATGAAAGAAAAATTCCACCTTGCTAGATTTCGTATGCATTTGAGGAGCATAGCATCTGAGCTGGTCAAGATATCTTGATAAACAAAAAGGATTTTCATACAACAACTTAATTTTCGACCGATCGTTCCTGTGGCAGCTATACGATAGAGTATTCTGATCTTAATAAGATTTTGCATATATATGAGGAGTATAGTAAAACAAATTGATGTTGAGTTTGGTCAAGATTTCTTGATAAAACAAAAAAGTAAAACTTATAATTTCCGAGTTTGGTCAAGAGATCTTGATAAACAAAAATGTTTTTCTGCCAACAACTTAATTTTCGACCGATCGTTCCTATGACAGCTATATGATATAGTGGTCCGATCTAAATAGGATTGTGCACATATATGAGGAGCACAGTAAAACTAATAAATGCCGAGTTTGGTCGAGATATCTTAATAAACAGAAATGTTTTTCATACAACTACTTAATTTACGACCGATTGTTCCTATGGCAGCTACATGATATAGTGGTCCGATGTTGATAGGATTTTGCGTATATATGAGGAGCATAGTAAAAATAATAAATGCCGCGTTTGGTCAAGATATCTTGATAATATAATATAATAAATTCCGAGTTTGGTCAGGAGATCTTGATAAACAAAAATGTTTTTCATACAAAAAGTTAATTTTCGACCGATCGTTCCTGTGGCAGCTATACGATAGAGTATTCCGATCTTAGTAGGATTTTTGCACATTGTAGCATACCTACCCTACCATTTTCATAAATCAAAGGGTATAACAATCTGTTAATACATTGTGACACTTTGTCATAATGAATACAAATATACAAATGGCCAAAGTACATTAAAAGACCGTTTAGAATTACATAAACATTCCAGCGCACAACCAATACGATCCATCGCTTATATACAAGCCGATCGCGGCGCGTGGGAATGCTGGAGCATGCACTTTGCAGCTCAAGTGGTCAAATCATACACAACATATGAATGCCTTCTGCATACATACATATATACCAACATACTTATACATACATATAAACACATAGATATAAGCATTGCATGTTTCGGGTTAGCTGAACCCAACATGAATATATATGAATCAGTTTAAATAAAGTAACAGAACGGAGCAGACGCTCCAAATCAAAACTGTGTTAGTTGAAATTATTACATGGCGACCGTGATAAGTGTCACCCAACGAGGGAATGTTCTATAACAACAGCAAATAAAATATAACAACACTTGGTATGAAAAAAAAAGTTTTGCATTCAACATACACCCACCGTGCTCAGCCACAATAAGCCGCAACGACAATATTAAAAGGAGCTGCAGCTACAACAACAAAAACAATAACAGCATATTACATGGCTGAAACAACAAAAGCCGCAAATAATTAATGGCAGAGTAGCCCAATTTCGAGACAGCTGTTCCTACTGAGCAAAGGGATTTGCCGACGTTGCAAGAGGCCTTGCAGGCAAATCCAGCCGATGGACCACGCCCACTCACAATAGCTGAGTACCGGGCTCGACAACAAAAACAAGTAATACCCAAGCACGAAAACTCTTGCAGCAAAGCCGACTGGTCAAGGAAATGATACAGTTAGCCAAAGACGAATCAGACCGACAACGCTACACAGAGCGTCTTCAACACCTAGATGAGTAGCTTCGCACTGGTGCGAAACAACGCAAACGGGCTGCATAATCGCGAATGCCCCAATTTGCTTAAACATTAAGTTCTAACTTCAAGCCTATGTGGGAAACCGCTGCTTGAAAAAATACTAAACACTGATAGGATTTATACTAACAAATGTGGTTGGAGAATTTTTTTTTAAAAACATAACAAATGAATTGTAAACCGAAATGTGAGCCAACCACATTCTATAACAACTAATATTTTCATGTCTCAGGCGCTGGGTATCTATATACTCAGCTGCAATAAAACATTTGTCAAACGATAAATTTTTTGTAAAAAAAAAAAATAGCTTTTCAAAAAAACGAGAAAGAAGGGCTATCTTCGGCATGCCGAAGATCTAATACCCTTGCAGACCCAACCTTTTAATGCCGAGAAAATGGTTAAGGCCGAGTTTGGTCAAGGTATATTGATAAACAAAAACGAGAAAGAAGGGCTATCTTCGGCATGCCGAAGATCTAATACCTTGCAGACCCAACCTTTTAATGCCGAGAAAATGGTTAAGGCCGAGTTTGGTCAAGGTATATTGATAAACAAAAAAAAAAGGCTTTTAATCAAAAACCGATGTAAATAAGATTTAGCAAAAATGAAGGAAGCATAGTGAAATCTTTAAATGCCGTGTTTAATCGCAAAATCATGAAAAACAAAAAATTCTCCATACAAAAACTTAATAATATGATATAGTGGTCCGATCTTAATAGGATTTTGCATATATATGAGGAGCATAGTAAAACTAATAAATGCCGAGTTTGGTTAAGATATCTTGAAAAACAAAATGTTTTTTCATACAAAAACTTAATTTTCGATCGATCGTTCCTATGGCAGCTATATGATATAGTGGTCCGATCTTAATAGGATTTTGCATATATATGAGGAGCATAGTAAAACTAATAAATGTCGAGTTTGGTCAAGATATCTTGATAAACAAAAGATTTTTTCATACAAAACTTAATTTTCGACCGATCGTTCCTATGGCGGCTATATGATATAGTGGTCCGATCTTAATAGAATTTTGCATATATATGAGGAGCATAGTAAAACTAATAAATGTCGAGTTAGGTCAAGATATCTTGATAAACAAACGGTTTTTTCATACAAAAACTTAATTTTCGACCGATCGTTCCTATGGCAGCTATATGATATAGTGGTCCGATCTTAATAGGATTTTGCATATATATGAGGAGCATAGTAAAACTAATAAATGCCGAGTTTGGTTAAGATATCTTGAAAAACAAAATGTTTTTTCATACAAAAACTTAATTTTCGATCGATCGTTCCTATGGCAGCTATATGATATAGTGGTCCGATCTTAATAGGATTTTGCATATATATGAGGAGCATGGTAAAACTAATAAATGTCGAGTTTGGTCAAGATATCTTGATAAACAAAAGATTTTTTCATACAAAAACTTAATTTTCAACCGATCGTTCCTATGGCGGCCATATGATATAGTGGTCCGATCTTAATAGAATTTTGCATATATGAGGAGCATAGTAAAACTAATAAATGTCGAGTTTGGTCAAGATATCTTGATAAACAAAAGGTTTTTTCATACAAAAACTTAATTTTCGACCGATCGTTCCTATGGCAGCTATATGATATAGTGGTCCGATCTTAATAGGATTTTGCATATATATGAGGAGCTTAGTAAAACTAATAAATGTCGAGTTTGGTCAAGATATCTTGATAAACAAAAGGTTTTTTCATACAAAAACTTAATTTTCGACCGATCGTTCCTATGGCAGCTATATGATATAGTGGTCCGATCTTAATAGGATTTTGCATATATATGAGGAGCTTAGTAAAACTAATAAATGCCGAGTTTGGTCAAGATATCTTGACAAACAAAAGGTTTTTTCATACAAAACCTTAATTTTCGACCGATCGTTCCTATGGCAGCTATATGATATAGTGGTCCGATCTTAATAGGATTTTGCATATATATGAGGAGCTTAGTAAAACTAATAAATGTCGAGTTTGATCAAGATATCTTGACAAACAAAATGTTTTTTCATACAAAAACTTAATTTTCGACCGATCGTTCCTATGGCGGCTATATGATATAATGGTCCGATGTTGATAGGATTTTGCGTATATATGAGGAGCATAGTAAAAATAATAAATGCCGCGTTTGGTCAAGATATCTTGATAAACAAAAGGTTTTTTCATACAAAAACTTAATTTTCGACCGATCGTTCCTATGGCAGCTATATGATATAGTGGTCCGATCTTAATAGGATTTTGCATATATGAGGAGCTTAGTAAAACTAATAAATGTCGAGTTTGGTCAAGATATCTTGATAAACAAAATGTTTTTTCATACAAAAACTTAATTTTCGACCGATCGTTCCTATGGCGGCTATATGATATAATGGTCCGATGTTGATAGGATTTTGCGTATATATGAGGAGCATAGTAAAAATAATAAATGCCGCGTTTGGTCAAGATATCTTGATAAACAAAAGGTTTTTTCATACAAAAACTTAATTTTCGATCTATCGTTCCTATGGCAGCTATATGATATAGTGGTCCGATCTTAATAGGATTTTGCATATATATGAGGAGCATAGTAAAACTGATAAATGTCGAGTTTGGTCAAGATATCTTGACAAACAAAAGGTTTTTTCATACAAAACCTTAATTTTCGACCGATCGTTCCTATGGCAGCTATATGATATAGTGGTCCGATCTTAATAGGATTTTGCATATATATGAGGAGCTTAGTAAAACTAATAAATGTCGAGTTTGGTCAAGATATCTTGATAAACAAAAATTTTTTCATACAAAAACTTAATTTTCAACCAATCGTTCCTATGGCGGCTATATGATATAGTGGTCCGATCTTAATAGAATTTTGCATATATATGAGGAGCATAGTAAAACTAATAAATGTCGAGTTTGGTCAAGATATCTTGATAAACAAAAGGTTTTTTCATACAAAAACTTAATTTTCGACCGATCGTTCCTATGGCGGCTATATGATATAGTAGGCCGATCTTAATAGGATTTTGCATATATATGAGGAGCATAGTAAAACTAATAAATGCCGAGTTTGGTTAAGATATCTTGAAAAACAAAATGTTTTTTTCATACAAAACTTAATTTTCGATCGATCGTTCCTATGGCAGCTATAGATATAGTGGTCCGATCTTAATAGGATTTTGCATATATATGAGGAGCATGGTAAAACTAATAAATGTCGAGTTTGGTCAAGATTTCTTGATAAACAAAAAGGATTTTCATACAACAACTTAATTTTCGACCAATCGTTCCTATGGTAGCTATATGATAGAGTATTCCGATCTTAATAGGATTTTGCTTACATATGAGGAGCATAGTAAAACTTATAATTTCCGAGTTTGGTCAAGAGATCTTGATAAACAAAAATGTTTTTCTGCCAACAACTTAATTTTCGACCGATCGTTCCTATGGCATCTATTTGAACGAGTGGTCCGATCTTAATAGGATATTGCACATATACGAGGAGCATGGTAAAACTAATAAATGCCGAGTTTGGTTAAGATTTCTTGATAAACAGAAATGATTTTCATACAATAACTTAATATTCGACCGATCTTTCCTGTGGCAGCTATACGATAGAGTTTCCGATCTTAATAGGGATTTTGCACATAATCGAGGAGCATAGTAAAACTAATAAATGCCGAGTTTGGTTAAGATTTTTTGATAAACAGAAATGTTTTTTATACAACAACTTAATATTCGACTGATCGTTCCTGTGGCAGCTATACGATAGAGTATTCCGATCTTAATCGGATTTTGCATACATATGAGGAGCATGGTGAAACTAATAGATGTTTAGTTTGGACAAGATATCTTGATAAGCAAAAAGGATTTTCATCCAAGAACTTAATTTTCGACCGATCGTTCCTATGACAGCTATATGATATAGTGGTCCGATCTAAATAGGATTGTGCACATATATGAGGAGCACATTAAAACTAATAAATGCCGAGTTTGGTCGAGATATCCTGATAAACAGAAATGGTTTTCATACAACAACTTAATTTTCGACCGATCGTTCCTATGGCAGCTACATGATATAGTGGTCCGATGTTGATAGGATTTTGCGTATATATGAGCAGCATAGTGAAAGTAATAAATGCCGCGTTTGGTCAAGATATCTTGATAAACAAAAAATGTTTTTCATACAACTTAATTTTCGACCGATCGTTCCAGTGGCAACAATACGATTCCAAACTTAATAGGATTTTGCATACATATGAGGAGCATAGTGAAACTAATAGATGTTGAGTTTGGACAAGATATCTTGATAAACAAAAAGGATTTTCATACAAAAACTTAATTTTCGACCGATCGTTCCTATGACAGCTATATGATATAGTGGTCCGATCTAAATAGGATTGTGCACATATAGAGGAGCACATTAAAACTAATAAATGCCGAGTTTGGTCGAGATATCCTGATAAACAGAAATGTTTTTCATACAACAACTTAATTTGCGACCGATTGTTCCTATGGCAGCTACATGATATAGTGGTCCGATGTTGATAGGATTTTGCGTATATAGAGGAGCATAGTAAAAATAATAAATGCCGCGTTTGGTCAAGATATCTTGAAAATATAATATAATAAATTTCGAGTTTGGTCAGGAGATCTTGATAAACAAAAAATGTTTTTCATACAAAAGTTAATTTTCGACCGATCGTTCCTGTGGCAGCTATACGAAAGAGTATTCCGTTCTTAACAAGATTTTGCATTTACATGAATGGCATAGTAAAACTAATAAATGCGAGTTTGGTCGAGATATCTTGTTAAACAAAAAAATGTTCAATACAGCAACTTAATTTTCAACCGATCGTTCCTATGGCGGGTGTATGATAGAGTATTCCGATCTTAATAGGATTTCGCATGCATTTGAGGAGCATAGTATCTGAGTTGGTCAAGATATCTTGATAAACAAAAAGGATTTTCATACAACAACTTAATTTTCGACCGATCGTTCCTGTGGCAGCTATACGGTAGAGTATTCTGATCTTAATAGGATTTTGCATATATATGAGGAGTATAGTAAAAACAAATTGATGTTGAGTTTGGTCAAGATTTCTTGATAAACAAAAGGATTTTCATACAACAACTTAATTTTCGACCAATCGTTCCTATGGCACCTATATGATAGAGTATTCCGATCTTAATAGGATTTTGCTTACATATGAGGAGCATAGTAAAACTTATAATTTCCGAGTTTGGTCAAGAGATCTTGATAAACAAAAATGTTTTTCTGCCAACAACTTAATTTTCGACCGATCGTTCCTATGGCATCTATTTGAACGAGTGGTCCGATCTTAATAGGATATTGCACATATACGAGGAGCATCGTAAAACTAATAAATGCCGGGTTTGGTTAAGATTTCTTGATAAACAGAAATGATTTTCATACAACAACTTAATATTCGACCGATCTTTCCTGTGGCAGCTATACGATAGAGTTTCCGATCTTATTAGGATTTTGCACATAATCGAGGAGCATAGTAAAACTAATAAATGCCGAGTTTGGTTAAGATTTTTTGATAAACAGAAATGTTTTTTATACAACAACTTAATATTCGACTGATCGTTCCTGTGGCAGCTATACGATAGAGTATTCCGATCTTAATCGGATTTTGCATACATATGAGGAGCATGGTGAAACTAATAGATGTTTAGTTTGGACAAGATATCTTGATAAGCAAAAAGGATTTTCATCCAAGAACTTAATTTTCGACCGATCGTTCCTATGACAGCTATATGATATAGTGGTCCGATCTAAATAGGATTGTGCACATATATGAGGAGCACAGTAAAACTAATAAATGCCGAGTTTGGTCGAGATATCTTAATAAACAGAAATGTTTTTCATACAACAACTTAATTTACGACCGATTGTTCCTATGGCAGCTACATGATATAGTGGTCCGATGTTGATAGGATTTTGCGTATATATGAGGAGCATAGTAAAAATAATAAATGCCGCGTTTGGTCAAGATATCTTGATAATATAATATAATAAATTCCGAGTTTGGTCAGGAGATCTTGATAAACAAAAATGTTTTTCATACAAAAAGTTAATTTTCGACCGATCGTTCCTGTGGCAGCTATACGATAGAGTATTCCGATCTTAGTAGGATTTTGCACATTGTAGCATACCTACCCTACCATTTTCATAAATCAAAGGGTATAACAATCTGTTAATACATTGTGACACTTTGTCATAATGAATACAAATATACAAATGGCCAAAGTACATTAAAAGACCGTTAAGAATTACATAAACATTCCAGCGCACAACCAATACGATCCATCGCTTATATACAAGCCGATCGCGGCGCGTGGAATGCTGAGCATGCACTTTGCAGCTCAAGTGGTCAAATCATACACAACATATGAATGCCTTCTGCATACATACATATATACCAACATACTTATACATACATATAAACACATAGATATAAGCATTGCATGTTTCGGGTTAGCTGAACCCAACATGAATATATATGAATCAGTTTAAATAAAGTAACAGAACGGAGCAGACGCTCCAAATCAAAACTGTGTTAGTTGAAATTATTACATGGCGACCGTGATAAGTGTCACCCAACGAGGGAATGTTCTATAACAACAGCAAATAAAATATAACAACACTTGGTATGAAAAAAAAAAAGTTTTGCATTCAACATACACCCACCGTGCTCAGCCACAATAAGCCGCAACGACAATATTAAAAGGATCTGCAGCTACAACAACAAAAACAATAACAGCATATTACATGGCTGAAACAACAAAAGCCGCAAATAATTAATGGCAGAGTAGCCCAATTTCGAGACAGCTGTTCCTACTGAGCAAAGGGATTTGCCGACGTTGCAAGAGGCCTTGCAGGCAAATCCAGCCGATGGACCACGCCCACTCACAATAGCTGAGTACCGGGCTCGACAACAAAAACAAGTGATACCCAAGCACGAAAACTCTTGCAGCAAAGCCGACTGGTCAAGGAAATGATACAGTTAGCCAAAGACGAATCAGACCGACAACGCTACACAGAGCGTCTTCAACACCTAGATGAGTAGCTTCGCACTGGTGCGAAACAACGCAAACGGGCTGCATAATCGCGAATGCCCCAATTTGCTTTAACATTAAGTTCTAACTTCAAGCCTATGTGGGAAACCGCTGCTTGAAAAAATACTAAACACTGATAGGATTTATACTAACAAATGTGGTTGGAGAATTTTTTTTTAAAAACATAACAAATGAATTGTAAACCGAAATGTGAGCCAACCGCATTCTATAACAACTAATATTTTCATGTCTCAGGCGCTGGGTATCTATATACTCAGCTGCAATAAAACATTTGTCAAACGATAAATTTTTTGTAAAAAAAAAAAAATAGCTTTTCAAAAAAAACGAGAAAGAAGGGCTATCTTCTAAGAAGAAGATCTAATACCCTTGCAGACCCAACCTTTTAATGCCGAGAAAATGGTTAAGGCCGAGTTTGGTCAAGGTATATTGATAAACAAAAACGAGAAAGAAGGGCTATCTTCGGCATGCCGAAGATCTAATACCCTTGCAGACCCAACCTTTTAATGCCGAGAAAATGGTTAACGCCGAGTTTGGTCAAGGTATATTGATAAACAAAAAAAAAGGCTTTTAATCAAAAACCGATGTAAATAAGATTTAGCAAAAATGAAGGAAGCATAGTGAAATCTTTAAATGCCGTGTTTAATCGCAAAATCATGAAAAACAAAAAATTCTCCATACAAAAACTTAATAATATGATATAGTGGTCCGATCTTAATAGGTTTTATATATATATGAGGAGCATAGTAAAACTAATAAATGCCGAGTTTGGTTAAGATATCTTGAAAAACAAAATGTTTTTTCATACAAAAACTTAATTTTCGATCGATCGTTCCTATGGCAGCTATATGATATAGTGGTCCGATCTTAATAGGATTTTGCATATATATGAGGAGCATAGTAAAACTAATAAATGCCGAGTTTGGTTAAGATATCTTGAAAAACAAAATGTTTTTTCATACAAAAACTTAATTTTCGATCGATCGTTCCTATGGCAGCTATATGATATAGTGGTCCGATCTTAATAGAATTTTGCATATATATGAGGAGCATAGTAAAACTAATAAATGTCGAGTTTGGTCAAGATATCTTGATAAACAAAAGGTTTTTTCATACAAAAACTTAATTTTCGACCGATCGTTCCTATGGCAGCTATATGATACAGTGGTCCGATCTTAATAGGATTTTGCATATATATGAGGAGCATAGTAAAACTAATAAAAGTCGAGTTTGGTCAAGATATCTAGATAAACAAAAGGTTTTTTTATACAAAAACTTAATTTTCGACCGATCGTTCCTATGGCAGCTACATGATATAGTGGTCCGATCCAGCTGGTTTTGACATATGTGCTGCGTGCAACAGAAATAGGGACTTCTGCAAAGTTTCATTAAGATAGCTTTAAAACTGAGGGACTAGTTCGCATAGAAACAGACAGACGGACAGACGGACAGACGGACATGGCTATATCGACTCGGCTGTTGGTGCTGATCAAG